>BLKM01002183.1:2749822-3135658 GCA_013340265.1 Coptotermes formosanus
AGACTTTAAATCTGCCGCATCAAATGTATCGGATATAATCTCTGAATTTTTTTTAGTTGTGATGCTTTGTTTTATAGAGGTACAAAAAATTTAAATAAAGTAGGTATATTTAATATCCCTTTACAATAAATACTTCACTTGGAAACGTCCAATGATTCATTGGCTACCACGCCATTATGTTGTTAGTTTACATTCTACGCAAATACGAGTTAACCCTTTAAGGACGAAACGTAAAGTGCTTTATTTAAAGACCCAGTTCGTACGGCACAGTAAACACTCTGCATCTCGGTTACATAAATCAATCAGTTAATGTTCTGTGGGGCAAAAGTCACTGTTTGTTCCGAAATACACACAAAACACATAAATGCACTCTGTGGACAGAAAGTGGAACTGTTAAATGTTAAACCTGATGTCTCGTGTAGTAACCATTAGGATTTAAAATGTTAAAAAAGGTTTTGTATTCTTCCAACTACTTTATTCTTATCATCTCGGAATATATAAATGAATGTCGCTAATTTTGCTTTCGCCGCACAGGTTCGCGCTTCCATCATGTTGTTACTGACTATAGGAAGTAGGGTTTTGGGTTTTCTCCAGTGGAATAATGTTCATACGAAGTCTCATGAAAATCGTTCAGCTTGTTTAAATTTGTAATGGGAGACACATAAGCATACAGCTTGTTAATTTCAGAGACATAGGCTACGAATGCACGTTTATAAGACACCTGGAGACAGTTATAACCTGATGTTTGATGTTATAGGTAGCAAACCAACGTGGAGAATAGCTGGTGAAGTCAAAAAAAGCACAACCGCACTTGCATCTACAGGCGTCCAACCTTCCTGCTGAAAGCGTCTCTACAAACACTACATATCGGCGAGTTATTCTATATCATATTCCCAAATATATAACCTAATATGTAAATATGGCGAATTTAATATTTCAGGTGTTTGATTCTTGCGTATGTTTGCTTATGCAAATGTTGATTACGAATGATAAATAAATTTCTTAAACTGTGGCCTTTGAAAGTAGTATTCAAGAAGAGTAAGAAACATTTGCCTTATTCGACGTAAACATTAATGTATACAATAGTGTTTTTTAATTTTAATTTTAATTTCAATTTAGATTGTAAACCTTTTTTAAGAAACCTTTAATTATTATAATTCTAACTATAAGAGTATTATACATCTACAATATCCGATTATCATAGATCCAGCTTCGAGTCCTGGCTTACAGAACCTGTTTGTAATTTCTAATATTCCGCATTTAAAGAGGAAATTAGGTTTGTGAAGATTAATATTCAGATTTTAAGTAATTAATTAATAATTAGAGAAAAGTTGCTCTTTATTGAACATAAGGTAATCTTTCCACCCTTCCTAAGGTTTCAAGGACACGCCGACTGGCACCATACAAGTTGGTTCAGGGCAGCTTGCCGCAGGTTAGCATTTAGGGCATTCAGGTCACTTATATTTGTATTAACTAGAAAACCACATGATGAAGATTTGTTATTCATCCTTACTGTGGTGTAGAGAAGTGAATGTTAAAGTCTGCATTCGGACCGATAAACTGGGATATTCCTTATTATTAAAAATATTTGAGATCTGCGCTCTTCTGGGGTGTTACGCAGCGTCATGTGGTAATCCTTTACCGACGTTTCGGGACAATGTATCGGCCCCATCTTCAAGAGTCATGGGGCTTCTTGACTCTTGAAGATGGGACCGATACGTTGTCCCGAAACTTCGGTAACGGATTACCAATCGACGCTGCGTAACACCCCAGAAGAGCGCAAATTTCTTCAATATCGCTGCGGGAGCCTGAAATCACAGATACAAAATATTTTACTACCACTCATTCTTTAAACTGTGTCCATCATCTCGTGTATAAATAAAGATAAAAATGAACTGAATAATTTCAGATACCTGTCGAATTGAAATGCGTGCTCCTCTATTCTGTCAACAGAAACAGACCTTTACTTGTTATAGTTTCTCCCAAGAAAGTCACGTATGTAGTATAACGCAATTTGTAGTTTCCCTAAAAGTTGGCGAGGAAGAGAAAGCTGAAGAGTGACAGCGATATCTTCGTCCCGTGGGAGACGGCACTGTTGTATATTATGTATTATATTCAAGTGGAGCCATCTGTTTGAAGGAAAACTAAAGTGGCTCGTGTATAGTAGCATGTGATGGTTACATTATCATTTAAAGGAACAGTGGGATGGTGGCACACAACGTTATTTCGTAAAACAGGAGTGTGACCAATTAAAACAGAGGCAATGTACGTATAAACGTAATAACTGAAATGCTTTCGCTTAACCACTGTTGCCGTGGAAAATTATTAAATATTCTGCGTATGTGTTTGTAGTGTTAGTTATCCAGCATGAAAAGCGCATACGTCATATTATATTGTCATCTGTGACCTGTCCGGCTCTACCATATTTTTCCACATTATCTTATAAATGACACTATTTTCATAAAAAAGTTATTGAACATAAAATACGTGATCTGATATTCTCCACAACGTCTGCTGAAAGATCTGTTATTATAAGAAGAATTCGCGAGTTATTGTCATAATTGTACGTAGGTCTTCATGTAAAGTATCGTTATTCTTCTAAGATTTTAACGAGACTCGAACTTCCTCGACAGATTTCGAAAAACAGTAAAATGTTAAATTTTACGAAATGCGTCTAGTGGGAGCAAGTTATTCTATCCAGACGGACGTATAGGTGGACAGACATGACGAAGGTAATAGCTGTTTCTCGTAATTTTGCGAACGCGCCCAAAATAAAAGCCCTTCGACGGATATAACAATTAGGACACTATAGTTATCAGGAAAATGAAAGTGAGCCGCAAATGAAATTAGGGCTGTATGACAGAATATAATTAACATAGAGTTTCACCCTGGAGAAGTATGTTAGAAAGTCTTATGCTGCTTTGTGCCTCATGTCAGGGCCGAATGACAAGAGCCCTGTGAAAACGGTTTGTGTATCATCGAAGTGCAGGAAATTTCTTTACCGGCTGAGCCCTTATCAACTGCTGAAAGAAGATTAAGTTACCGGATCAGATTGCAGTGAATTTCAACTTCGCCCCGCTTTATCCCACTTCCCCCTCATCCATCTTCATTAATGACAGCTTTCAGTGTGGCTGTTCCATTTATACAGCGACAAGTAAGACGCTTAATGTAGTGTATCCTACACATACGATGTTTGTTTAGCTACTGTGTCAACTATTGACGTTATATGCCGTCAAATAAGAAATTATGATAATAAACGACACCATGGTAAAGATGATGAATGAATCATACCTCATTGACAGAACTGTGTCAAACATAGATTACAGTCCCAGCCTAAATACCGACTGTTTTGGGTGAGGTTTTTCTTAGTTTCACTCAGTCCCTCCATCAAAACGTTCGGGTAGTAACTTGAATTATGTTTTTGACACTATCCTCCACAGTCTTCCTGATTTATCCTAACAGCCATCCCTCCATACGGTGACAAAGGACTATAACCAATCCTGATAACCTTAGAGAGCTTCACCTTTACTATATAAACCGCCAGGTATATATACTGAAAATTTTGTACTCGTTGTGCACAGTGTGTGTGTGTGTGTGTGTGTGTGTGTGTGTATCAGTACTATGCACTGACTATTATTCTAAAAATCAACAGCCCTTTTTCCCCTGCACAGTGTGACCGATCGGTCTTTCTAATTTAACCCTTTAAAGACGAAGCGTATCTGTTTGATATAAGAACTCAGTGCGTACCACGCTGTAAACACTCTCCACTTCGGTTATAAAAACCAGTCTCTTAATGTTTTATAAGGCAAAAGTTGCTGTTTGTTCTGAGATCCGTACAAAACACGTAAACGCAATGTGGGCACCACGTAGAATTTTTTAATGTTAAACCTGGTCGTATGTAAAGTTACCGCTAGGCTTTAAAAGGTTAAAAACACTATGCTTTTATAAAGACCTGCATCTTTATACAGGGTGTTTCTCAAACAATCTGCCGTAATTCGGAAGAAATTTCCTTAGGTTAAACTGCATAGATATATTTAAAAGTATCTATATCCGAATATGAGAGCTTACCGTTATAATAATGCGAGTTAAATGTGGTCTTCTTGAGGTTCTATACACTGTACCTGTTTAACATGCTGTGTTATCCTGTTCTGTGCAGGGTCATCCTACAGCCAATAGCTAAGCGAAGCCGTACGGAGGCGCGTGTGTTATGTAAAGTATTTGGAAACCTAAGGACGATTTTTATGAATCTTGTGTGAGGTATGCTTCCTTAATTACTGTCTCTACGTCACTGAAATTTTAAATATATGTTAATTACCGGTGTTAAAATTACAGGATATACAGATTTCTTCTTGTCTTAATATGTATGTGGTAGTAACTGGGTGTACAACAATTCTCATTCTTCAAAACTTAACTCGCCGTTATCTCTTTAAGTATTTACCTTCTAGTGTAGGTACTTGTGGTTACATCAATGTAATATAACTTAAAGAACATTTTCCTATGTATGGCAAACTTCGTCCTGAAACATTCTGTATAATGCCTATTAATTTTTTACTCTATGAAAGGTTAGCAGAGTGTCAGGGAGTAATTAAAAATGCAATTTACTATACTGCACTAGCAGTACATGAAAGAGTTGTTAGGCCTACCCACATAAAGTATAAGTGAAAAAGAATGGAAAGGAAGTAATTTTGATTAATTTTAAGTTACTGTAACCTGTCCACGATAATTCAGTCAGTAAAGCGCCTGTCTGAGACCGGACGAACTAAATTATTTTCAGGGTAGAGTTGTAAGTCCTTTGGTCCGGCATTGAAAGCAAACCCTCTGTACAATATGGCGCTCGATCGCTTTCAATAAAAGTGGGCAGAAACGTGAAGTTGATGGCTCATTTCCTTGTAGTTAAGAAAAAAAGAATATTTGGAACTTTAGCGACAGTCCTCCATACTTCTTCACATTGTGATATTTAATCACACGGACAACTTTACTCCAGCCAGCACAACCAATCCTCACCGGGCAATAGAATGGGAAACTTAGGAGCTTGTGACCCAGACGTTGAAGTAGTAGTTTTGTTATTATTACGAATAATGAAAAGGAATTACCCTTAATACAAGTAAACAAATGTTTAAAATTTTACAGTAGGACTGACAGTATCAGCCATCGATTTGCATTTCGCTACGTCACATGAAGGGCGCGAGCGGTCAACTAACACAAGGGCAAATATTTAGTTAAGTTGATTAAGAATTCTGTTTGAAATCGTGACGCACTGAGAATTTTAATTTTTTCATTCGTGGTGTTTTCAGTCGACGAGTAACTCTGCGACTGACGGATGGACGTGATGTTGGATCCATCCGCTTGAACGATTTAATTAAATTCAGACTTTATGCTAATTTAAAACTAAAAAGTGTTTAAATCTTAGGTTTCTTATTTGAAAAAGTTTCTCCATGAGAGGGATCAACTATGCCTCTGCCTACAGATTATAAACCGTTCGTTAACTATGGGTGAAATTAAGGGCGAGCTACGCATCTGTACTCACGCCCGACTAGAATATGTCTGTCTGCAATGCAGTATCTTGTGAACATCCGATTTTGAGGGCTTTGGGGCACTTAGTTTTTTACGCTGCCTGCCCCTTCATGGTACATGTGTGAATATGTAGCAATGAGGGGGTTGCAGAGGCACTGAAAAACCGAAGTGCTGGAAGAAAAATCTATCCTGTTGTCATTTTCTAGTAAAAATCACACATATGCTTCCCTGGGAATGAACCTGTGTGGGAACAGTGAAGAGTCTAACCGGATGGATGCCTCAGAAAGAAGGTAGCTTTGTCCCACTAAAGGCCACTTACGTATATCTATAAATTGGAAGCTGAGACATAAATCCCCTCATTTTACACTTGTTCGCAAAATTGCAAAAAGCGACCATTAGCTTCGTCGTGCCTGTCTGTCCGTCTGTCCGTCTGTCCACTCTACGTCCGCATGGAACAACTGGAGTAATTTTTGTGAAATTTGATATGTGAATATTTTTCTAAAATCTATCGAGAAATTTTAAGTTTCATTAAAAACTGACAAGAATAACAAGAACTTTACATGAAGACCTACGTACATTCGTGATAAAATCTCGCTGAATTCTTCTTAGAATGAGAAATGTTTCAGACAAAATTTGTAGAGAAAATCAAACACACATTTTCGGTTCAAAAGCGTTTTTTCCGAAAATCGTGCCGTTTATGAGATAATGTGGAAAAATATGGTACAGCCGGACAGGCCACAGACGACGATATAATATGGCGCATGCGCTTTGCATGCTGGATAAATAAGGCAATTATGCAGACACACTCAGAATATTTGATATTTATTGCTTTTCCATGGCAACAGTTGGCACAAGAACGCGCCTCAGTGTTACCTTATACCTACATTGCCTGCCATGTTAACCTTGACATTGTATGGAGGTCAGTCAGTGGTCAGCTTCGGTTCATTTGGACTTTCTGCGGACCAAGGTTTAAACTGGGGCCTGCATAATACCGAGCAGGATGCTACTTACTCGTTCACAAGGTTTCCGTCTTGCAACTATTGTTTGGGAATTCCGTGACAAAGTTCTCCAGCTGGCAAGTCGTATATGAACGTTATGAGCAGAGACACAAGGTTTCACTTCCCGCGGCAAAGTACATTTCAACCGACAATATCCCTTGAACTCAGACTTCCGGCATGACTAAATACTCCTAATTGAAATATGAGTTTAGTGGTTTGAGTAACTGTATTAGGGACAATAACTGGGAGGGCATGCCTGTAAATATTGCAACTTTTATTTTGTTATTATTTTAAATGTTTCAACTAAGAGTAAATAAATATTATTTTTTTCAAATTTTCTGCTGAATTTACCAAACTTCTTAGCTTCAACAAGCGAGAGACGATTTTCTGCTTGTTGGTAAGATCTTCTGCAGTGTCTTCAAATTTATTTTCTTTAGTTGTCTGATAATACCTTATCAACCAGTAAATATTCTACACATTCTACACCAGCACTTCTACAGGCGCACTAAATAATTAGCTACATATGATATTTCGGATCGTACGTTGGCAGTTTATGATAAAAACATTCCTTCATGTGAAACCGTCGTTTTATTAACTTATTCGCTATTTCCACAATTCGGCCCTGTCCTCACATTTGTCAGTTCACTTCTCTCTTAAAATGTATTTCTTAAAGTTATATAGAATAATAATACGTTAATAAATTGTAAATGTTGTGGACCGAATTCAACTGGCTGTAAGAACGCCCCGTTTCGGCCGTCCGTTCCTTTTTATTTAAAATAGTCGTAGCTTCCCTTCCTAGCTAAAGACATTTTCCAACATGCGCAACCTAAGGACGCATTCTGCCGTGTGATAAGAAACCAACTTAACGGGGCACGTGGAGGTGCTTTTTGTGCCGTTATACCCGTGACAAGAAGTTATGACGAGAGCCTGCTTTTTATGAAGTTTCAATTCTGATTGAACTGCTGTGTCATTCCTACATTCTGCATTAATTTTTCGCACAAATCTTAAGAAAAGGAAGACAGACTCAAATAATCCAGGACAAAAGTGGGTGCGGCCTTAGGGTCGTTCATGAAAAAAAGGATTTTTGTTACTTCCGCTTAAAAAGAAACATGATTGTTTTTGTAAAATCAAACTAATTTCTTAGAAGCTCGGAGAACAATTTTTGTTTTGTCATTACAAAATAACCCAAAGCCCAGTTTCTATTCTTTTCTCCTCTTGTATTGGAAACCCATGGCAATTTTTATAAAACATTCTTTATTTTCACTTGAAATGATCGGAATACAGAAGTCTCTATACTGCTAATATTGATTCTGAAAATGTGTTTATTGCAGCGTGGTGATTAGTAGCTAAGTGCAGGCAGGAATTTTCTCCTCAATAAATTTTAACCAAGAATTTTGAGACGCCCTGCATCTCATTTTCTGCCGTTACAAATTCAATAATATTAAGATACCACAATACGACATTTGAAAACCTTAAACAGGTTCGACAATAAATCGAATTTAATAAATTGAAACTTTGTGAAAGCGATGCTTAATTTAGGACTCTGAAAAAGAATTTCCGGGTAGAAAATTTGTAATATTGAGGGTAAGGACAGGAATCCAAAATTGTATGCAACAGACAGCATCATAACACGTGCACTAGCCAGCACAATCATGTATCAAAGTGCCCTTTGGTGGATGAAATAAATATTGTACTGTGTGATGTTTACAGTCAATGTGCCACTTGAATTAAGTGCTCATATTCAGTCCACGCTGAATGGCGCGTGATTACAACCATGAACAAAGGTGATAAAGATGCATATTCCTTCTTTGTTTAGTAAACATATGTATTTATGTAACGAAATACAAAAATTTAACACCGTCCATAGGGTGTACGTGCGTATATTACAACAGTATATGCCAACACCAACTTGTACGTAATATTTTGTTGGTTATTACCGTTTACTTTCATATATATGGTGTTATAAGGTCAATTTTGCAGATCTTATTAAACCAAATGCCCGCGTTTGTTTTTAAGACTTTTTCTTTTTTGTTCTTGTATTTTTCGTGCTTGTCTGGCATTGACGACTTTAACATTTTCCATAGTGTATACATGCGTATATTACAACAGTATATATTAAAACCAACTTATACACAATGTAGACAAGTTGATGTTAACCTTCATCCTGCTAATGTGGAATATATGGTGAGCTGCTAATAATGCCATCACCACTAATGTGTAATATTTGGTGACCTACATTTGGCAACGCTGAAAGGAGCCTCTTTGTCTCTCTCTCTCTGTCTCTCTGCACATGTCTCAACACTGAATCAATCGTGAAAGACGTCCTATGTCATATCTGTGTGCACACACTTACTCGGCTACCAGCTAGGCCCTTAGCGTTGCCAAGTGTAGGTCACCAAATATTACACATTAGTGGTGCTGGCATTATTAGCAGCTCATCGCATATTCCACATTAGCAGGATGAAGGTTGATATATAGTGTTGAAATACAGACAGTTGACTGCTTAGGACCTTTTAAAGCATAATACAGAGCATTCGGTACTGTCGATGAAAGCACGCAAGCCTCTGATGCCACTACATTAGAAGAAACGAAATTTAGACCGCTGTCTGTTCCTCTGTTTCCTTCAGTCTACAAAGTTAACTATTCAAATTTCAATTTCAAGGTTTTCTTTTTATTTCTTTGGAAATATAGAGATGTGTTTCACGTGCCTTTTTACCCCTGGGGGCAAACAAGGCAGGATTTCTATCGGCCGGGGGGTCCTAAGGGACTTCCCTGGCCATCCATCCAATACACGTCTCGCCCCATTCTCTCTGCCAAACCAGTGCTATATTTATTCAGCTGCGAGGCATGACAAAACACAAGTTTCTGATGGAAAATCAATAGAAAAGATTCGCCTTACTAACTTCTGTCTTCTAGTTTGTTTTAAAAGAAACTTCTGAGGAATAAATAGGTACTACGGCTACAATAGAGACGACGACACAGGTTCGATTCTTGATATATCCAAGACAGTAAATCGATAGAATGAACGTGAGCAAACAGTTCACGCTAGTTTTCCGTCACAATATTAGTAAATTAGTTTGTCAGGCGTTGTTTTCGTTGAAGCAAAACATGGTTGCTGCAACGACACGTACTTTATTTATCTTCTTTCGCCTGTCAACAGCCCCTCGTTCACAGCATTATGAATAAGTTTTGTTGGACTTAACTTTTAGCGTTGTCAAGGAGGCATAATTTTTCATCTTTGATGTTCAAAAACAGATTACTGCTTCTTGTTGAAGATACGAACGGTTTCAGTCGCATGTTGATGGTGAAATATTTGGTTCCATAACTATAAGGAATTTATCCTTCTGTTGCTGCATTAGGAACTGCAAGAGAAATGCGTTGTTCTGTGGAGTTAATTGAGTCAGTGAGAGAGTGTCAGTGAGTGAGTACTGAGTGACTTATTAAATTATTTAATAACTGAGAGGCTTAATTTTCAGTCAGTGACTGAGTGACAGTGACTTAAATCAGTGACATACTGAGTTAATAAATGGCTCTAAATATAGTAAGTGGTGAATGTATCAGTTACAGAGGTTTAGTAATCTAGTCTGTTATTGGCTTCGTGGATCGGTGGCTGCACGACTGAGTGAAAGGTTGAAGTGAGTGATTGAGTCACACGGTTATTGAAAGGGTGAAAATATGACACTTTGAATGACAGTGTGAGAGTGTAATTAAGGGAAGTATTTACGAAGGAACTAATTTGTGCATAACTTAGTGAATTAGTAACTGGTTGTTTTAAAGGATAATTTACATTGAGATGTTCATACTTCAGTTCCTCACGGGCCCTGACACTGAACAGCACCGTACTGTAGGAAGTAAGGCTTCTGGCCCATGGAGGCAGCACGTTCCTCCGAAATGCCATTAGGTTTCTACCAGATTACATGGCGCAAGATACCTGTAGACCTTATTTTTCGTAACTAGAGATAGCGTCACGTAGCCAGATGGTTAGCCAGCGAGTAAGACTGAGTTAGGCACCTTCGGAAAATTGCGAAAAACGACTGTAAGGTGTCATGCCTGTCTGTCCTACTGTCTGTCTGTCTGTCTGTCTGTCTGTCTGTACATACATACATACGTACGTACGTACGTACGTACGTACGTATGTGTGTGTGTGTGTGTGTGTGTGTATGTATGTATGTATGTATGTATGTATGTATGTACGTATGTATGTATGTATGTATGTATGTAAGTATGTATGTATGTATGTATGTACGTATGTATGTATGTATGTATGTATGTAAGTATGTATGTATGTATGTATGTACGTATGTATGTATGTATGTATGTATGTATGTATGTATGTATTATGTATGTATTATGTATGTATTATGTATGTATGTATGTATGTATGTATGTATGTATGTATGTATGTATGTATGTATGCATGCATGTGCTTCTTTCCATCGGCATGGAACAACTAGGCTTCCACTGGATGGATTTTCATGAAATTTGGGTTTGAGTGTTTTTAAAATCTGTAGAGAAATTCCCATTTTCTTTAAAATCTGACAAGAATAAGAGGCACTTTACAGAAAGACCTATGTACATTCCTGATAAAAACTCGCTGAATTCTTCTTACGGTGAGAAATGCTTCAGACAAAACTTGTAAAGAAAATCAAACACACATTTTATGTTCAATATTTTTTTTCGAAAATTGTGCCATTTATGAGATAATGTGAAAAAATATGGTACAGTCAGAGAAGCCACGGATGACAGTATAATACGGCGCATGCGATTTGAATGCTGGATAACTAAGGCAAAAATACAGAAACACACTCAAAATATTTAATTCTTACTGCTTTTCCACTCCATCAATAGTTACGCGAATGCGTCTCAATGTTACTTTTATACGTACATTGCCTGCCTTGATAACCACTTTGCGCAGTCATTAGGAATGAAAATTTTTTCTAATCTGCGTTGTAGTGTTGTAATATTTTGAGATGAGCAAAGGTTTTTACATATCCGTGCGCCTGTCCTTCCAAATCCCAGTCCTTAGTGACACAGGGATCTGAAAGTAGCAACAGAACAGACCTATAACCTTCTACATACAGATGGTGTGGAGGCGTGGCGACGCGTGACTTGTATATGTAGTCGCGTTACTGACGGCATTCGAATTTCGGTCAGCAACATGTTTAAGGCGAAGTCGTGTTCTGCACGTGCACTGCCTTTTTCAGCATGTCTCCCTGTTATATTTATGTCCCCTGGAGACAAGGTGTAAGGAACACACACTCAAATATCTACCACAAGATTTATCTTTTAACCCAACAGGTAACCGGTCACTGCTCAAACACGTAAAGCTGGAGTGGCCGAGTTGTCCCCAAAACTGCATTATAGACCGGTCGTTCAGTGTTACTTAAAGAATTCATTTAGAGTTGAATCAGGACAAATTTTCTGCACCGACAAGCCACATAGTGGTAGTAATATCTTCACACAGGACGTCCACAAAGGAATTCCGGTATTTGAAGTTTAAATATTGATGCATTGTGATAACGTAGAACATCAAGACAAATTGTCACGCCAGCTGGCTCAAGGAGTAAAACTTATCGTATCCATTCTGAGAACAAACTCTTCGAATCTGTGGGGGGACAACTATTGTCCTATTTCAAGATCGTGATTGTCTTCAGTTCTTGAAAATAAGCACCGATAATTAATGACAACTGATTGCGTCATCACTTTTCCACTAGCTCATTCACTTGAGATCTGCGCTCTTCTGGGATAATACGCAGCGACGAGTGGTAGTTCTGTACCGACGTTTCGGGACAACCTATCGGTCCCTTCTTCAAGGGTCAATAAGTTCAGGAAGTCCAAGACGCTTTCTTCGTTGGCTTATTGACCCTTGAAGAAAGGACCGATATATTGTCCCGAAACGTCAGTACTGATTTACCTCTTTAAGCTGCGTAACATCCCAGAAGAACGCGGATCTCATCTAAATCGCTGCAGAAGCCTGAAATCACGCATCCAATTCATTTGTTCTAACATTTTCCAGGTTTTATTTGTTGCACTTGTGGTCCGGAATAGCGTAGTCATTATAGGCACACGCTACGAGCTACATGATCCGGAGATCGAATCCCGGTTAGGGCGAGATTTTCCGCGCCCTCCAGACCGACCCTAGGGCCCACCCAGCCGACTACGTAATGGCTAAGAAGTCATTCCTGGAGGTCAGGCGACTGGGATATGGCGTTAAGCACCCACCTCATCTAGCGCTGACGTTAAAGAAAGAGCAGAGATATATCTCTACTCCCCGTCTGTGCCTTCATGACAGGTTATAGGGTAAAATTTACATTTACCTCTAACATTCGACACTATACAGTGAGTTCCCAGGAGTGTTGTCGAATGAAAAAGCGAGACGGGTTGTGGCTTAGAATAACATGGTATCCTTCACTATATGTAGCCTGTACTTTTTAAGATAATACGTAGAAAGAATGTACAGCGTAACACAATAGCAAGTATTGCAATCATACAGTATTATGACGCCTGTTCGTCACTTGGAACACACACAAAATGTGTTGCAGCTCTTGCCTTGGAGGCTTCGCAAAAATACAATCAAAATTATCCCTTAATGTGCACTGAATAAGCTGTGCAAATGCAGTTTTCCGTAGTTTGTGAGACGCGTGTAAAGAGTGGAATAGGCAGTTAACCAAGTAATTGGACCTTTGGAGGCGGACAGATATCTTGGATTCTCAGTTCACCACCTTATGATACGATTACCATTATATATTTTTTTTTTTCGTATAAAGGAAAATTTGAACACAGAAGAGAAATCAGGAAAGATCAAGACGCAGAATCTACCAGATTCTGTCGGCTTTCTCTGTTACTTGCTAAGATATTCGCTTATTACTAGAATCCACATGAGCGACATTCCCAAATTAGATCAGCTGTTTGGGTTTGTTGTATAAGCTATGTGATCCTGTACCTTGTAATTCATACACCAGAAGTCAGCGGGTTTGTAGAATCATAATCCTATTCCAATTTATCGTATGACCTTTGTAAACACATTCAGGCAGTTTAGGGATTCTGAGAAGACCCTCTTTAGGATAGCGCTTGCGTTCCCGGAACGTGATTGCTTGGTTTCAGCCTCATTCGCACGGGATGATGCGGAAGGAACGCGCCGTGTGCTGCGGATAAATTGCCGATCTGGATACCATGGGCGAAATACTAGCTGTGTGTTTTATTTTGAAAACTGGTCTAATGTTTTAAGGATTCCCACTATTTTATATTGCTCATCCCGTGCATGGTCATTATTCAAATACAATACTTGTCAAACCAATGCACTCTATTCAATGTCTTTAGGTTACAACACTTGTAATATTTGTACGTCTTGGTCCAACACGTTTCGATCCTGTAGGATCATCAACAGAGACTCGTTCGAAGTTAAAAATTACTAAAATTACACACACGGCTTTTACATTACTTGTTGTAGAATAAGAAATAGTTGGTTGGCATGGAGTTTTTACTTGTGTGGATCTCTGTGTTTATACCATGTATTAGAAGTTGAATGTGAAGCAGTACTGCTTCTACCTCGTGCCGATCACATTCAAAGACACTGAATGCAGTGCACTGGTTGGAGGAGTATTTTATTTGATTCCCGCTATATTTGAACTTCGGTAAAATTCCCTTCGCATAAGCGTTAAACCCGACCCAAGAGGAAGAACTTATCCAATGGAATAGGGTAAAATCTCATGCTTTGGTGTTTGTCAGAAAGGATGGTTAGAAAAGTTTTTGTACTTTTCAAATGTGTATCAGTGGATAATTCGCCACGCTTGTGGCCCTCCCACCTCAGCATTTTGCGGCGTTACTATTTTAGTATAGTTAATTTCAAGAAAGTAAGATTTTCCAATAAGTATTAAGCTTCAAGGGAAGTGGGCAATTAGTGTAACACTGGCATCCAACTTGAAAAAAGGGGTAAGCAGACACACGAAGAGCTGTATAGGCCTGCATCTGGGCAACTGGCCAAATCGTTTGTAAGAACGAACGTGCTGGCTAAGAAATACGCCTTGCATATTATTAGAAGGAAAATGAAACATGGGGCTGTAGAGAAATGTTAAAACTTAACGAGGCTAAGGTTTGTGTAAATTACGTATACAAATTTGGTTCCTACCTCGCAGAAAACACAGTCTGTCCATTTAAAGACCGTCCAGTTAATTCTGTGTAGGGAAATAACCACTATTCCTAACGAGAATAAAATGCAACAAATATGTGTACTCTGTGGGCAAAATGCAGAATTTCTAAACCTTACAGTTTAGGGTACATATAGTTACGCCTGGGCTTAAAAGGGTTGGTGCAGAAGGTGGTCAGGTCAGGCAAGGCAACAAATGTTTGTAGGCGTAACACTACTGCCGCTGACAACCTGTTTTATTCTTTAGATTCTAAAACTAACATACTTGCAAGAAAAACAATTACTATAGGAGAATCAGAAGTTTTCCTGTACATACTGTAAGATTATCCTTTATTTCGTTACCAACTGATTTACGCTAAATTACGAGTCTTTTTTCTGTTGTGAAGTTTTGTCCTCTTATATTAAAAATATTTCAATTGGGCTTTACCGATTAATCGACTGTAAACCTATTGCTAGGATACAGATAGGACAGACGTATTTTAGTGACGTAATTCTTGTAATTAAATTACAAATGGCGTAAGTGTTCATGTACGGTGCCTGCTATTTTTGTCCGATTTTAATGACAACTAGAACTTCTTGCAGATTTTAGTCAAGTGTCCTCTAATAAAAGCTTTCACAGATATTCTTTCAGTTGGAATCAAGTTGTTCTGTGTTTTGAAGTGGGCGGACATGACGTAGCTATTTTTGGTTCCTTTCCGAAATACGAACTTGTCTAAAAGTGGAATCTGTTAAAAGCACACTCTTCTGAAGGGCTACATGTGAAACTAAAAAAAATATCTGCCACGAGAAGAGTGAAACAAGGTTGTGGTACGTTACCTCTCATGTAATTTTTATGAGAACTCTCCAGCTGGACTGACGACACTTGACTTCCATCTCGAAAAACACCTGAACTTCAATGAGACAGCACTTACACTTACCTGAAAAAAAAAGAGACATATGTTATGATTAAGTGAAAAGCCATGTTTAAATACTAATACCTCTGCAAGGTTATTGATGATGAAATGGAGGCAAAGGTCCACTGATTCTAGGTTTATGGTGAGTTTCCAGAACGGCTTCAACCTCCAACTAAAAGACTTTCTATGTCAGTCGGAAGAGTTGAGTAATATACAGAACACAATAACAAAAAAAAGGAAAAATTTCTGCCCCTCTGTCCGGCAACCATTGAATGACTAATGACTAACTTAAGTTTTGAAATGTTCAAAATTTGAAAACTGTGCCCTGCATAAATAAATTAAGTCATAATAACGGGAAATACGCAGTTGAAGCAGCAGGTTAAATTGTCCATGTATAAGACAGGAAGGCATATAGAGGAATGGAGATATTTTCTTAATCTCGACACTAGGTGGGAGTGAGTGGTCAGGTTTCCGCCGCCGCCACCACTTTCCCAAGGGAAAGACTACCGTGTATTGGTTGAGCAGGAGGCTGGATTGGGCCCACCGCCGTTCTCGACAATTTTGAAAAGAGATAAATTTCTTATTTCTTTCGCGAATCAGACCGCAATTTCTTGGTCATTTGCCCTGTAGCCTAGTCACTGTACCGGCTGTGCATGTCCCGTTCCAAATAACATTGGTATATGTGTATATATATACATATATGTATATGCCATGTATTGTACAAGTGCGACATTAAGAACTTCGTAACACATCAAGTGGAAGAATATTTTTTATGAATTCATGTACCAAACACGGGACATACTGGAAAGTAATTTTTACACTGCCGGGTACGAGCGATAGAGCTGTAATGTACAAAATTATCCTCACAAGTATTCCTGGTTTTTTCTGGAAGTGGACTTCATTTTACATTTTATAGTGCTGCTGCCTTTGTGTACAGCACTGATACTGAACACTGCTGGTAGCACTAATCTCACAAATCTGCCGAATTCCTACCCAACACTAAGTCAGCTTCCGAACGTATTAAAAACAATTATTTTTCCAGTAGGAATAATAAAAACTACTAAAATTGGGAAAGCCTAAAAGAAAACTTTACTACAGGGTATAATGCATTCAAATCATGGACCGTGGGTTGAGAGACACTGGTACGTAGTACTGGCAACAAGGGACGCATTAAATCGATTTTTAGTCTCGTCACTTATTACAAAAGCCCTTAGGATTTACATGCAAAAATCCATAAAATTCACCCAGTCTGGACTCTACAGCCATGTGTTGCTAGGGTGCTCTTTAATTAATCCTTTAAAGACGAAGCGTATCTTTTATATAAGGACTCTGTGCATACCGCGCTGTAAACATTCTCCACTTCGGTTATAAAAACCAGTCTCTTAATGTTTTATAAGGCAAAAGTTGCTGTTTGTTCTGAGATCCGTACAAAACACATAAACGCAATGTGGGCACCACGTAGATTTTTTTAATGTTAAACCTGTTCGTATGTAAAGTTACCGCTAGGCTTTAAAAGGTTAAAAACAACAATGGTCAAACAACGCAAGATTCTCAGAATTCAAAGGAAGCAATTAACTGTCTCCTTCACGACGTCTTGATGCAGATACTCGACGCTCCTTTAAGGGAGAATTTGTGATGGTTTTATTGTGAATCCTCTAACTAATTCCCGGAGACGGAGTTCTTCTTGACAAACCGTTAATCGCTCGGCTGGAAAATAAATGCCCGCCTTTTACGTGTAGCCGGAAGTTTTATTGTGTTACTCACAACAGGCCGCAACTGAACCTTAACCTGAGTCAGATACATCCAATCCACACCCTCACAACCTATTCGCTTAATTTCAGTTACAATACTGTCTTCACGTATGGTTTTCACTCCAAATGTTAATAGACGTGACGCATGGTTAGGATTTTTTTATCACTGCTTCTCTGACAGAGACCACTACTTTGTAAAGGGCCATAAGGGTAAAGTTTACTCAAGAGAATGCAGTGAACCTGCACAGCGTAGGTAGATTCCCTTAACACTCGCGACGATGGTGGGGTGTAAAATATATGAATCCTCTGAAAAAGCGTATGACGTATTTTTTCTTTATAACAAGCCTGAATTCAAGTTTATGTACGATCTTAACCACGTACCACAATGCAGAAAACACCTGTATTATTTCACACAAAAAAAAAGTGAACACGACTGCACTTCAGCGCAATGTATTTTTAATTAGAGTATATCGGTTGCTGGACACTAGCAAGGGACGCTTGCGTTTCTACATCGTAGAACACTGCCAAGGTCAACTGCAGTCTACGCAGTCAGTATCTGTACCTTTTCCCTTGTGCTTACGATCTAAAGACGGAGAGAGCTCCATCCTCTGAAAATCTGTTGGTCTTTTAACCCGAGATGCTGGACACAATTCAAAGTATCATTCGCGACTATTTCACTACACCATTGTTAGAATTCTTTAAAACTACAAAATAGCGCTTTGTATCCAGACTTATAGAGTACGTCTTTGTTTGCATTTCTGACTTACCGCCGATTGCAACACATCTCTCTTCTTCGTTTATGTTCTAAAGACCTCTGATGAATAATGTTCACAAATTACTAATCTAATTATTACACAGTTCTCTTCGTTTTTCTGTTCCTTGCTGGAATCTTAAGGAACATTCTACTGCTACATGATTATTACATCGCACCACCACTGTTCTGTTGTTGAAAGTAGATTGCGTTTGAGGGAGAAGGTTTCAGTTTTTGGTGCAGTGAAATACACACAGCTTATTCGATCCGTCGCTGGCATCAGTTGCGGCGGGCCTGTCACTAATATCAGAATAATGAGATTTTTCCCCTCCCTGCATTTAACACTCCCACAACTTCGTTGAGCCTGGTGTAGCAAACTGCTTTCCTTCGCAAATTGTACAGGCGAGGAAATGAAGGTCTGAGTATTTTCAACCTAACAACGAAAATACTGGATGTATCAGACTTCGCCCGCAGTAGAGTTGAGGTCTTCTTCTGAGATGTTGTGTAGATGAGGGTGACATTAGACATCGGGGGTCAAGCTTGACCCTTCAAAAAATTACAAATTGTTTGTCCCGAAACGTCGGTAACGAGTAACCCATCTACTCTGCATAACAGCTCAGCAGAGCAAAGACCCCATAAAATATTACTATGAATCCGGAAACAAAGAATGAGAGGTACAAAGTGATGAATTTCTGTTATACGGTATAAGTGATACATTACGTAATGCTACCTGTCGAGTAAAGCAAACCAGTAAGGTGCACGTCCATGGATCAAGAATTCATTCAATATTTAAACTCTGTTACATGTTCCGACCTTCTCAGCCATTTTCGTTGATTCATTTTATTACAAAATACACGTCCGTCAGACTGTTAATAATGCAGCAGCTTGTTTTATCGAAATATGTAACTGTGCGAAGGCCGAAAGGTGTACCAGAGTTTAAACAATAAATGTAATTGTGATCTACGAATTCATACCTTGTTTTTTTTTTTTGCTTTTTCATTTAAATTTCGAGTACAGGTTAAAAATATATTACAAAATCTACAGATCGAATTTGCTGAAGCAATTACGAGCACCGGGTCAGTTTTTCACCATAAAGTATTCATCTCACGCTATATTCAACAGAGCAGTACAAGCCATGTTCTTGTTTGTGCATTGCGTCAGTTCTGAGTTTATTTAATAGAGTTGAATAAATATTCAGGTCTTCTGAGATATTACACCGTGTCGACTGGTAAAGAGTTAGCAACGTTTCGTAGGATTATAGTGTCTTCCACCCACCTTGGACTTCTTGACCCGAAGATGGAGGAATTGCTCTTTTTCGAAACGTCGGTAACCCTTTACTAGTCGACATGGCATAACACCCCAGAAGACTTGAATCTTTACCAGCACCATTGTGATAACAACAGATCTCACAGAACTGTATCAACTGCGGGTTTTTAAAGTGCTCAAATGTCGACCGTACGAGTTTTCTCCACTAGTTGGTTAACGTAGTTGTGAGTAAACCACTTATACGAATTGCTGAGCGCTGAACAATTTTTGAAGAAAGAATGTATAATAGAATATTTGTGATAATCTACTAGCGTATTCGTGTAAAAAAGTCTGCAGTGAAACTTGAGAAACTCTTTCTGTTGTTTTCCACGTTCTGCTCTAAAATTATACCTTGTTCCTGGCCTTCGTGTTCACGAAAGGAAATCAAGTCTTCCACAAGCTGAAGTGGCGATATTTAGCAATGGAGTCTCATCTTCTGCATCTACATTTGAGTATCTTGCTCTGGTAAAAATAGTCTTTGCTAAATTAACGTGTACCTAATTTGTTTATTCAGTGACTGTACCAGTATACATTGTCATCTCGTTCACAATGATTCCTTATGGAGAAACAACAAGGAAGAAAACTGTCTTAGATTCGAATATAGTTCGGAGGTTTACTGCAAAAACCGTCCAGACTTATGCTTAGGCCTACATCCTTCACTACGTTTCTTTCGTATCAAAGATACAGCGGGTGAAGGAAAGAATTACAAAGGATCATATGTTGCATTGTTCATAAACACTAGTTTTTAGTAGCTCTTGGTACGACATAATTCACCAAGAAACCCCAGCATGTTTATCCGATTAGAAGGAATTAATTACAGACTGGCAAAATAAACCCAAATTTGTCCATCAAATTAGAGACGAAATTTTGGTTTTTGTAATATTAACCAACAAACGCAGACAGTTATCATAGGTTAACAATAATATTTTTAAAAACATTAAATTTTTACATGTTTCGCCCTTACTGCTCCATCATCAGGGAGTAAATTAATTGTCGTTTACAAAACAATTAATTAAAATATGTTGATCTGTTGCATATATAAGCGATCAAAATATTGTTAAATAATGTTGTTATATAAAAACAGTGTACTCCCTGATGATGGACCAGTAAAGTCCGAGAGACGTAGAAGTGTAGTGTTTTTAAAAATGTATTATTTTGAAACTAGGACAAATGTGTGCATTTGTTGGTTAATATTGCAGAAACTGAATATAATGTACGGAATGGAAAATATAAAAACAGACTAGAAGGAATTGATTACAACCTGGAAACGGCAAGATAATTTCAATTTTGTCCGTCAATTCAGATAGCAAATTTTGACATCGAAAGACATGGTAAACTGGTGTGTAACACACACGAACAAACTTCATTTTTCGTAATTAACAGGACTGTTTTACGAATTGATAGTTTTAGGCATGAATAATTAAAGTTTATTAGGTTCATTACAATGGCAATATCACTGGTGGTCACAGTACATTAAACCCTTTTATGCTTGTGGTAAATAATATTCTTGGAATGGTTAATGGTTATATGATTCTACTGATTTTATTAAATACTGTCAACAAAAATACAGGCAAATATATTCAAAATTCAGAGTTACATTCCTCAGGCGCTACAAATATGAAACACTGCAGGGGTATAAATTATAAATTTAGCTCCGGTTCAACCCACAGTTCCTGAAAATATATAAATGATTTTTACTAAAAATGGAATTTCTAGCGAAGTTCATGTTACGCTGTTACTGGCAAGTGTGACTTTTGTTGAATGCGCTGAAAGAATGACACGGGGTTAAAATTATTAAATATTTCGAAATTTTGATAGAGTTTAAGTCTTTGGGGAAGAGAGGAGAAATTAAGAATTTGAGACCATACAGAATTCGGAAAATACTTAGTAGTTGTCTTCATGCACGTTGTCTAAATACCTAAAAGGTTAAATTTATAGCAACTTTCTTCTACTTGTTTCTTAATATGAGTGTACCATTTGGGTTTTTACCTTAACGGAATTTTTCCCTTAAGGTAAAAACCCAACGCTATTAACCTATGTTTATAGGTTAATGATGTCCGAGAATAAAGTGCTGAAAAAAGTATTTCTATCAAAGAGAGAGAAAGTAAAGACAGGATAAAATATGCCATCTTTAAGAGTTTCAAAATTTGTATTCTTCTTTAGATGTTGTTTTGGTAGTAAGACAAAGGGAATGATAGGTTTGGGACAGATAGCGTGCATACGAGATATGAGAAATTCATATGAAATATTTATTGGCAATCTACAAAGGAAGAATCCGCTTGACACAACTAAGAAATGTTATGATAATATTAAGAGAGATCTCCAATACTAAAACCGTATTCAGGCGTCTAAACATAGGGCACAATGACCTGATTTTGTGAACATCCTAATAAATTATTAAGACAAACCAACAAATATGCACACTATTCACATTAGTGTATTATATTGAATTAATGTGACCCCTACACTTAAGGCTTTGGTTACATATGAAATAGCTCATAGTTTTTATGCATATGGCAACTGTAGCATATGATACCCCCTGACGATGGTGGACTGACCACCGAGACATATAGGGGTAACATTAATTCAATATAATACACCATTGTGAACAGTGTGCATATTTGTTGGTTTGCCTTAATAATTTGTAATATGCATGGTGTACAGCATATAAAATTCATCGTAATAAATATTCAGAGTCCAGAAATGCTGACATTTCTTAGCCAGGTAAATTACTGCCGACGTCTCAAGAGGAAACCTGTTACATTTAGTTAATACATGCATAAAGTGCCCCTACAGAAAAATATACAAGTATATTGCAATTTGAGGAGCCTTATTTTATTACAACTCAGTGCTAGCAATGATGCTATAGCCAGGCACTATTTTGTACGTCGAATGGTGTTGTCCTGTATTTTAATAAGGGCTCTAGCCTAAGACTTTTCTGAGTGGTCTTTCATATACCCTAGCAACAACTCTAGTTTCGGTGTTCTCAAGAATAGACATTTCACGCATTCAGGCAAAGGCCGTAGTCTGTGTCTTCCCAGATCGATTGCTTTCTATGCGTGCAGCTGTGATTTTAACAGCTGCTCCGGATTTTCCATACTGAAATTAAATCTTCTCTAATTACGTTATACTGTTAATACAGTTCTAAAAGACGCAGAGCCAACTGACGGCAAGATGTCCTGAATTATATACTTTATAAATAGAACATATGTATTCCTTTCATAGCACTGAAAGTGCAGAGTGTGGTAAATTCTGGTATAAAATACAAACGTTGTGTAGGACAGCGGGATCATGCAGGGGCATGAATTAATGTACGCCTAGTACAGTCGCATGTCTTACTAAACAGTCTAATTTAACTTATGTTACTCCAACGGATATAATGTGAATGGAAGGTTTAATCAGACTGCAAAATTATTCATGGAAGAGGACCTAAACACACGACCTTTGCCGGACGATACCACTCCAAACGCTGACTGTAGTTTGCTCTTTAATTGTAGACTATGTGGGAGGTGCAGGTTGCATGAGCGATGATTGTACGCTTGCTAATGAACTCGTCCCCAATTAGCTGGGCAACTGCCAACCTAACATCTCCACTCTCCGAGTGCACATCACACACTGCCTAATACTAAGGTCGGAGATGCGATCGTGTAACGAGGTCTTCTGACACTTTCACACAATTCTATTAAAGCTATAATGGTTTCTAAACAACTTGCTAATCTGGTGGCGTTTCTTGGGTCAGTATTAACACCAACACGAGAATACTTAACAGTCCATATATGACATTACTTCGGTGTTGTTGTGACAGGTCCGTCACTGGGACTGTAATGATGAGCACTTTCCATCATGCCTGCGTGTTGTAAAACTAACTGTCCTGTGTTAATTACAGAGGAGGTTATGGAAAAGTAAGGTAAAGTAAGAATGTGCAACATTTCAGTTCTTAACAATGGCTCAGCGTTTCGGAAGAAACGTGATTCCTTAAGTGTGTTGACGATGGAAGAAGTCGTGCAAACTATTTATGATTTGAATGAAAGTAAGAATGTGTTTGTTTATGCCATCAGGGTGTACATTTCAGTGGAGGTATAGCTCCACTCATTCTTAACCTTGACACTAGATAGACGTAAGTAGTTAGCATTAGGTCATGGACACTTTACCAGCTGGGAAACGGCACCCTACGTAATAAATAGGAGGCTGGTTAAGCTCAGCCCCGACGTGGACCTTTGCTCCTGCTGCGAATGGAAAGAGGGTTCGTCAGTTTACGGCCGGAAGCCTAGTCACTGTACCATCTAAACTGCCCATCTGTGGTTGTGCAGAGTAAAATGATAGACGCTGAGTAGGAATAGAGAATTGATAAGAACGTGAAAAGGAATGGTCTAGTTCATTTCAAACACCTAGCTTTATTTTGGATTGAAAAAATTCGCAATAAATCGTTTAAGATACTCGGTATTCCTGCCTAATTCGAAACCGATGTTTTCTGATTCAAAGCAGTGTATCTGCAACTAATTGTTCATGCAGGGATATCACATCGAGTGACATGGAAGAGGGTTAGGTAGACGTCAGAACAGGGGGCTCGTGGTATATCACGTACTTACAACATAGTTAACGTAGACGAAAATCCCTGGTATTTGTACTGATTATGGCCCTGTAAGTTGATCCCTTCATCGTTCCGTCTGATGAGCGACTAGCTATATGGTAAAAAGTCTTCTTAAGTAGCCGTTTATTACACGCCTGTTAAACTAATCTCTTCCGTTTGTAGAGCGTCATGTTTTATAACAGTATTTAATAACGCCTGCTTCTTCTTATCTTACTGCGCTAATTCAGCCCGTCTGATATTTCAGACGCTATTTCTCATTTCGTCTGTTTTAACATTAATGCCTGGGTGTCCAAAATTATTTGATTGCCTTGATTTGTTGGCAGTGCAGTTTTTATGCATTTTCAGTTCTGCCATTCCTGTAATAGTGTGCAGTTCTTTATTTGAAGAAGGTTCCAGATACATTTGAACAATTTTCAATGATTTGTTAATGTTGACTAATGAATTGGGAAGGATGTAGAAGGAAAGTGTTGGGGATTAATGTAAGGTATATAAAGGTATTTTTAGTTGGAAAAACTGAAAAACCGATCCCAGTGGCCGCGCGGTCTAAGGCGTAAGTCTACGGTCGAGCGCTTGCTGGGATCGTGGGTTCGAATCCCACCGGTGGCGTGGATGTTTGTCTTGTACAGTGTTTGTGTTGTCAGGTAGAGGTCTCTTCGACGGGCCGATCCTTCGTTCAGAGGAGTCCTACCGAATGTGGTGTGTGCTTGAGTGTGATCAAGTGAAAAATCAAAACCCTCTACACCTACTGTGATCGAGTAGGTAGAAGAAGGAAGGACTACGAAACGAAAACTGAAAAAAAAACACACGAAAAATTTCTGTTAGGGCAGGAAGTGTCCCTGCCAAAGTTAGTACCAATTGATTTCGTATGTTGTATACCGTGCGTATTTTTATATACTGTTAAGATAAACCAACAAATACGCACACTGTTTACAATTATATGTTTGTATCAGTATCACTCCTACATGTTTCGGTGGTCAAGCCACCATCGTCAGAGGACAGCAAAGGTCACAGGCTCTGTTTTGCATCTGAGGTCACACAATATTACATTCAAGACGCAGTCCAGTTCTCCAGACTGTGACAATTCACCCTCGCCCAAATAATTTCAGTTAAAATAAAGACAGTTCACTCTCTCCAGGACCCTGTAATGGTTTGGGCGAGTGTGAATTGTCACATTCCTGAACACTGGACTACGTCTTGAATGTAACATTGTGTGACCTTAGGCGCAAAACAGAGCCTGTGACCTTTGGTGCCCCCTGATGGTGGCTTGACCACCGAAACATATAGAGGCTATATTGGCACAAATATGTGATTGTAAACAGTGTGCGTATTTGTTAGTTTACCTTAGCAGTTAGCACCAGTTATCACTCGAACACGGATAAGAAATATTTCCGCTGGAGCCAAATTCCTTGGAGGATACTCTACATAAAAAATATTTAGTTCCTAGCCTATTTGTGAATTTACAACCTGTATCGGCTAATGTTTTGTTAATTCGTGTCTCTTTTTACCAGAGACTTTAAAAGAACTCTCCTTGGCATAGAGTCAATGTACGCTAATCCCAATTGTCTGGAAATATTCGATTATAATGCATCATTTAAATACGTTCTGAATGTGACAATTAGCACTAATTTGGAAAGAAGGTATTTAAGTTTAAAGTACATTACTTACTATACACATATGCACCATTCACTCTAACGTTTCAAAACTCTGTATTTTCTCCACTGACTGTTTATATGTCTTATGATAATCACGGAGAACAACGATTGTTTAATAGAGGATTACGCTGCTGCTCTTCGTAATGAGGAAGAAACTGAATATTTAAATAACATTTACTTGAAAGCCAAATTTCAAAGGATTTTCTTTATTAGGCCTGTGAGAATTTACAGGCTTGTCTTCACAATATCTAACGGAAAGAATATATCACGCTACAATATCTGAACATCCGTTCCATAACATGCCTCTCTCATGATCGCAGGGACGTGAAATAGTCATTGTCGTGAATTTTTCATCTCCTCCATTGCATCGCCGTGGACGAAGTAGGCCACGATGGATTTCTTGCAAATTTAGTCACCTTCATGCGTCACTCTGACGTACGTAACTAACTGACCTAAATTTTAGCTGCCTCTTCCAAGGATTCGTTTGCATTCGGGTACGCCTGTAGATGGTGGGCAGGGTGGAAATGAAGTGGCGGTCCGACGCTTCTAAAGTAGATTCGGCTTAGTCCTTAGTTCAGTTCATTTACCCTGTGGAACTTGAAGAAAAGAAGAGAGGAGATATAGTAAGGAAAACTAAATCTATTGCTGGGAAACGAAATCTTGCCTTCTGGTGTAGTTAAGTTGGAGATAAGGTAAAGCATTGAAATTGTAGAAGGTAAAGTGTTGGGAAGTGGGCTGTTTGGAATAGGAAAAATGAATTTAATAAATGCAGAACGTGACATACAGAGCTGGTGTATGTGTATATACATATAAACACACACACACATATACATGAACGAATGACACAGTCAATGCCAAATACAAAAATTTGGAAATTCGGCAAAAGCACACTACTGTGCTGTATCTTGAAAACCATATCTGTCAGGTGACCTGCTTCACAAGCAACACATTTGTTCACCCGAAAAGTAGGTTAGACACCAACTTCTGTAGATTTCCCTGTGAAACATCGGCAATATTTTCCCGAATTCTTGTCCTCAAGCATTGTGGGACATGTCTGCAAAACATGAACATTTAGTGTACTTCACAGAAAGAAGTCAGCAGCCGTTAGTTCTGGAGACCTTGTGGCCCAAAAGTCTCCATATCCAGAAATGAATCGTCCTGCACACAGGTTCGGCAGCATATCCATCGGAAAACCTACGTGGATGTGGCTAACTTGTTGCTGAGACCATTGCTTTCGTTTGTATGTTTGGCACTTATCAAGAACCAGACAGTTTTCAGTCATATCGTCATAACTTTCAGCGCTTAGTGTTACTGTCTATTCTTGTTCAATCTCGAAGATGAGAGACCTGATGACGATGGAAGATGTTAACCCGCACCACACTGTCACCTGAGATTCTTGTATTTCGGGAGTGCCTTGACATTGAAAAAGAAAGTTTGGTTGCTCACGTATCCCGAAAGATGAAAATGGGCTTCATCATACGTTGTTTATTAGTTTATGTTTGGAATCGTGTTATGTAGTCTAAAATATCCACACAAGCAATACGCTTCTGCACTGGCCACTGTTTCGTCTGCGCCCACATAGACAAATTACATCAAACATTCTTGACTCCGAGAACCGGTGGATGCCCTGAGTTTCTGTCGTACAAAATACGACAATTTAAAATCTTAGCTCCTAATCACAATGTACTGATGATAATATCTGAAAGTAAGAGCCTGGAAGTGACAGGAGGCGAAATAAGGAGATTAATAATACGTATGCTTCAAAAAACACTACTGATATTTTAAAATTAAATAAGTATGAGATGGGCGGATTACGTACAGTGCGTAGAGAAGATGAGAAATACAAAATTTTTGTCGAACAACCTGAATTGGAACGTAGGCTCAGAACAGAGGATGAAACAGAATGTGACAACATGAAATGTATTTATTTTCATGAAGGTACTGTCCAGTGGTAGTCCCTTGTGTGCACGGTAATGGTTTCCGTAAAAGCAAGCATTTCCTCCACTGCCCCTTAAAGAGGACGGCACTATACGAGTATGCCAAGCGTCGGCGACACAGTCTTTGGTGAAACGTTCAAATCAGTCTTAGACAGTCGACAAGTGCGTTCATTTCGCAGAACTTCGAGAAGTCTTTGTCTTTCCCTTATTAAGATCGGCGTTACTTGCATAGATAAGGGAGCAGTTCCGCGGGCAGCTTAATTAGTCAGCCGCACAATAATAGCAGCAACTTAATTTAGTTAGCTGTAAATAACGCTCTTTGCTTCTAAGCGTTTAGCTGGATACTGCTCTTTGAAATTGAAGAGGTAATTCCGGAAGATTTCAAATGGTCGTATACTAATTTACTCGGGCACTGGTTAGCTCCACATTCTGAAAAACTTATTGAAATTGAAGAAAATCGATGGATATAAGCCTGAAAAATGATTTGGTTTTAGATTGTCTTAACTTTTTGGGTGCATTTTACCACCACGTTTCAAAATCTGGATTTGTTGTCTTCTTCATTTGAGGGAGAGAGGAGTGCAATAACAATCCAGTGGGAAAAGTAGAAGTTCAATTATTCACACAGACAAATGCTTTCTATATATAACTGACTAAAGAAACAACTGACTGACTGACTGACTGACTAAATACACGGAGCAGAGTCCTTCATCTAGTCAAGAAATTCCTCATCGTTTTATGGAACCCGAAGGTTCATTACCACTTTTACAAAAGCCCGCCACCTGTTCCTGTCTTGACCCAGATCAATCGTGTCCACGCCCCCCATCTCAGCACTGTCCATATGAGGACGGAGATAGGCTAATTTTCTTAAGTGTTACAGTATGAAAGGAAGCAAGCGGTGGTGCATTTGGTTGAGACACTGCGCTACAAGCGACAAGGTCGCGGGTTCGAATTTCGATGTTGTCATTGGCCACTCTATGACCGTGAAATCGACTCAGCCTCTAACAGAAATGAGTACCAGGAATATTTCCTGGAGGGTAAAGGCGGCCCGTGCGTAGGACTGACAATTTTACAACCTTCATGTTTCGATTGTCTTGAAATAAGGGAGCCTGAGCCTTCTGGAGCCCTCAGGGCCTGTCCAGGTCTGTACAGGGGTTGCTTTACAGTGTCCAGAATACTAGTCAAACTTACTGTGCCATGTTCATAATCCTGTAAATTGACTCAAGCCACAAGTAATTTCCCTTTGCAAGTCACTATTGGGCTAATACGCCTAGCACTGCCTGCTTTGTGTGATAGTTCTAACCGACGAACCCGTTTTCATAACCACGGTCCTCTTTGGGAGGTTCGCCTCTGGTGAGAAAATTTACATGCAGTGCACGCATTTTAGTCTCGCTCACTGCGTTGCATATGAAGGGATGGAGGGTATACTATGCCTAAGGCATAGTGTATGTGATCTGTTTGCACATCTACCTCCTTCTTTGGTTATAATTTTAAGGTGAATATTTAATAACGGGTGAATTGTTGCTACGACCGCCACTGTGGCGTTGAATTCCTATTCAGTGCCGTATAGTATATTATTTTTCGTTATGTCTTTAATCATTTAAAGCGCTTTAGTAACTATTCTTACAATTTTTTGTAGCTATGAAAGTGTCAGCTGTCTGCCTACACATTAAGTTCTGTATGATTGGCAGAAATAATATTGAGAGTGTTTATAGACAACATTAACACTTTGGTCTTTAGAGTGGAGACTGCGAGAGTTTACTGTGACGTAGGAAATAAATATTTGCATTTAATGTGATGAACGTCATTCTTGAAAGGGTTAAATATAAATTGTGCATAGAACCTTTCAGATAAAATCTATTACATATCAGCGAGCTCTGCCTTCTACCACATAACATGTACTATAAACCGCAGGATTAGGTTTTAGCTTCGTGCAGCTTAGGGAATAGGGTAATGGTGAAGACTACATAACGAAAAGCTGTATAATGTGTATTGCTTACCAAATGTAATGCGGATCAAATCAAGACGAATGAAACTCTCTAGGCATGTGGCAGCAACGGGAGACAAGAGTGGTGCATACATGGTTTTGATGGGGAGGCCTGAAGGAAAGAGACCACTTAAAAGACGTAGACGTAGATGGGATGATACCATTAAACTGAATCTTAAAGACGTGGGATGGGGAGGCATGGACTGGATAGATCTTACTGAGGGTAGGAACTGGCGATTGGTGCTTGTGAAGGTGGTAATGACCTTCGGTTTCCACACAATGCGGGGAATTTCTTGACTGGCGGAGGGTCTCTTAGCTTCTCAGCAAGGACTCTGGTTCGTGGAGTTAGTCAGTCAGTCAGTCAGTCAGTCAGTCAGTTAGTCAGTCAGTCAGCCAGTTAGTTAGTTAGTTAGTTAGTTAGTCAGTTAGCCAGTCAGTTAGTTAGTTAGTTAGTTAGTCAGTCAGCCAGTTAGTTAGTCAGTCAGTCAGTAAATCAGATAGTAAGTAACTTAGGGATTATATTGGAGTAACACAGGTTGCAGGTAAACTTGACGTACTGCAATTAATGTTGAAATTTCGATAGAAAAATTCCCCAAAATGAGTTAAATAGCTTCAGAGTTAAAACACACAGACAGAGCCTCACCAGAAAGCTTTCAGTTCGTGTGCTCTGCGGTTTATGAAATTTTTATATGCTGCTGCAAGTCCGACCTCGCGCAGTGAGTAAGGTGAATTTAAATTCCTTTTGATAGCGCTGGGCCACGCAACAAGCAGACTAAATTGTTGAGTTTTTTCGTCTAAGATCGCAATCAGACGACAATGAAATAAACGAAATAACAACCTATCCTGTAACACACTCGTGTGTTGTATCCATGCTTTACCACAATCCTATCACTGTTTTGCACCAGGATTGCCAATGCGAGCTGCACCAAGCTGTCTGTAATTAGAATGCGAACGAGGATTTCCGAGAAGAAGTCATAAAACCTACACTCGCATTGCAAAGTCTTGTAATCCTACATTTACATTGGCATTACATTTCATCACCATCACGCAGTCTGTCTGATGCCAGGTCCATAGCTTATTCCAAAGCCAGTTCCCCACAGAGTGCAGACTAGTGCGTCCTGTTTTAGTTTTCAGCATCTTCTCATTTCTGTAAGGGCATTCAGTAGCTGCTTAAGTCTTCTTCCTCGTCTTCCCGTCCCTTCTATCTTTCCTTTAATAACGTGTTTCAGAAGACAGTTCTAAAGCTAGTTCTGACCAATCCTGTTAGTCTTCCTCCTTTTTACAGCGTGTGTAGGATCATATAGGAGCATTAATATGCCACCCTCCACCCTGTTACTCCATTATTGCACCCACTTGAGTTTCGTGAGTTTGGAGGGTCCACCACTGTGACTGTGAAGATTCCTTTCTTGTGAGATGTTACGCTGTGGAGTTTTATAGATAGGTACCAAACTTTCGGATACACGTGCTGCTTTCAACTTCAGGGTAGAGCTGTAAGTCACGGGTAAAGAAAGCTTCTGTGTATGGAAAGTGGAAGAGGATCGGGGTAGTAGGACGAAAAGTGGCGCTATGAGGTAACGGGAATGTTACCCATGGCGGGCGAGGTTCCGAAAATTTGGACACAGTAAAGAAGGTAGTTGAAGGGAAAAGAACATGAATGGGAGTAAAGTATAGTTTATAAAATAGGTCTAATGGTAAAATATAAGTTCGTATTTTGAGATGCGTATGGTTAATACAGGAAAAAGAAAAAGGGACTGTAGTTGTAAGCCACGTAAAGCAGCAGTTAGAAGTTTGGTAGTTCGCGGGATAACAAGGTCCGAAATTATTCATGTCGATCTATGCTGGATATGATCTAGGGGAAACTTTCAGGTTTAAATTTTCGCCTTACCTTACAGAGAACAGACGAATTCTACTTGATTTGGGCACAGCAACAGGTAAGAAATACCGTGACTTCTTGCCATATATAGAACTTGGTAGACAGAAGCATGAATGACCCCAAAACCAACTAAGTAAATTGTTCTTTGAAGTAATAAAAAGTATTGATTCGTCGCTGGAGAAAGTTTGTTGGACGTAATCAAGTGTACACTGAAGTACAGTATAAACTCGAACACAAGGCAAGGAGTTCTCTTTTCCGGAACTGACCTCACAGAATATGTTTTGTCTTATAAGGAAGGCCTTAAGTGATCCCAAATATACACGTCAGAGACGCATCCTTTTTTTAGTAAAGGGTGACTAATAATGACTAGAGCGCTGGTTCTTCTCATTCACTACTCCAGTCGTGTGTTTCATTTTTAGTTTTGTATCTGCCTCTCTGAAACTTTATTAATATTTCTGTGACATTATCTAAATTTTTTGGTTTTTTATCTCTAAATGTCCCAGTGGGAAAGAGAGAGTCGCCTTATATTCGGAGCCGCCTTATTTTCGGGCTTATATGGTAAAGAGTTTCATAATGCATGATTAAAACAACTTTCATGCATTTTTGGCGTTTTCATTTTAAAAGAGGCATAACAACATAGAGCATATTATTTATATCCACACATGTGTATGTTAATGACTTTAATAGTACAGGGTCTTATTTGAATATCTGACAGCTATAAAATAATACCACACTGTAATAGTAATCTAAAGAAATTTCTATATAACAAATCCCAGTACCTGGCTACTCATTCAACACAACACGAACTCAGCAGTATCTGCATAGCACGATTCTGTTTTAAGGGAAGCAAGTTCTTGGCTCTGAAACCCGATTTTAACCTTGACTTCTTGTAACGTAGAGGTATTTTGAATCCTTATTCATACAAGCATGGAAGAACAGATTACCCAGGGGACATTTCCACTCCATTCCCTGAGCAGGATTGGAGGCTGATCTCAGTATTTCAGCTAACACGGTTAGAAGTAAGGCACAAGTTTTCTTTTCATGGCTTCACGTATCTCCTGTCTGCATCAGGTCAAGTTGTATAGAAGTTAGCGTATTAAATCTCCATTTATTGTACACCTTGGTTTTATATTCAGATTCGTGCTCCGGTCGCTTTAGTTCCGAAACGAAAACCTTTGCACCTTTAGCATAGGAATCTATGTCAGTCCCACAGCTGTACAGTGGCCGATAATAACTTCAAGTTTCTTTAAAATTTTGGGATATTTTGTGCAGTAATTTTATTGGGATCATCTCAGCAATTATCTGAATAAAATAAACTGTACAACCTTTAAATAAATAATAGTTGCACAGATGCGAATAATTTGCACGTAGAAGCAATAAATATTTAATCACCGAAGATTTATGTATATGTTTGGAACTCTAAAGAACTTTTCGGTGTAAAAATTTCATGTTTTCAATGTATCATTTTCTAAACGCTGTCTATGCGTTCAAGAATTGCAACAGCGAAGTTGTCAAATGAAGGGGATTGGGAAAATAGCATACAGAGCTGGCCATGAGGAAAAACATGAAGAGTGTGTATATTCCTACGGGGGAACTTCTGTCTTTGAATCTTACTGACTGTCATAACAAACGCGGCTTTGATCGGAAATCGTCTTGTGATCAATTTGAACGGAATGGTGATATCTGATGGACATATCTGAGTTCTGGGTATAAGGATAGTTTTTCTAGAGCCAATAACGTCAGCTGCTATGCAATGCTCGTGCAAGCTTCTTACGATCATGTGCTGCCACAGACGAAACCCAAGTGAATGTAATATGTTTCATGTACTTCCCATGGCTTCCGTTGAAGGCAGCACTACTACTTTTTAACTACAGCTTTTATGTTAATTTTTGGGGGGGGGGGAAGAATTAATGAAAAGAAAGCAGCTTGCCGTCAATGCCGAATCATAAGCTTTCCAAAAGTATCTTACTTTTAAAATATTTCTTTCTGTAATTCGGTAGATCATGATGGTGCAAACAGAGTTGCCATGTTAATACACACGATAAATTGAACCATCAAATATTCAAGCGTTTACTACCTCGTTGTGCGTTGCTTTCTTATCAGGTATTTGTGTACACGCAACAAGCAAGGTCTGATCCTCGCTATAATTACATGTTGAATAAAATAACAATTAAATAACTTTTGTTTACAGCGATGGTTTAGGCTTGTGTGGAATAGACTTACGGCTGGTTAAGACAGAATTAGGTGCATCAACAAACTTTGTAGCAGGCGTTCGTTGACATAAACTACGTTAAATCTCTGTCTGCACTTTCTTTTTCGGAAAGTTTATATTGCGTTTCCTCCACTTTCTTTAATATCTCCCGTTTCAAACATGGCCAGAGGGAATATTTTCATAATGAATACTAAAAATGAATGTATGCCGGATGGCATATTAAACAGACAGTACTCAGGCAAGGAAAGCTTCGCCTTTTCTTGAACAAATATATCGTAGCCCTCTTCGTTCATATTATATCCTGAAAATAATATCAGAAAAGTAACTGAAATTTGGCGAATCACTCATTTTGTTATGTCAGCTATTTTAGATGATGATACAGGGTTTCTTGTTTCTCTTTGCTTAGACCCGTTGCTACTAATTTAGGCGCGTTCGCAAAATTTCGAAAATAAACTATTAGCTTCATCATGTCTGTCTGTCTGTCTGTCTGTCTGTGTCCGTCCGTCTGTGTGTCTTCGCATAAAAAACTGGGCTCCCACTGGACGGGGTTTCGCGAAATTTGATATTTTAGTATTTTGCAAAAACCTGTCTCAAAAATTCAAGTTTCTTTAAAATGTGACAAGACGAGCGGGTACGTTACATGAAGACCTATACACATTTATGGTAATATCTCGCTCAGCTCTTCTTAAAATGAGAAATTTTTCCGACAGAATTGTAAAGGAAGTGAAAACACACATTTTGTGTTCAATAACTTTTTTTTTTTCAGAAAATCGTTCCGTTTATGATATAATGTGGAAAAATTTTGTAGAGTCGGACAGGCCACAGATGATAAGGTAATACGCAGCACGCGTCTTAGATATTGGCTAAATAAAGTGACACGCTAAGTAAAGGCTAGTGCTTTTTCACGGCAACATTGGTTACTGGCCGAACCTAAATGTTACGTCATACGTACACTGCCTCTCTTCTTCTGAATTAGTTCATCTGTCGAAGGTACACATTTAAACTGACCAACAAAAATAGCATGAGAATACACTTTATAAGCCGCAATTGTCTGATGCGTGGTAATGTGCATTCAAACGTAGTGGTTAAACCAGTAATAGCTACAGCATTTCTTGTTGTGGCTTCCACAATTCATTTGCTTCTTAACTGTTTGCATCCCGACCACATCACAAAAGAGATGACTGTTCCTACAGCCGTTTATGAAAACTAAATGTATCGTACAAGTGTACACAGCACAAATATTACTAATTCCAATAGGATTTTTGGTTACAGAAATTATAAGGCCTTTCTTCTGTTAGGTAGCTCAAAATGTGAAATTAGAGTACATTCCAACGGGTGATACACACGCAGTTTTCACACAGATGAGCAACAGATCGCTGTTCGTTCGTGCAGAGTAATCACTGCTTGAAATATAGAGTCACTGTGGCGCTGAATCATGAATTGGAAAATTTACCTTTGCGTCAGGTTTCATGGCATTCTGGCTACTTTTAATTGGTCTGGAAGCTGTTATGAGGCGAGCAATGCCATCACTGCCAGAAATCGAAACCAAGTGGTCCAGTAAAACAGGCCCCAGTGTCTTCACCGCCTCAGCTATGTGTGATGAAGAGGGGTTTAAGTTATCTATATCATTTACTTACTCTGAACTTTTGCACGTTTATTGAAGTTCATGATTCGGATATTTATGGAACAGCCTATATTGCCATGCTTACTATAATTTCTAGCAGAGACTGTATTGCCATGAGTAATATAATTTCTGGGCCAGAGTCTATTGCCATGAATAATATACGAGTAATTTCTGCGATAGACTTTATTTCCATGCTTAATATAATTTCTGGGACAGACTCTTATGGCCATGCTTAATACAGTTTCTATCAGAAACTGTATTGCCATGAGTAATATAATATCTGGGCCAGAGTGTATTTTCATGAAAAATATAATTTCTGCGATAGACTCTATTGCCATGCTTAATATAATTTCTGGGACAGACTCTTATGGCCATGCTTAATACAATTTCTATCAGAGACTGTATTGCCATGAGTAATATAATTTCTGGCCCAGAGTGTATTGTCATGAAAAATATAATTTCTGCGAAAGACTCTATTGTCATGCTTAATATAATTTCTGGAACAGACTCTTATGGCCATGCTTAATAAAATCTCTGATACAAATTATATTGTCATGAGTGATATTTCTGGGACAGTCTGTAGTGCCAAGCTTTACACTCATACAACTTCCACCAAACGCATAAATATTTGTTTGTGAATACTTTCCATTGTGGTTATTTCATGAAGCTATAAATTAACATTCCTCTTTTGTTTCCAGCCATTCAGTATTTACATATACCTCTGTTGTTTGATTTTATTGCTGCTGTTCATTTCCTACAGTGGTAACATCATGCACCACTGTTTTAATGTTAAAGTAATCCGCAATCTGCCCACACAGTACGTTACGTAATTTATTTAATTCTCATTATAAACATTAATCATTTGTCTAACCCAAACAGATTTAACCGGCTGGTTTTTGCGATACGGACGCAATGAGTTTTCTTTTCGGTATGAACTGAATTTGTAGATATTGTTTAAATTAACTTCAGGCCCAAAAGGGATATTCCAGAAAGCTTCATTTACTTGAAAAGGTTTTTTAACGTGCACAATACAAAAAAGGACAGACAAATCGATGTTACACACGTATATACAAACGTCGACCCCTGTCAATGTATTTAAATGATTCCACACAGTAACACATTTTCGACCTCTATCCCTGTGTTTCTGTCTCGAAACCAGAATGTAGGGGGACGTGAAGGTAATGCGCCTAGAGCAGTAGATATCAGCACAAGATTGGATTTCTTATGGCTTTACCTTCGGTGGAATTATCTTTGTTGTCTGTAAGAGTTGGACAGTGGGTTGTCCTTAGAACTGGTAAAGTAAATGTTATTATCAGTGTGTAGGCCATGAATGCTTACACAGAGTAGAGATATAGATGCATTCATTCTTAGCCTCGTCACCAGCTTCAAGTTCATGGCCGCTTTGCTGCCCCCGTACCCACTGAGCAGGAATTTGGCTTAGACCCAGAGTAAGTTTGGACGTTTCGGAACAGGGAAATATTTCTTGCAATTCTGAGGCATCGAATCACAATTTTCCGAACGTCTATCTCTTAGATTAGATTTTATGCGCACAGCTCTATCTGGGTTCTTAGATGTGGTTTGAGCCTGGTGGTGAGGAACAATATTCTTGCCCGTTGCAGGCAATCAGCCTGTGCAAGTCATGACCATACTATTGAGTCATATTGCTTTACGAGAGCAATGAGGCGAAACCTGAGTGCTAAGATCAGTATTAATAGTATCTTCCATTTTGTACTCATGCCAATCAGATGAGCTCCTCTATTAGGTGTGTTATCTAGACCTGAGTTTTTCACCTCGCGCGTTATGCATGTAACACCTATACCATTCCTTGTTTATCGAATTAATTCAGTGTGATTTGAATAGCACAAGTTATGCTGAACAGTATCATAAATTTTCTCCAGCCCTTTAAATGTTAAGTTTTAGGCCAAAATATTTCCTCAGGACTTCCCGGACTTTCAGGCTTCCGCAGCGATGTTGAAGAGTTGTGCGCTCTTCTGGAATATTACACAGCTTCGAGTTGTGATCCTTTACCGACGTTTCGGGACAAAGTGTCGGTCCCATGATCGATGGTCAAGAAGTAGTCTCGTGTCTTTTCTTCTTGGAATTATTGACCCTTGAGGATGGGACCGACATATTGTCCCGAAACGTCGGTAAAGGATTACCACTCGGCACTGCATAATATCGCAGAAGAGCGCAGATCTTTTCCTCAGGACTTTGTTTTCATGGACTCACAACTCGCTTTCGCATTGTAAGTGCCTATTTTGCGGGATTCAAACTAGCCCCAGGTTGAGTTGCTTTGGAGCGGACTGGTTGTCACTTCTTATGGACGGGTGGTTTATGTTGCTGTGTTTGCGAATCCTTGTAGATTACAGCGCTGGTGTTCATGAACGGGATGTGATTAACCTTTTGAAGCCTAGCGGTAACTTTACGTAACACCAGGTTTAACATTAAAAAATTCTACGTGGTGCCCACATTGCGTTTATGTGTTTTGTACGGATCTCAGAACAAACAGCAACTTTTGCCTTATAAAACATTAAGAGACTGCTTTTTATAACCGAAGTGGAGAGTGTTTACAGCGCAGTACGCACTGCGTCCTTATACAAAACAGATACGTTTCGTCTTTAAAGGGTTAAATTTTGTAGTGTAAACCTACAGCAACTAGCAGCGTGCCCGTCCTATAAATGACTGCAAAGATTTTGACGCGGCATCTTTGAATTTTACTTCCATTATTCTTATTGCAAGGTTGTCCTGTAAGTCTTCCAACGCAGTGCTGTCATCTGGTTGTGCTATGTTGTATTCTATGCTCGATTCACAACTGTTTATTCGGCCTCAGCGTCTAACTCACAGAGAATATGCCAATCTGTTAACCTTGGCCACTGTGCTTTGACTTACCCCAAGGGTATTAAATATACGGAGACAAGGTTTTGCAGTAGCATTTTTGAGAAGTTTCGCGACTCATGGCTCCAAATATGTTCGTTGGTTTAAATATATCTTTTATTTTTCTGGTTAGATACCGAAGTATGCAGATCACGAAGTTCTCCCCTATCTACAGCCGAGGTTACGAACGTACGGTTTTATCTCCGTTGTCCCTATACCTGTTAATGACCTGAATATTTTTAGTCCCTTATTGTTTTACGATTCTGGTACCAGGTGCAAAAGTGCGCAGGACTATCACAAGCTGCTGGGAATAACCAGAATTAGTAAACATCTGTGTTTTATGGAAAAATGGTGAGGCTAAGGCTGAATTAAGCTGGTCCTCAGTAGTTTCAGTGTACAATATTCTTAACCTTTTAAAGCCTAGCGGTAACTTTACGTACCACCAAGTTTAACATTAAAAAATTCTACGTGGTGCCCACATTGCGTTTATGTGTTTTGTACGGATCCCAGAACAAACAGCAACTTTTGCCTTATAAAACATTAAGAGACTGGTTTTTATAACCGAAGTGGAGAATGTTTACAGCGCGGTACGCACTGAGTCCTTATATAAAACAGATACGCTTCGTCTTTAAAGGGTTAATATAGGATAAATATTGAGGGTCTTAACAGTAAGCACTTTCTTCATGAACTGTGAAGTTTATGATTGCTGAAGGAAGAATTTTTTCAAGCAGTTAGTTACACCTGACGTTGGCAGGGTTTATTGTGTTCACGAGCGAAGAATACTGACCCTATCCCGTATTTCTACACCAAGAAAAATCAGCTGTATTTCTGCATCAGGTTCGGCCAACTCTGCGCTTTGTCTGATCCGGGCGTGGGTCTGATGGAGGATATGCATAATTAAAAGTTCCGCTGTAGTATAATTAAATGCTTCAGCAAGCTGACAGTGGTCTGCCAGTGAAGGAATATCCTTGCATTTATCAAACCCGAATGTCATTATCATGTCCACAGGAATATGTCAATAGTACCTTAGAGATTTAAAACAAGGTGTTCGAGGTTTATATAAAGACGGTGTTAGTGAATGAGACTGTGTGGCAACACAGGCAGTTTATTACACCAACCAAATGCACTCTAATTTTCACATAAAAGTGTTACACATAAAGCTGCGACATGTCTCGTTGCTAGTGCGCCATCCTCAGGTAACAGAAGCTGCCAAATCTAAAACCAACCTGTACTTCCTGAAGGTGGTGCGCTAGCACTGAAAAAAGCCGAAGCTTTACGTGTAAAATTTTATGTGAAAATTAGAATGCAACTGGTTGGTGTAATAAGTTGTGTGTGTTGATCAAAACAGACCACGGAATGAACAGTTTTAAAGTAGACTCTGTAGCATCTGTGATAGGGTAATGTATAAGTGATGAATTGAAATTAGTTTGTTTGGAAGCAATTCTATTCTAATCAAAGTGTTTTCTGGACATTTTTCATGGACTAGGGAAAAGTAGGTAATCCCCAGTGAAGATAGCCCATGTCCCGCCCGGAATTTTGACAGGGCGTCAGCAAGTACAAATCTAGATTTTTGCCCCTACACCATCCTGCTGTTTCCTTCAAAATCACCTTAACTCTTTCCCTCCCATAAAAGCGTAATTTCCCATGTTTTCTCTGCCTTTAGGATTTTCCGATTTAGGTATTTTCACGCATTTCCGATCTTTCATTTGCGTGCCACATGTTAGTCATTGCATCATAGTTGAAACCTATAAGCAATCTTGAGGCCCCTATATGTAGCCTGTTTACCATCATTTCGGCTTTTGCCTAAGCGCCATGTTCTTTCAAAAGTGAACTGGTTGAGGAAGCACAGTTAAGTGTTTACTCGAAATTAGATCGAAGAGTTGAGTGGGCTAATGGTCTAATGAAGTGGTTGGTCACTACAGGCGAGTAACACAGCGGTGACATTTCACACCAGACTAGCGGAAACGTTTCTTACCGCAAACATGTTACCTCTGAATATCGCTAAATCCTGTGGAATCGGTTCGCACAGTGTTAAAGCTAACCAGCTGACTGCACGGGGCACAAGTGTGTTTTAGATAGTGCCTCAGACGTAATGAAATGCCTAGCATGTTATAGAAACTGAATATTCATTATCGGTTTCACGAAACCTCACCATTTCATTGCATGCTAGTTCAATCACACTTTGTCGCATTCTGTTCATTTAACATATATGTCTGGGTCCATATCGCATCTACGCCTTGGTCCTCAAAATGGGTTCTTCCTTTCATGTTTTCCCTGTGAAGTTTGGTACGTATTTCTTATCTTCTACGTGCTTGCCACATATTCTTTCCATTATTATTAATTTAACGATCATTGCAACATTAGAATAGAAGTCGAAATTACGACTACATTGAAGCTTCCCATAAACTTATCTTCTAAAAAAATCATGCTTTTTTATCCGCAACTTTTTCTGTTATTCCCCCCACCGCCTCTCCTTGCGAGCAGTCTACACTCTCTTTGGGCGAGCGACTAAGTTTTAACCTATATAAATACAAATAATGGGGGCACGCGGTGGCGCACTTGGTTGAGGCACTGCACTACAAACCGGGAGGTCGCAGTTCGATACCAGATGGCATCACTGGAATTTTCCATTAACATAATCCTGCCGGCCGCGCTATGGCCCTGGGGTCGACTGAGTTTCTAACATAAATGAGTACCAGGAATATTTCCTGGTGGTAAAGGCGGCCGGTGCGTAGGGCTGACAACCTTACAACCTTTCTGTGCCGATTGTCTAGAAGTGTGGAACCCTCTGCCTCCTGGAACACCAAGGGCCTGTCCAAGCCTGTAACGGGATAACTTTACCTTTGAAATACAAATAATTAAGTTTTTTCCGATCTTGCGCCCAGTGAGTGAAAGACTGAAGGTTAATACTTTTCGAACTAAATACTACTAAGCATTCCCTGAATGTAATCCGTTCCAATCCCCTTCGTCAATGCAACTGACCTCTCAAGTATGCAATACACTCAAGGTAAACAGGATGACTGCAAGCGATGACACACACACACACGCACACACACACACATAACTAAACGCGCTGTAGGCGCGATTATAACACACAAGCCCATTCCTTGGACCTGGCTTTTACTAACATCAGCTGTTCAACATATTCATGCACTTATTCCGATTTTTACGGAAAAATATACAAGATTTTGTGTTGAGAACCTTTTTGGAACGCGTCAGTTTGAATGTCGAGAGACAGAAGTTAGGATAACATTGAGATTAATCTCATTACGATAAGGCGGATGGGAGTGGCTGAGGGTTTTGATAAGTGACGGATTTCGCTTTTAACGGTATTGTCTTATCAGCGTCTGTTACTCAATTCTAAATTTACCGAAATACGAATGTAGATAACCACAAAGATCGAAATGTGGAGTAGGTTCGTTCCTTCGTAGCAAATTGCCTTGATTTTCGGAGTTAAGAAGGCACTACCTTCCTCCTAAGCGTCGGTAACTATTTACCCGTCGACGCAACTTTACACCACAGAATATTCATCAATGGATTTTGATACAAAAATGGAAAGAGCCTCTAGCAAGACAGGCCAGTATATTAACAAAGCCCCCTGTTTTGTCTGTTGCAACTGCATAACTCACTGTATTTAAAATTAGATGACTGGAACTGCAGCCCACTATCAGCCTTGGACGTCTCACGGAGGTGTAGCTCCGGCCTTTCTTAAAGGGTTCGGTGTGAGATGGAAATGAAGGCCTATTGCCACACTCCAGTCTATTTGCCATAAAGAAAAAGACACCCTGTATACATTGATTAGAAGGTTAGGTGTGTCTCGGAAGAGGTATGGACACGGGAAGAGAAATTTCTTCTGTGCAATGGCGGATCGAAACCAGATCTTCTATTCGACCAGACCGTAGCCTAGTCCTTATGTTAAGATATTCGACTTTTCCTTAAGTTCTTGTCTCATGAAATTTCAAACACTTAATATATATTAGATGTTGTTAGGAAAATTACATTCTAGGTCACATCGCTCAATCTATCAGTGGTGTTGACACAGATAATTGGATCTGAAAGCGGTTCAGCCATCTGTTGTGCTGACATACTGATAGGCAAAATATTTTAGAAGGTGGGCTCGAAATCAAGCAGCCGCAGCGACATCAGGAAAGATTAAAACCAGCCTTGAGTCGGCTGCTACGCAGAGGAAGGCGACGTGTTTCGATATCCTGCACAGCGAAGGTGGAAAATAAAGGTTCAAATCTAGTACAAATTATTGTTTATGTAGTCCCGCAGAGCTCGTTGCTTTTGATGTCCTTTATCCAGTACTAATCTGCGGTCATAAGGGCTACGAATAGAGCTGATATTACACACTACAGAGATATATATTTAGTGAAATATAATCTACATATAAGGCGATTTAAATACTGCACATAGATTTTAAACAAATATTAGTTTTGTGTTACACACCAATGGTACTATTAACAATCATATTTAAAAATTGGTATGACTTATAGTGTTAAATGAAGTGGGAGATATGACTATTTCAAATCTTAAAAACTGGTTTTCCCGGCGACTTGTATCGCGATTCTCAATTTCAGGGTATCATCATATTCAGTCGAGTAAATCCAGGGTGAAAGAAGCGGAAGGACAGTTAGACACAATATGTAAATTAAGCGTTAATTTCTTTATACACGTCGTGTAGGAAATTTATAACGAGCGGTAATTCGGAAATCTCTTCAAGTAATTAGCAGAGATGTACAGGATACAAACACCATGCAAATATATGCTTGTTTAATGACGCTGTACACATTGTGACAGAATTAAATATGAGGTTAATTAGCTACGTTTACAGAACCTTGGGTTATGTCAGATTTCGTTATGAAAAAACTGAAGAAAACAACGAAAAGCCAGAATCATGAAAATCTGTTCTCCATTCGTCAATAAATTGAAACGTCAACTGCATCGGAGTAATACAGCTTCACCAACCTATTGTGCCGTCACAATAGTAAGTCTTGAAGTAATTACGTCAGGTTCCTAAGGTTCTGTACTTCGGGGAGAAACGTAATTTGTTTTGTCAAGATCGTGAAGAACTTAATTTGTATTCTGCAGTTAACATTTCAGGTGCGGTTATTTTAAAGGTGAAATGGGCAGGGCGTGTGGAATGCATAAAGAAACAGATGTGCGAGTACATAATCAAAATCAATCAGTCAAAGAGAATTTATTAACTGAAAAACTAAAGATATACATAATAAGAAACCCAGTGGTTTGGTATGGCGGTAAAATGAAAAGTATTAAGATGCGTTATGCATGTAGCATGCAGATAGCGGTTATTGTATTTATGTGGTAAACGGAAGTGAACAGAACGCGTGGAATAATTAACACGCTCCTTCAAAGAGTGGTGTTATTAAAAATCATTTTGAGGGAAAGAATCCGGTTTTAAAGTATTCTAATAAGAGGGAATAGAGTAATTTCGGAATTCTCTGATACGTTAATCAACTTTCGGAGACCTTGTTAGCATAAATTATGTCGGCGAGCTACATAAATATCCTTTTCTCAAGAAAGTGTATACAAAGTTAATCAGATGTGTAATACTTACAGAATTAAGCTATTAATTTTGTAATATATTATTGCAAGTTTCGTGTCGACTGAAATGGATTCTTATTGCGGTAAACACCAGAAGACAATAACAGAAAAGCCCATGCAAGGCTACAAATGTCGATGTCAGCTTTAAAGTTCAGATTGTAGGAAACGATCTTATGAGTGACATTTTTAGCGCCTGCGCAAATACTGCACGCCAGAACCCATCGCTCCTGGACCGGAAGTCGCAGGATTTGTAGCACTAATAAGGCTTTGCAATTGGTTTGTTTCTCTTTCCTGTGATTTATTGATAGACCATGTTAGTATCTAGATTGTGCTGTCAGTGGTGCAGCAGTAAATGCAAGAATGGGACATAAGTCCAATCCACTGAGTGGTTTGCGGAGAATAAAAGTTTTGTCTTTTCGCTAGCAAAGCTTCCGTTCCCAGACAGCTGTTCGGGTAACGTAGCCCTTTCCTGTCACCGATGACTGCAGTATCATGTCTACCTTCTGCATGTCTTTCCATTGATGAATATTCATTCGCTGTATAATGTTTGAAATTCCGTTTTTTAATCACCAAAACATGTATTACCATGTTTGCTACACAGAGACAGATGCGTGTCCAAATGTCGGCGTTTAGATCATAAATACATACTTCGGAGCATTAAATTGCTCCACTGTGTAATGCCACGGCACGCGCTGTTGTCTGTCCGTCTGTCCTGCACCGTTGATTTACTCTGCCCGCCCCATTGCGATCTGAACCCACTAAATTGCTCAACATTCCAAATAGCCTAGCCGACAATGTAGTTCGTCATGGGGTAACATGAAAGAGTAGGTGTGGGGTTGTACAGTAGTAATATCCATGTAAGGGTAGATAGGAGTGTGAGAATGTGAGGGGAGGTGTGACGGGTGGACACCCTACGGGATTACAGTGGGCTGGTCTGCTAGTTTGTGTGTCTGTGCTTTGGGAAGAGGCGATGCTTTTAGCAGCGCGAACTGCTGGTGGCACTGTTGTAAATCACGATCGAAAAAAATGCGCTTAGTCGAAAAAAACTGCAATAAATGACATCTATATGAGGTAAAACATATTTTTACCACATGTGGCTCGTTTAATGATTATGCGTATATAGATAGATTAATTTAAGATAAACTGATGATATCTTACTGCTGAACGAATCATATTTTGTTAAATCAGTTACGCAAAACATTTTGATGTTTCCAGTGTGTCTGAATGGAATTTGATAATTCAGTTCAACATCTTCATTATCACGCGTGTCAGCAGGCAATCGCACGTATATACACACACAAAATAAAACGAGAGAATTTAAAACTTAGGGACACTAAGCTTGTGATCATGCCAGCAGTGTGAAGCGTTGCGGCCGTTTCCTAACTTATTATTATCATGATTATTATTATCATCATCATCATCATAATCATCATCCTTATGCTCATCAACTAAGAACTGACTTGTCTTTTACAACTTAGATAAATAGGTTCCGAAGTTGTACAATTCTTACGCCGCTCTGCCATTGTGACAGTTCTCATTGGTTTTAATTAATGTTAATATGTTGACAGCAACTTTCCAGCTGTGTACTCTTACACTAAGCACAGGCTGGGCAGAAAAATTAATTGGAAAGTATTTCACATGCGTACTTAAATTTAAACGAGCAGAATAAAGTAAATTTAAAATAATCTTGCCATTAGAGTTCTGACGTTTTAAACACTGATTGATATAACCTTACAAGCCTGGCGCTTATGTATCATTGTGAACCTGCCCACACAGTCGGCAATGCAGGACTCTATACACTACACGCTCTTTCTTGATCCACAATGTTTCCTCCGCCCCTTGATCAACGTCTAGAACAAGTGCGTCGATAATTTCTGACACAACCCTTGCAGTTAGTGGCCCACTTCTCACCGCGGAGGCGCTAATCCAATCACAAAACAGTCCATGCTGGGTTCTTAGTAGACAATATAACGATGGCACAAACATTTCTGAAAGTACTCTTGTTTTTCCCCTGTAATTATTAGTCCACTCTTAGTACAAATAATCTGTGTGATGGGCAGTGGATCTGCTAGGGGCCACAATTCCACACAGTCATAATCTTTCTCCGCTCCAAGAATGGATCAAATTTATATCTGCCTAGCAGGGCTTCTACTGCAGTGATCCGCAAATATTACCCAGGAATTTTTTTCAATATTTATAATACAAATACAATGTAATATAAATAATTTATAATAATTATTCAGGCAAGAAAATTGATGAGGAACAATATTATACTTATGCCTATTTACGTACAAATTTGTTGCAGGATTCACGCTTTTAAAACTGAAAGAAAGAAATAATTTTCTTTCCGATTTCCCGAATTTGGGTAAAGTCTATTTTTGTTTTGAAGGTTCGCGGGTTTGGTTTGCTTGTCCTTTTGGGAGCATCTTGATTATGAAGCACTGGTAGCAATGGTACCGACCGGGGAATACTGAATTGATAGGCAAAAAACCTTATGTCTGAAGCCTGACCGAAGTATGTGCAAAAGTTCAATTCCTGTCCGTACAAGTAACTGGCCAATAAGGAATTAACTTAGTGCCATTTAGGTGAATAATCACTTTTCTCTTATTGGAATCATACTGAAGGTCTGCATACACTGTGTGTACACTTATGCAGCAGGTGGTACGTATATTTTCAACAAGATGCGCACTCAAAGCCTTTTACTGCTGGGAGGGGGGGTTACCCTGAGGCTACATATCATTTCTGTTTGATATTAAAAATTATGTTGTAAAAATCATGTCGTGAGTATAACTGCGACATAACACTGTTTGCAGTTGCCTGTACATACGTACAAACCTAACTACATGTTCCATGGCTCAGTGTCCTCATTTAAGTTACAAGTTCTAATCTTCTTGGGTTTTTAAATTTCATGTAAGACATTCTAATATTTTATTTTATTTTTAAAGCTTTTAAGGTACAAGACATCAACCGATTTCAGTGACTGATTTCGGCTGAAGGGTATATAATGTAAAACGTTTAATATAATTATGACTAAAAATTTGTGCTTTTTAAGTTTTGATTTGCGTGGGGGCTGCATCCCGGCAGCGGATCCCGCTCCCCTTGTGTGAGCCCCTGTTCACCCCTAGGCTTTAAACTGTTAAAGAGCTAATGACGAGAGGTCACTAGACAGACTTTCATAGAGTGTACAAAAATAGGTTTATTTTCTGACTGTTAAGAGGTTAAGCGTAGATGATAATGATATTATGAAACCCCGGAATCTCGTCACAGCCATTAGAAAAGCCCGTAGCTGGACGCTGTAGTTAACGCAAAATGACAGTACTGTACTGACTATCACGTGTTAACAGGGCAGTGGCACGGTTTTTATCGCCCCGTTATTAGCACTGTGCATGCAAATCCGCTGCTGTGATAACGAACATTTGACCAGTAAATGGGCTTCATTTCATAAATGGTTCAATTCACAGATTTTAAACCCCTTGCATTATCTTGTTCATAATGAAGCAAAAAAAGCGCTTCCAGCAAGGCAATGTATCATCGATCGGTGTAATTTGTAAGGGGGAGGTGTCAGGTCTGGATTTCGGTGTGGGAATTGCTGTCCTTGTGAATGAATGGTGGTCTTTCCTGTAGACACCCCAGTGAAACATAGGAGTGCTGTAGCTTTGAATTGCATCACATATCATTGTAGCAGCAAGAAGATCTGACTGTTGTGACGTAAATATACAAAAATGTGAGTGACTGCGGGATTTAACTCTGCAAGGCAGGATTCCGTACTATATTACTAGAAGCAAACATTTATTCGTAGTCAAGTGTAAGAAATTAGAGGCCTTATGCATAATTCTTTCTGCACTACGAAAAACCCAATGAATTCGACCCCTTGACAGGCCAGTATTACCCTAGCTGGTCAAAAATTTCCACGGCTTTTATGCTATCCGAAGTTTCATTATCGTGACATACAGATTTTCGAAAATGGTTGTACATGAGTAATATCAACAACAATCACAAGAACTTTGTCCATTGTCACAGACACTCAAAACAAACAACACTTACGGGAAACTACCTGCTTTGTTCCTCAGATGAAACCAGGTGGTTTCATCTGAGGATCTGTAGTGTTTGTTTTGAGTATTTGTGACAATGGAGAAAGTCCTTGTGGATGTTTTATATTCTTCATTATCCTGTTTACAAGAGCCTGCCCATTTGTATTTATATTGAGGCAGATGAATAAAATCCAATCTATTTTAAAATATACCAAAGATGCATTTAAGTAGGACCCCACCTACATCTAGGACTTCCAAGTAGGCCCTTCCTTTTAAGCTATGACAACTCTAATCCCAACAATTTTGCATAAGTTTGGGCCAGAGAAGAAGCAAATGAAAACTCGTACAAATTTGGTACAGAATCGAATGAGGTAACGCTCGTTTCATAAATATGAAGTAAAATCGCAGTCTCATTGAATAGAATATCCTCCGTGGCCCTGACTATGAAAACTGCAAGCCTGTTTCGCTCGAAGGGTCTCGGTACTGAACCTGATCAAAGAATTAGCTGCTGGTGTCATGACTTTTCGTAACATTTGTTTTCGCTTTATCCATGAAAATACCAAGAAAGAAGTTCATAATAACGCGCCCTATTTCCCTTCTTTCATTGACATAATTTTTCGTCAAATAGCATTCTTCGCTAAGTTAAGACATCATTTCTCAATTACCCTCTATTGATTCAGCCACTGTCGCCAACTTAAGGTTGGCTGGTTGGCTGGCTGGCTGGCTGGCTGGCTGGCGGCTTTCCCTACAGCCTTTCTCTGTGTTTGTTTCTGTAGCCTTCATCACAGGCTTCTTGAATCTACATAACCCTCATTTTCGTGGTAAGGGAATTTATGTCATATTATACTCGTGGTCACATGAGCGTTTCTGAAAGGCAGAACGTCTTATTTGTGTTCTGAAATTTAATCAAGCAGACAATTTCCGTAACACGTTCAGAAAAACTACACTTCTTGCTTCACAGCACTTTCGTGGCTTCATTTATTGTTGTTGAAAAGAGTATAGCTTCCATGCCGATGGCTCCTTATTCACTTCGATTTGAAACCCCACTAATGAAAATCTAGCGATGAAAGGATAAAAGTGCTTAATCCGACAAAGTTCAGTTACAAAATAAGAGGTTTGAAAAAAGAAATTAATAAATGAGGTTTGCAGAGAAAACTGGTTTTAAAATTGTCAATAATAGGAAAGGGGACGGGGACGAATTTGTGACAGCTTAAAGAAGAGAAGAATAACAGTATAAACTGGTAGGCGCCAGATCAAGAAATGCCTCAATTAAGGCTTTATAAAGTAACAACAAAACAGATGTCTGTGTTTACCTGGACTTTGAAAGGAAGTGATATCAAAAGACTTGACGCACAACAACAGACTTTCCTCGCTTTGCTTTAACTGAATGATCTGTACATAGTGAAATAATTAGAGAGCAATTTGGGGTTACTATAGAATATTTATAGAAAGAAGGGATGGAAAAATGTCAAAAGATAGACATGCACAGTAAGAACCATACATGAAACGGTGCAGGAAAGCCAGAAATAATGCTAGTCATGGAAGACTTTTTGGTAATAACTAGGTCGAGTTTGCAAACAAAATCTCCTTCATGAAGTATGTGCATGTTTTTGGATATGGCTGTATTCTGCTGAAGAATATCTAATATGATTATCCTGTATATGGACAGTTTTTAGGCAAGTTCGCAAAATTGCGAAAAGCGACAGTGACCTTCTTCGTGTCTGTCTGTCCGTGTGTGTGTGTCGGCATGGAACAACTCTGCTCCCACTGAGCGGACTTTCATGAGAACCGGTATTTGAGTATTTTTCGAAAATCTGTCGAGAATATTCAAGATTCATTAAAATCTGACAAAGAATAACGGGTACTTTATCGAACACCCATGTATATTTATGATAATATGTCGCTGAATTTTTCTCAGAGTGAGAAATATTTCAGACAAAAGTTGCACAGAAAGTCAAAACACACATTTCACATTCAATAACTTTTTCCCAAAAATCGTGCAGTTTATGACATAATGTGAAAAAATATGCTAGAGCGAAAAAGGTAACAGATGACAATATAATACGGCGCATGCGCTTTGCCTGTCGGATGACTAAGGCTACAGACACACACTCAGAACATTTACTACTTATTGATTTTCCACGGCAACAATGGTTACGCGAAAGAGCCTAAGTGTTATACGTACGTTGCACGTCTTGTTCAAATTACGACCGCTTAAACTAATACGAGAACTTACGTAAATTCTTTTTAACGGCGGTTTTTCCTGTGCCCGCGCTGTTTCTGGTTTGTTTTGATTTTAGATCTCAAGCTGCCTTTGCTGCGGAAGAGCGAACTTTGTCTTCGCGATGTAACAATTGACAACACCATGAAATAAAAATTAATAGGCCTAGGAATGATCCTCTTCATCTCCCAAGGAACTGCCTTTTAAATTAAGAAAAATATGAATGACATGTCTTATTTCAGTGACGAACTTGTTCAGTACAGCTGTCATTTTTTAAAAGCTTTAACCAGCACCTCGAGGACGGTAAAAGCTGAAGGTCACTGTTATTGAAAACAGTTCCCCACAAAATGTTCATCACATGGAAAGGTATATAATGCTCGTAAGCTAGAAGAATAAATAGCTTGGTAATGTAGCAAATAGCGTAGTACCTTGTGGGTTTGTGAAATTTTGTAATAAGTGCAGGTCTTCATTAAGGTTCAAAATATTCACTGTCAGAAATAGCGTGCAAAATATGCTTTCGCGTGTACATCTGTAACAAATGCTAGATTTCGTGAAAATTTGTAGGAAATTTATGACAAACTTTTCACTGTTTTGGTGTTCTGAGCTTCAAAATTTTACGATAACAGCATTAACCATTTTGTATTTGGTGTGGTCGAAATTTGCAATCGAGACGCTAGCACTCCATTTAAATGCCGTCCCGTACAGAGGACGGAGGTACCCTAAAGCTTAAACTATGGGTCAAGAGACCGCCAAATATGACTGAGGCGGTTTGTTGTTCTCTGTAGTACGTGCGAGATATAACCTCATATTAGGCTACGATTACTTCTTCCAACATTCTTTCCAAATCATTATTCAAGCATGGTCCTCTGTTTGAACCTTAGGCCTACATAGCTATTAAAGTGTAGTTAAAGATATAAATACCTTATACTTGATGCATTAATATAGAACGAATCATGTAGAACCGTAAGGACTGTATGACAGTGGATTCTGAAACTGAGTAAATGAAATTTTAATTTGGATAACTCTCAGTGATGCCAAAGGGAATCCGAAGTCTGATGTTACTTCGGCCTGCTACGGTGTCGGTTCGATCGTTTTACAAGTAACAAGGATACATCCTGATTGCAGGCTTCCGCCGCGATATGAATGTAATCACGCGTAGCACCTTTCTATGGAGTTCTAGGTTAACTCTAGGTTAAGTTCGAAAAAAAAAATACAGTTGAACTCAGTTATAACGTCATGAAATGGACTGAATATTTTTGTCGTTATAAACGAGTCTTGTTTTGACTGAGGAGTGTAATGATATGGTTAACAGTGACCAATTAATTGGTATCACAGAATATCTGACGCTACAGGCGAGGTGTCGTATAAACCGATCTCATTTTAACCGGCTTCGACTGTAATTTCCAACGCTGTGTAACGGCCCAGAGAACCAAGATTTCAAAGACATTTCCTACTCATTTAAGACAATTCTTAAAAATGACATAGTGAGGAGTGTAAAACTTGTACTTTAGAATAAACAGGATTATTACGGTTATCAAAGAAGGGACAATGAGATAAAAGTAGAGTAGGCATGGAAAAGATAAAAATGCACGCACTTTTTTGGATCGCATTTAGGGAGACGTAAGCATATGCGGAAGGAAAAGGTAAAGGTAAAGGTAAATTTCGCCCTAGAACAGACCATAGCTCTACTCTTTCTTTAACTTCACCACTAAATAGGGATGGGTAGTCAACGCCCCTCGCCGGCCGTGGAAGGGACCCATTAGGCTGTTTACTGTATGTGCGGGAGGGTAATGTGTGACGCCGTTGCCAATATTCAGCTTGTTTCAAGATACGATTTGGAACGGGCTTTACCGAAAAGGGTAATGAACTTTCGGTTCGCATAAAATTCGGAGAAAATTCTACCATTTGCGTGACGTTTTCTCATATATGACTGCACTTCATCCTCTTTGCTAATCAGATATATAGTTTTCAACCAAGCAGTTAAAATAGGATATTATACCCAACAATAGGCAGAAGGGGCTTGTTGTGTGTTTTTGAGTCACGGGATATTAATGTGAAGATCTCTCACTGTCTCAGGCTTTGCGTCAACATTAGCACTGTAACAGCAAAAACTGCAGATTTACTAGATAGATCTCGCAAGTTTTTCTCCAGACCTGTTAATGCTGACAAGAGGTTAAATTCGCCTCTAATTCATTCCAAATGAAACCTGATGCTGGAACAGCAAGCAGAATTTTCGGGCGCGTCATGTTACAGCAGGCAGTATAGCAGATATGCAAGGGGAAACGGTGGGAAGGATACCAAGTGAGGACTGTGTCACTTTGTCTACCGAAAGTTCCATTTGAATTTCCCTAGATTTAAAGTCATTTCCATGAAATAGAATCCAGTTGGATTTTATCACACCCACAGCGAATTTTGAAAAGCGGCTCTATATCTTAATGCAGGGACATCAATAATAATAATCATAATTGTAAAATAATAATAATATTCTAATATGAAGAAGTATTGCATAGAGTCAAGGAGGAGAGGAGTATCCTACATACAGTAAAAAGAAGAAAGGCTAATTTGATTGGTCACATCTTGCGTAGAAACTGCCTTCGAAAACACGTGACTGAAGGAAAGTTCGAGGGAAGGATAGAAGTGATGGCAAGACGTGGAAGAATGTGTAAGCAGCTACTGAATGACCTTAATGAAAAGAGAAGATCGTGGGAATTGAAAGAGGAAGCACCAGATCCTACCCTACGGGGAACTTGCTTTGGAAGGGGCTATGGACCTGTCGTAAGACAGATTACCCACAGTGGGTTTTGAAAAGCGACTTGATGCCTTAATGCATTGACATACAAAACAATAGTAATATATTCTAATATAATCTCCAACTTCTCTTGAACTGCTACTACATGGGCTATGAAGGCACCTAAACAGAAGCTATCTCAGAGGTAAAAAGCAGATTCGTTACTTTGCGCGCCATGAAGTTATATGGGGCAGTGTAGACAGAGTACACTGTTTCAGAAACACGTCACCAGACGCTGATGAATGCAGAGCTCTATGTACCCTTGCTTTACACCCAGGGGATAAAGCCACCGTTACCCTTTGAATAGCTTTTGGGTGGGCCCGACAACCGGTCGAGCCGCCTTGAAGAAGAATCAAAGTATGAATTCTCAGACGCCCAGCGCGTAGCCTAGTCTACTGGCTCCACGCGATTTTCCTATATTGGAATAAAGGAAAGAAATTTACTCCAGCAGACCTGATGAAAATATGGATCAAGAGATCGTAGAATATAAAAGAGTTGCTGGTCTGTGATACTTGAGAGCATAACAAACATTACTTATTGAATTTTATATGGAAACACGTGACGACCCTACAGACTAGTTGTCTAACACAGCAAAAGCATACTTAATAAAGTGTTTCAGTAAGTAATGGTAACCCCCCCCCCCCAGTCTACATTTCTTAAATGACATACTTTTTTTTTTCTGTGGCGCCACAGCCCAAATCGGGCCCAGACCGCCTAGTTTTGCCATTTCTAGTCCACACACGGTTAAGACACACACAGCCGGTAGGACTCCACTGAGCGAGTGATCAGTTCGTCGCAGAGGCCGCTACCTACACAACACACAGCAAACACAACACACAAAACTGCGATCCCAGAAACCGAGAGGCCGTAGACCTAGGCCTTAGACCGCAGGGCCACGGGGATCAGCAAAATAAATATTTAGTAATATTAAATATGTGTATGAGAAAATGATTATAAAGTTACTGTGTTTGCAGGGAAGATACTCCTGTTTATGACCACACACAGGTTTTGTTAAAACCCGCTGATTGTGAGAGACCTTGTTATGCATTAACGTATTCATTATCATCATCGTCATCATCATCATCATCATCATTATTATTATTATTATTAATTTTATGTGACCAAGACTACACATAATCCGAAAGAACCCATTTTCCGAATTTGCAGTTAGACAAACTTCTGCTCTGGTGTAGGCATTAGGATGTGAAAACCTGTGTAGATAAAGTAACGGGTTAAATGACTGTGTGGCCTCTAAGAGCACCGTATGCACCGTCCAGGATTTATACAGCAAATGTTCCAGTTTCGTATTGACAACGTAGGGAAGTGTCCTGCCTCACAAAGTGGGGCCACCGCCTTTGAAGTTTCTCTCCCTGTAATGTTGAAACCCTTCGCTCTATGATTGCATAAAACTGTAGAGAACTGGCTGGACATCGGTCAGACGAAGTGGTAAGGGGGTGAGGTGGAAAAGGGGTGTTTATCGCAACATTGGCTCGGTCAAGTTGAATCAATACTACCCCAGCCAAGTCTTGTGGTGATGCGACGGAGACGTTGGACGTGAATTCAGACCCGAGGGATTAGGCGGGCCTACACACACATGCAGACATAAATACCTACCGATATAGGCAAATTCGTATGTAGGCTTACATTTACCAAACACATCAACACCTACAAGCTTGCGTTAAGAGATCAGATTCTCTTCGAACGCTGATAAGGAAATTGGCGTAGAAAATAAACGCAAATAAAACAATGCAGGGCTAAGTTCACTGTAGTCTACACATTTTATTGCTCTATTATTACGGTCTTTAAGTAGTATAAGATTAGGGGCGATCAAAGCCAACAGAGGCCAACGTGACATATCAGAGAAATGTTTTATGAAACTGTGGACAGGTGCGTCTAAAATTTGGACACTTCGGAAAGTAGATAACGAATACCTTGAATGTTTGGAAATGTGGTGCTGGAGAAGGTAGAAGGAGACCATTTGGACCGACCGTGTGAAAACTGGAGAAGTATTACAAAGAGTCAAGGAGGAGATGAATACTTTACATACAATAAAAAGAAGAAAGGCTAACTGGATTGGTCACAACTTGGGTAGAAACTGCCTTCTAATCAAATTATTGAAGGATAGATAGAGGGGGGAATAGAAGTGACGGAAAGACGAGAAAGAAGACGTAAGAAACTACTGGATTACCTCAAAGAAATGGCAGAATACTGGAACTGAAAGAGGAAGCACTAGGTCGCACTCTGTGGTGAACTCGCTTTGGAAGAGGCTATGGACCTCTCGTAAGACAAACTGCGTGATGATGATGGTGATGATGATGATGATGATAGTTAAAGAAATATCTAACTTTCATAGTGTGGCTCTTTCCTCTATCCTCTTTAGACAATCCGTGGTTTCCAGAGTTACTATGGACATGGTTGCCAGGATTAAAGCCTCGACTCCTGCTGAGAAAAGAAACGAGCTCTTCTACTTCCTGCCAAGCAGCACTGCTGACTGACCTGTATCAGATACGGATATTACTACATTTATTTATTTATTTATTTATTCACTCATTCATTCATTTATTCATTCATTCATTCATTCATTCGTTCATTCGCTTATTAATTAATTAATTAATTAATTAATTAATTAATTAATTAATTCATTCATTCATTCATTCATTCATTCTGTAGTCTGTCTTATTTTTGATACGCCACGTGGTCACGAGTCCTGTCCACACTGTCACGATGCGGTGCTACGTAACTAGTGTGAAGGCGGCTTTACAGGCCCTTGTTACAGGTTCATAAGAGAGAACACCAGGTCCTTTGAAATCGCAGGTTTTCTGTGTCACTTTTAAACCTGGCTCATTACACGAATTTCACAGGTCACGTGCAGTACAAACAATTCGTGTGACTCTGCACTTATCTGAACAGAGTACAAAATTGTATATTTCTGAGCAGACCCTCCTAGTTTGTGTACTTGAGTGTATACGTCGTTACATAATGTGATAAAGTGTTGGTGCTGTAGCTGTCATGGCTTATCCAAGTCATAATTACATAAGTCAGGTCCAAAGAGGACAGGAATTTTAAGTACTATGTAATATTGAGGAGCGTTCACGTAACCACTGTTGCCGTGGAAAATCAAGAAGTAGTGCATATTCTGAGTGCGTGTCTGTAGCCTTAGTTGCCCAGCATGTAAAGGACATGCGCTGTATTATATTGACATCTATGGCCTGTACGGCTGTATCATATTTTTCCACATTACCTCATAAACGGCGGTAAATTTCGGGAAGAATTAATCGACCGTAAAATGTGTGTTTTGATTTTCTCTACAACTCTTGACAGAAACATTTCCCATTGTAAGAACAATTAAGCGAGATCTTAGCATAAATGTAGAGATGTCTTCATGTAAAGTATTCCAATTTTAATGAATCGAATTTTCTGGACAGATTTTCGAAAAATCCTCAAATATAAAATTTCATGAAAATCTGTCCAGTGGCAGCTGAGTTGTTGCATGCCGAAGGATGGACAGACAGACGGACAGACATGATGAAGCTAATAGTGACTTTTTGCAATTTTGCAAACGAGCCCAAGAACGCGGATCCATTTCACCAATTAGAAAAAATATTCTACCTTGAAACATTTCTTCACACAAGAAACCGCGCCTAACCACACTGCTTTATTAGTCCACAGCGGCCTACGCAGCACCACATAATATTGATCTAACTGTCCCTTATATTAAGTTACGTATTGTTGACAAAGTGGTTTGTATTTAGCATTGCTGGCCTTCCTCCTGCTCCCGTTATTTTTGAAAGTAGTGGCGCTACTGGAAGAACTGTGAAGAGGAAGACGTGAAATTATGGGGGTTTTCACCACATCCTTAAGGAACGGACAGAGTTAAACATTCCAGGTTACTTAGAAATATTCGTGTGACACAGTAACTTTTTCATATACCCTCACACATACATTTTAATTAAGAAATTTCTTTTAATAACACGCAGAGGAATTCATTTTCATAATGCGTTTAATACGTTTAGAACTACAATTAAGGTCTACTACAGGCTGTATCTTGTATCGTGTCACTGAGCGCGACGACTGACACGGGATTATCCGACAGTTGCAGGGTTTTTGCACAATGAGCTTGCCGTGTTCGACTATGCGGTAAAATATACACGCTGTGATAATAGTGAGATTTTTACAGTGTTGTTTTTCTTATACTGTAAAATGTATGACAATGGGGGTTTGAGGAAGAGAAGTGGTTTCATTAAAGACGATGTCAATGATAAAGATCTTATAGCGTCAATGGCACATGAAAGAAATGTGAGTATTGAGAATTTGTGGCGCAATAGTGGGGACGGGTGACCGAAGTACGTAAATGAAAAATATGCCCCAGTGCCTCCTTGTCCACCACAAGCCCGACACGCACTACCCTACAATCGAACCCCGGCCTTCACTTTGAAAGCCCGGTGTTTGATCACCTGAGGCTAGACGTCCGGTTGTCGGAAAAGCCAGTCGTGTAAACCGTTGTGGTATCCTGTGTGTACATTTTAGAGGCAGACTGAATTCCGGTGTCTTTGCGTTTTACCATACCGTGTTGACACCAAACGCCTGGCCTTACTCACGAGGTTGTTTCCAGAACGGTCAATATATTACCATGAACTTTTAAATAAATGTGACAACATTGACGAGAAGTGGAAAACTGCTGTGCCAACAAAGTTGAGACATATTTTCCTTTAGCTTTGACAGTTCAAGGAAGTTTACAGCTCTTTCCACCTTGCCTGTCAACACACGAACTTACAGAACAAAAATAGACACCTAGCATTTTAGTTCAGCAGTGATGTTCTGATCAGAATGACGGTCATATAGCGGGTAATTAGATATTCGCTCCAGTTTCCTGCAGTAGCGACTAGGAGAAACGAAGGATGTATACTTAACAATGGACATATTCGCTTTTTATCCCAAATTATCATTCTTGTCATACAGGAGTTTTATATTCTTTGCGTAAACTAAACAAAATTACATGGAAACGAAGTTCCTGTTTGTTTGTCTGCATATTTTGTCTAGAAAACTAATCAGTGATTAGGTGAAAAGTTTCGGGCGAATAAAATATGCTTGTTTTGTGTCTGTCCAATAGTACCCCTACTTGGTACAAAGTTGAAATATAATTTCATGATATTCATAACAATGAACGTGAGCTATTACCCAGAAATATTTGCAAGATATAAAATAGGTATATTCTACTTTATGGTTTTCATCTTGATCTGCCACAGTGATGTGAGACCATATTTATAAATGACAAAAAATTGTTTCTACAAGGCACACTCTTTGAAAATATTAAAAAAAGACTGATTTTGAACATACTTAAGTCCTCTTATATGGAATTAAAAGTAAAATTTCAGAGAAAATTTTCAGATGAATCTCCATTGAAATGCTTGAAGCTATAAGCGTTTTTGACAACTTCAGTTAGTATGGACAGAGACATTGCCTCCAAAACTCATTTCTTATGAAAATTACGCCTTTCCGTTTATTCATGTAAGAGCAAATATTTCATTTATGTTTGACAGTAATGTTAGAGGGGCCCGTTAAAGCATCACTGTTTGTTCGCCTAAGCTTAAGTTGTCTCTAATGTACCTAGGTGTTGTCGTTTTCTTCATAGCAGAAACGTTATTTTCTTAATTGAAGCCTGATAAAATGTTGTTGTACAACAACGTATGTTTAAAAGATGAAACATCGACTAGGAGGAAACTTCATCTTATTAAGATTCCATGACTGTAAGGAAAGACCTTCACATTTTTCTGTGTCATCATGAGGGAATATAAATAAATTATAGTGTATTATGTACGTCATCTGCAAGATGAGGCAGTGCGTGGTACCATATAATATATAAATAGATTTAACAAAATGACTTCAAAAAAGGTAAAAGAAATACATATGCTCACGAAACAGTAATCTACCGCATTTTCATCGCTCAAATATCAGTTTCGGAGCAAAAAGAGGTTCCAGATGGGAGCCTTCCCTCTGTCTCGTTACTGACAGAAACAGATGGAGAATACATTCTATAGTACAGCTGCTAGGGGGTTCAAATCAGGAAGCCACGAGTGGCAGTATACGCGTTTCGAAATGTAGGAAAGATATTTGCTGCATAAGAAACTTCAACATTATTCCTGAAGATGGCAGAATAATTACGGCCGAAACAAGTCGGTGATTAAACAAATAAAATTATACAGTAGTTGGTTTCATTAATAAGTTGTACAATAAACAACTGCATGAAAGATGTACAGCATTAAATTCAACAGGTAAACCTAGATGATAAAACTAAACACTTTTAACACAAACTTCACAAAACAAATATTTACAGACTGAGTTGTTGCCTCACAGTAAATACTGAAGCCTCGCCTTTACAAGACAAGACGGCCAAATTTATATTGTTTATTGTGAGAACCACACACTCACACTCACACACACACACACACACACACACACGTACATAGTGATAGGCCTATGAGGGCTGAGAAGGAAGGGAAGATATTTGTTTTTGTTGATGTTGCATTTATTTAATTAGGGGACTGCCTACGGCTGGTTTGGTTCAGCTGTACTTAAAAATGTCTTTCTCTGCTTTGATTGTCTAGATGAAAATTGCCCACAAGATGCATAGGCAGCAGAGGCGAAGTCAAATTTCCGTAACTGTTACCGGTCACCAGCCTCCGGTCACCGTATGCTGGGCAGCGGGCCTAGACAAGTACGAAGAATTGAGGAATTCTGCGCAAAAGTAGGACGTGCTGTCAAACCCGATATAGCGCACCCTGGTATATCGCCGCCTTCAGTTAGCGCCCATGAGTATCTGTAAGCAGAAATTTCCTGTTATACGTTATTTCGATTTACCCTCAATTTCTATATACGGCCACAACTAATAAAGGGTAGCAAATTGTTGCCGGAGTTCGTGACTGGTTATTAAGACATATGGGCAGTGTAAGTCGAGATTCACTCGTTCTTAATTCTGCCACTAGATGGAGGCGAGGGGCCAGTCTCACGTACGGGCAAAGGAGCCTCCCTCTACCCACTGAATTGGAGGCTGGATGGGCCCAAATAAAGAAAATACAAATATAGCTTCCCGAATTGTGTTTCAAGTGATGGATTTGCATTTAAACACCTGCGATATTAAATTTCACGTAACTTCCTGACATAAAATAACGTTGGAATATTTCTAATTATAGGTATAAAAGTTTACCTGCTTTTGGGCCACTTTTTACAAAACAGATTTCTACAGTAATAAGCCACGAAGCTCTCGGAGTTTAACTTGAAGATATATGCATTAAGTTTCTTTGTGGCAAAAGTTCCACTCTCGCGTGGTGTTATCAGAATTTCAGAACAGTAGTTACTCACGAACTTCGGAGGTTGCCAATCTCTCAGTGACCAGTCACAATAAGTTTCAAAATGACATGCAGGATCTAATAGAAAGACGTGACTTGGACATTCACCCATTCACAAATTATCACGTTGCGCTCAAACACAAGGGCCGAAAATGTGATGAACTTATGCATGGCTTTTACTTGCTGGGGAAACCTTAATTGATCTGAGGTTAAAAAGTTGTATTACAAAATAATACAGTGAAAATGTAAAAAATTATTTCGCCCACTGCTTCTGACATGCAGGGTGCATCTAAAATGCTTAGACAGGCTTCAAATGTGAGTTCTTCGGATGAAAACAAAGCAAAATTATATATAAACATAACGTCCAAAAATGAGTGTTGTTCAATTTAATTGAAAGCCTACTTTTGAAAACAAATACCTGATCTATGTAATATTTTATTCAAAACAGAAAATGCATTTACAGCACACATTCCAAATTTAATAACTGTTGAGGTCTCATTGTTTAACAGGTCACAATTCACAACGAATGCTCAAAATATCCTCCAGGTGAATCAATGGGTCAACAGGTTGTTTGGAACTACCTCGAAAAGTGTTTGCTCGCATATATTGATATGAAATTTTTCTTTGTTTTGGTGTGGGGAACATTCTCCTGCTGTTTGTTCAAGCATTCCAGATACACCCTGTGTACATAAACTCTATAAGTTATTTAAGTTTCTTGGTTGCCATGAATCCACGTGCCTGGCAGCTCAATCACTAAAGAGAGTAGCTGCAGGCGGCTCACTCACTAAAGTGAGTAGCTGCAGACAGCTCAATCACTAAAGTGAGTAGCTGCAGACAGCTCAATCACTAAAGTGAGTAGCTGCAGACAGCTGAATCACTAAANGTAGCTGCAGACAGCTCAATCACTAAAGTGAGTAGCTGCAGACAGCTGAATCACTAAAGTGAGTAGCTGCAGACAGCTGAATCACTAAAGTGAGTAGCTGCAGACAGCTGAATCACTAAAGTGAGTAGCTGCAGGCGGCTGGTGTATAATTTCCGGCAAAGATTTTCCTCGGAGGGTTTAAAACCAATGTGTACAAAAGCACTAATTATCCCTTGGCACTCAATTTCGTTTACAAGTGATTTTCAAACGTGTAATCGCTACAAACTTTAGCCTGGATAGCCCAGTCTGTATAGTGACTAAAATATTGGCTGGATGACCTGTGACTTACAGTTCGATTCCTGGCAGCGATAAGAAGAATTTCCCTGCTCCAAAGTGTCAAGACTGATGTCGAAATACAGCCAGTGTCATGTTCGGTGGGTGCAGAGGGTTCTTTGCATACATTGCCGAAGTTAAGAGTACATGGAGCTGTATATCCACTCCTCATATGCCTTCTTATTTAACTAAGCACTGCAACAACTTTAACTGTACTTACGACTTAACGCAGTTGCGACTTAATTTCGTTTATGCTGGCCTATATTGCAGTCAAGGCAATCAATACAGTTTATATGAAGAAGGTCTCAGTACTTAAAAGTGTTTGTTTTATTAGAATAGTCAGTTATGCCTACGAGTTTATGTAAGCTTTTAACATCTTACACGGCCACAGACCTACCAAAGTTTCGTATTTTTATTCAAAAATACCGTTTTTCGCTGAAGAATTCGACATATATAATTCGCAAGTGTTTTGGCATATTTTAAGGTATTATCCAGCTCTCCTGACCAAAAAGAAAATGAGGTAACGTCAGTTGGTTCGGCGTGTAAGTCGAGATTTGATCCTGGAAATTCTCCTGCACGCAGAATAAACACACCTTCATACATATTCGGTCGTGCCAGTGACCTAGCGTGTAATCGGTGTTTCTTATAGCGGAAACCTGTGTTCGATACTAGAGCAGTGCATGAGGGATTTGTGGTGGACGGTAACCCGCTGCTTTTGCCCAAATATCACCATTTTACTAAAGTTTAATACACATCATCCTCACCATCATGATCCAGTATTATGGAACCATTTGAAGCCACATCCCTCTGTGTTTATAATCACGTGCCTTGTGTCTTGTAATTCCCTTCCTTTCAAACAAGCCTGCAAAATGTCTGCTTCCTGTAGCCCATTTCCAGTTCGCAAACTTTATTCAGCAGCTGTTTGTTTTGTGACCCTGCACGCCCTTAGTAGCCCTAGACCTGTCATTCTGTCTAACGCGACTACATTATTGTCACCAGTTTTTGTTGGGTTGGCAGCAAATCAGCTGTTCGACTGAGTGCCAAATGCAATTATTACGGCACGCGCGGCTTTTCCATTAAGAAGCAGTCGCCGACAGCCGATTGGAGCCAGACCTTCAGGATTCTTCTTTTATTTAATGTAAGAATAATACATATAATTCGAAAAACAACATAAATTACTTCAAGATTTTGGCACGACCAGCAAATTAGAACTTGCAGCCTTTGACCGTGTAATATAAGTTGGATTTTGTCTAGGCTAAGGCAACTTTATAAAGAGATAAGCCCAGCAAGAGGAGAGGTGACGGGTTTGATTCGCAGGAAATCGTGCTACACTTGCAGGTTATGTGTGAAAAATTCAGTACTTGTACAGATGTAATACATGCTTAGGAAGTAAATTCTTACCAAATTGATATAAAACTAGAATGATAATAATAGCAAAGATAGAAGACTCGATATCTACATAGCCGAAAATTGGGCCGTACGAATTCTGCTCTGAAGTTGCTACCTTGTTACTGTTATTCTCAGCTAACTTCTAATATTTCCATTAACTTTCAATAATATTCAGTATGAACAATTTATTTTCAGTTTTATATCCCATTAAGAGTCGCTTAACTCGTATGTCTCCAAACGTTGATTCACATAATGCTAAAACAAAAATGAGATCTTACAGTGGGGATACAAGTTTACAGATTAAATATTTGAAGGTTAATATTAATCTAAATTATATACAGAACTTAAGTCTCTACGTTATAGAGAAAAGAATCCGTCTTTTTGTACAAATGAAACACCAATATAGAATATCCAGATGTACGACTGGGATTTATTTGCAGAATCATGGGGAAGACATAAATGCACCGTGCAGCTATATGTACTCTTCGTTAACATCACAGCGTTTGGTGCAGATGCTTACCACTTTACTATAAACGGTTAAACCTCATTACTAGCATGTCCAAAGAGGTTTATATGACAAGGGTTACTGAGTATATCTCAAAACATGCTTTGCCTTTTACAAATTTCTTTCTCCACAAAAATCTACCATTCTTATTCTTTATTTTTGTTAAGTGCTTGTTACTTATGGGGGTCGGGATAGTGTAGTCGATATAGCGAGTTACTGTGGACTGGACGGTTTCTGGGCTGCGCCGCCGGTGGGGGAGACATCATTGTTTTAGCCGAAAACCATTCGTAATATTAGTATCAGAAGCGCCTTGCATGTGACACGCAAAAGATATTAGCACTCGCAAAGTTTCCCTTCATAAGAAATGTGCAAAATAATTCCACTTAAATTTTATAAGAGTTATACAAAGAACTTTACAAAATTGTAAGAGTTGTGAGATAAATATGAATAGGCATCCAGAAGATCAAAGTGCAGTTCTATAGCGGAGCTACTGAGCAGTATTTAAGATAAGGGTTCCCATTTAAATGTTAATTTCCATCTTGAAACTCTCAAACGCAAATTCAAAGCCCTTACGTTGTTAAGTCTTTTCTTCCTATCACAAAAGCAAATGCAAATCCGCGCCTTTATGTACAAATGTAAATGTGATGTGTTCCATTCATCGTCCTTTACAAAAATTATCAAGCAATTTATATAAAAAAATAATTCAAACTTAAAGTGCATTTTGGAGTGTATTGAGGCTGTCCGTTTGCATCTCCGTTTCATCTCTGAAATAGTTTGTTACAGTTTAATGAGATATAGATATGAGATGAGGCCTATCAGACATAAGGTAGAGTATGAATAGTGTCAGTTTATTGTAGAATGCGTTGCCTTTTTTCCATTTTGTCACAAGCATGTGACCTTTACACTTACACTTACACCTACACTTACACTTACACCTACACTTACACTTACACTTACACTTACACCTATGTTCACATAACCTAATGGTTCACATAACGCTATTATTCAAGCTTATATGAAATGTCTTAACCAGACAATTTAAATTTATTATTAGGTGTTTGGAATTAAGAGATAAGCAAGGAAATGCTTAAGAAATGACAGAAATGGCAACTTCAAATTTTGTACTTTTCACTCAGTATGCGACGTAATTATATAAAGAATATGTATTTGGCAGGAAATGTAGAGATTATGCGAAAATAAGAAATTTAGAAGAAATTTTGGTCGCGAATTCTCAAAGGAAGAGATGACTGTGTGCAGAAGTGTATGGCTGAGAAAATGACGCTAAATATATAGAGGGGCCGTAGTAATTGGATTCAGCGTCTCTCAGGAATAACGGCGATGAGAGGTTTCTTTATATGAATTTATGGCATGGGGGTTTCTAAATTGTATTTCCTCCCTTCTATCATCACAATATGGGAAGATAATCTTGTACCCGGGAATCTTTAAAGTATCACGGTCTTAAGTTTTAAATTATGCTTATTTAAGTATTGTATAAATGCACAGTAGCCCTAATATGTCTACAGTGTTGCTACTTCCATCCTTCTTGACGCAGTCACTCCCTGGAGGTTGGGATCTGTCACACACGTTCTATTTTACCAAACCCTGTGTTGCACTACGTGAAACAAATGTAATTAATCCTCTGTTGGTTCAAACGTGACATTACCACAGGATCTGATTTATACTATGGAGGACAAAGGTAGAATTTTTTTTTTCTCTGGCATTGTCCTAGTGCGGCTGGAGTCGGGACAAACGCCAGCGCACGGAGAATGGATGTTAACGATTCATCCCCGGCTGGGTCACGAACGTTGCAGTGGCACATAGACCTGAAGACTGGCATAATGTGTTCCTCCTAATGCAATGCTGCTTTTGCTGCCCGTGACATACATTTTTCTAGACTCACAAAATTTCTCGCAGTGAACAAAAATGCTGCTGGAGTGAGCTTGTTCTCGTTTACCTTCTTAAATGCAGAGTCTTGTGAGTTCACATTTCGTGATATAAAAATGCGGTCGTGTAATGTGTCAATATGGCCATCCATAGGCAGACAATACATTCACAGACGTCCGTTTTAAAAAGGACAGTAGTAGTATCTGTCTCCACCGTACTGTGTTCTTTGAACACGTGCTTCTTTTTCTACTTGTCATGAAATTATCTGCATCACGAATCGAACTGTCCAAGGTTTCTTGCCATGTTCATAGAAACTTCGTGTCCACGTATTCTTTCCTTCGTATATGTTACATATCGTGACCCTCTCATTCTTATGGTTAACTTGCTCCCAAAATAACCAAGCTGGGAAAGGTATGCCAAAATTATCTGTTGGGAAGCTTTCGCTCTTTCTTTTTGCTTCTGGATTTTCAATTCCTAATTTTAAGACTTTGATGAACTTTCGTAAGTCGCGAATAAATTATTTCAAGCAAAACAACACCAGATGCAGTTATTTTAAACGTGTCTGTCCACATTATACGCGACAGAAACGTAAGGCGTGCTTTTATTTTTATTTTAATAGAGGGCTACTTTAAAAGAATAAACCAGACATGGTTTTAACATTGACTAACTGGAAGCAAGTATTTTGTTTCTTGCATGGGAGAATGTGCATGTTCATATTTGGAAAAATTTTAAGTTTTTCCATGTGTACGAGTTACTGCATAAATGTAGGCAAAGAAAATCAATATTTTAGTTATTCCTAAGCCGTAATACTGAAGGAAAAATGTATGCCTCGCGTTTTCAGTGCAGTGTTTGCTTGATAGAACCTTCTCGCCGAGTTATGCTGTAAATTAGCATAAAAATTCATATCTCCTTAGGGAATTTTCACTTTGGCTGGCTTTAACCAAAAGTGAATGGTTAGACAAGTTTCGTGAAATTCCCAAATATTAAATTTCATCGAAATATTTTCAGAATTTCTCTTAGATTTTTACGCATGCGCAAACCGACAGAAAGACTGGCGGCCATATGTGATCCACAGATATTCGGAAGCTCCCAGAATCAATCACCCTTTCTCCTTTTCCTTGAGGAAAATGTAGGCATATTAAATCATAATCACCTCTGTGTACATGTGTGTGTGTGTGTGTGTGTGTGTGTGTGTGTGTGTGTGCGCGGGGGTGTGCCATTTAAAGTAACGTAATTTACTTCAGAGACCAACCAGACATGGTTATTGTAATTTTCCAGCACCTAATGATAACTTCAACACTGCGAATGCACAGAGTTCTACAGTGGGCGAGATGCCAGCGCCACTCAAGTGTTTATAGAGTTCCGAAAAGATATAACATGATCTCATTTGCTTTAAATATATGAAAATTATATTGAGGTTATGAACTTTTTCTGTATCTGAGGTACTGGAAACTTTCGATTTGACTGGGGCGGCATCTAAGGGCTTACTATACTAAGAATATGAAATGTAATACGGAAATGGATTGTAAATAACCTAGACGTAAAAATGCCGTACGAAGTGTCAGTGCAAGTTAAGGGAAACAGACATAAAAATCTTTCTTGGGCTATCAGCCTGAGAACAATTATGATACAGAAACCCATGTTCATAAGGCCTGATATATCCATATTGTTGGGGTCGAGAACAATCTGGCGTGTCTGGCCCAAAATTTTTAATTCTTACATGATTGCAGACTTCGCGTACATTGTGTATGTTTGAGGGTTTCTTCAAGAAATTCGAAGTATACAAGAGCTTATTTCAAATAAAAATATTTGTAAAATTACTACATATAATAAGAATTAGCGATGATGATAATCTGCAACGTATATACATTTGTACGCAATCAGTACCTCTGGCCCGATTACGGTGTCAACTGCGCACAAGATGAGCGCAACAGCGCATGAATTTGCATTGCATTTTTGCCTTACAAATTTACTACCTAACTATGACTTCAAAATCGCGAGATATAAGCACTCGAAGACTGCGTGATATAAAAGTAGATGTTATACATTCTGCCTAGCACATACTTTATATCGGCTTGTGAACACATAAGGGTGTATGGTTATTTACTTATGTTTTACAAATTTTTATTAAAACGAGTGTTAGTCCTATTCACTGAATGGAACAGCGGATCAGTACAAAACCAAATGATAACAAAAACACCGGGACAGACCAAAATGGCTATACTGGGTTTCAAAACGAATACGCCAAGCTTCAAGAGATCTAAGATCGCGCTGTCACCAGAATTTGAATATAAAATTTTTGAACCAATGGTTTTTAAATTTTTCTACAGAATCCTTTCCTTACAGGACAGGTACCAGCATGCTTCCAAATTCTGAGAACACTTGTGACACTCTGTATAAGCAGGAGTGTCATATCGGATAAGCAGATGCATGCAACTTGACACAGGCGTTAATTGGATGGAGTGAAGATAACTAGAGTGTTCTGTTTCATTATTTATATGCGGCTGTCTCGTCCAGTGAAACCAGTTCCGGCCCATGTTGATGTAAAAGTGTTGTCGCGTGATCAATACTGTGACAGTCACCTGCAATGCACTTGTTGAATGAGAAGCACATCGAACAAAACCTCAGAGTTACATCCGTTCTGTGAGAAAGAGGGAAAAGAAAAAGTAAAGCAAATTTAATGTGTTCTACGCCCGTGCACTATATTATACAAAAACACTAATCACCAACAAATGCATAAATGCACTCTCTGAGAGTTCACGCCTCCAAAAACAACGCAATACACAGTCAACAGCACATTCTCACTCATCTGTAAAGTGCAACCTTAGTGTAACGATAACAAAAAAGTTCTCCCAGAAGACGACCCAGCAGGGTCGAAACATGTAGGAGTGCGTTACAATTGATGATAAAACTCTCTTTGTGCATTTGTTGGTGATTAGTGTTTTTGAACAAGTAAAGCCATTGATGATGAACTGGACAACTGACTTAGAAGGAATTTAGCGTTCGTCACAAACTTTCATAGCCTTATAGCAAGCAACTTCGTGGTGTAACTTCCTCAAAGTTTTATATTTATTGAACTAGTGAAAGATAGCTGCTGCGGTTTGTTTAGAGACAGTGCCGTCTTCAAGGTTATAGAGTATAGTTTTGATGGCAGAGAAATTAATATAAATATGGAACACTGATTAAATAATAATTGACAGGGGAAAACTGACATGCTAGGAGAATGGAGACTCATGACCGTGCTTACCAGAGCCAAAAGTCGACTTCACTGTGTATCACCTCGCAACTCCCTGTTCCTTGAGATCTGCGCTCTTCTGAGGCATTACACAGCGTCGAATTTTAATAGTTTACCGACGTTTCGGGATAACGTATCGGTCTCATCTTCAAGGATCAAGACTTTTTGAACCCTGAAGATGAGACCGATATGTTGTCCCGAAACGTCGGTAAAGAATTACCATTGGGCACTGTGTAATGCCCCAGAAGAGCGCAGATCTCATCAACATCAGGAAGGAAGTATGAAATCCCTCTTTCTTAACGGCAGATATTAAAAACATCCTCCTACCGCAGTTTATCCTCCCAGTTCGGCCAAAGTATAGTATACTTTGCCCATACTTTTATTAGTTTAACCTATCGGAACTCGCTGTATTTATCACTCTAACAATATCAGTAAGGTCTGCAACTAATTCTCACAATGCCGGTCTAAATCTTAATTCCGGTATTTCGCTATTTTTAATTTATGAAACCGGGATATCGGTATTAATACCGGTATTCCAATTCCAAGAAGGCAGTTGGTTGGTTGTTGCGTCTTAGCTTGATGACAAGTATGCCATGACTCGCCGTCACACATTGTTGTTATAAAAAATACCTAACTAACAAAAATATTTTTAGATTGTTATAATACAACACTCCCTGAAATTATCCGTTAACGTGCAATATTTACTTTTTCTTTTTCGTGCAACAAAGTGTCTAGTAAACCAGACCTGAGTGTCATGACGTTTGCAAGTTTCCGTTACATTTGTAATGTGTATAACAGTCCCACACCTGCAGATTCGGTAACACTAATGATTCATTGTTGTCGATTTTATAACTTTTATGTGAATAAGTCACAAACAATTTTTTAATTTAGTACCGAAAAACCGGTATTGTTGTATCAATACTAGTATTTGAATACCAGAAAAAATGAAGGGGATCACGGAATTCGGGATCAAGGGATCACGGTATTGTAAGCCCTACCTAGAGTGTACAATATATTACGCCCCTCGCTGTGTAATTTTCTACATTCTCCGTCACCTTAATATCTAGTAGGTTAGGTAGCAGGAATGTTATCCACCAAATGAACGCCATAATACCCAGTTCCATTTCAGACTTGTGCCTCGTGTCACAAACACAAGAGGGCTTCGTGCTGTGTAATTGTCTTCCAGGATATGCGGAAATGAGCTTGAATTATAAATGACGAAATCCCCTTGCTAATAAGCCAGAATTCTTAATGCTGCCTGCAGATCTGATTTCAGTAGATTACCGACTCTCAATAAATGATGCAGTCTGGCATTTCATCAATATGATACGTTTGCTCTGTGTTCGAACATTTGTCTTCAACTTTCCAGCTTACTTTTGAAGTAAATGAGAAAAGGAACAAAAACCTGAGAAATTACTTTCGCAGGAAGACGTTTGTCTTGATTTCATAATATGACTCACCGGAATCAAAATCGATATCCACTTGACCAGGCTGCTTGTGGTAGCCAACACTATGGAGGAGGGCAGATCATTAGCAGTTAACTGTCGCTGATTTTATCAAGCAATTCCTGTGTTTCATAGGAACTGATTCTTCATTACTAAATTCATATGAGCCCACAATTAGACTCGGTCCTGAGACACAGGAATCTAATTTAGGCAACCACAAAGTGAACAACTAAACAGGCCTAGCTATGCACAGTTACTATGCCTTATCTTACACGAACTTAGGTTTAGGTACGTGTACCCTTTTTCTTTACACAAAACGTACATATGAGGGGTATAAGAAATATACGATTACTAAATATTTATGGCGGTGTCGGTATTTTTACAGGAGCCGATGTGTCCACACATCACTTTGTGACACAATAAAATGTCTGTGGTGAATTTTTATGAAACACTGCTAATTAATAAACATTTTCTCATGCATAATATTAAAATGGAGGAAATCTATCTCTCACTTTATTTCATTACTTGCACTTACATCTAGGCCACTGAGATAAGAATAGAGCAAGATATTTATGCTGTAACAATTTGTAGTTGTATTCGGGAGGTGCTAGTTTCGAATATGTGTCTAGAGACCGACTAAGCTAAATGACCTCTATTTTGGTTCTTGTAAGCCTCTCAAGGTAAATAATGGGGCAATCTACTCTAAAGGAATATAACTGCTTCCCTTACATTTAGCGGCGTTGCTACGTGGAGTGGGGCGAATGTCACGAGTGGCAAGATTATAAGAGGCAGCAAAAACGAGGGGAATGAATATTTTAAATGTAAAAAAATGACTTTTTGCGCTCAATAGATTTTAATTTAATGAAACAAATAAATGGATATAAAATAAATAAATGGTTGATTTTTTAAAGTTCGTAATTTCTGTTAAAAGCTGTCATTGTGATTGCTCTTCCCTGGCGATATAAAACCTAGCTAAGCCACTACTTACACTTCTTAGAAGTTAAGGAACGAGGTCATCAAGGCAAATGATACAGCGTCCTTAAGTAACGTACGGGCCAGGCAGCATTCCGGTTACTCTGTAGTGATAAAGTTCCGCATGTCCTGGACCTCAGCATTGAATAGCAAGCATTGGAAGTCTCATGGGTCCTTGCAGCCTTCGCTGGTGGTTTCACTTGCATACGAGGGTTGTGCTCACTGTATCTGTTCCCACTCTAGCGCTAACGGAAGGCGCCATTCTTTAGCTTTGTTCCGTGATCGGTTTTTACAATTATATGTATCTTTATTAAGACTATGGCTACAGCGCGAGAACTGTATCCGTAAAGCGTTTCCAAAGAAGAAGGACTTAAAACTAAGTGTTTTATCAGAACTCTTTCCGAATTCTTGTTTAAAATATACCATTAGCAAAGTCCAAAAGAAATGAACAGGCAGAACTGAATGGATTGTATCAGTTTCTGTTCCATGCTGGTTGATGTTACTTTGATGGGTGAAGTCGTAAACAGGCCTGGAGTACAGGAAAACAGAGAAATTCCATTAGACTGGAGAGAATGCAGAGGTGGCCTATCGTATATTCAGGGCTCACTGGCTTAGTGAAGTGCAAAATCACAGTATAAGGACAGAAAATTAATCTTTCGAAAATGTGTAAGAGTTCAAATGTTTGAGACGGAGAGTGGGGAATCAAAATTACGTTTGTGACAAAATTATACGTAGATTAATTTTAAAAATATTAATCAATTCATCTAAGAAATTTTTATTTTATTTTTTCCACTCTGAATGTTACTGTGTATGAGTGTGAAACTTGGTTTGCAATCCCAGATCACGAATATGAATTTAAGGCGCCTGAAAACAAAATGTTGAGGATGATATATGGAACTTTCTGAGATGAAGTAACAGAAAAAAGCTGAAAGAAGGGAAGCCTCATATTTTGTATTTTTCACCAAACTTTGTTGATGTGACCTAATCAACGGGTAGGTGGGAAACAGTAAATACTTTTCGTCTGAAGCTCGGATGATAAAAGGGATAAAATGAAAATGGCCCTTGAAGATTAAGATACGAAGTGGAGCCCTCTGACTAAGACCAACGTACAGTGCCTCGCTCCTGTGAACACGGTGTGCTGACTGACTCTCCGTCTCAGTAGAAAGCGGGCATTTCTTTAGCAGTGTAGCAACTGTCAGATTATTAGCTCTTTGAACGGCGAAATTCATTTAAATTATATGTTATGTAGAACTCAAGACCCTACCTTACGCAGAACACAGGCCATCTCCATTCAAAAACTACACTCGGTTATTTTTCTACTTATTGCCAGAACCGTACAAAACACATACATGAAATGTGCGGCAAAATGCGGACTTTTAACGTTATAGCATTCAGCAGACATAGTCAGGGCTATGGTATGAGTTATTAAATATTTTTGTATAGGGAGTAAAATTATTTATGTATGTGGTTCGAACTAAACGCAATTTTAATGGAGAAGAATATAGTGGTAGTAATATCAGCAGTAGTGGTAGTAATATCAGCAGTAGTGATAGTAATATCAGCAGTAGTGGTAGTAGTATCAGCAGTAGTGGTAGTAGTATCAGCAGTAGTTGTAGTAGTATCAGCAGTAGTGGTAGTAATATTAGCAGTAGTGGTAGTAATATTAGCAGTAGTGGTAGTAATATCAGCAGTAGTGGTAGTAACATCAGCAGTAGTGGTAGTAGTATCAGCAGTAGTTGTAGTATCAGTAGTAATGGTAGTAGTGTCAGCAGTAGTGGTAGTAGTATCAGCAGTAGTGGTAGTAATATCAGCAGTAGTGGTAGTAATATTAGCAGTAGTGGTAGTAATATCAGCAGTAGTGGTAGTAATATCAGCAGTAGTTGTAGTAATATCAGCAGTAGTGGTAGTAGTATCAGCAGTAGTGGTAGTAATAGCAGTAGTGGTAGTAGTATCAGCAGTAGTTGTACTATCAGTAGTAATGGTAGTAGTATCAGCAGTAGTGGTAGTAGTATCAGCAGTAGTGGTAGTATCAGTAGTAATGGTAGTAGTATCAGCAGTAGTGGTAGTAATATTAGCAGTAGTGGTAGTAGTATCAGCAGTAGTTGTAGTATCAGTAGTAATGGTAGTAGTATCAGCAGTAGTGGTAGTAATATCAGCAGTAGTGGTAGTAGTATCAGCAGTAGTTGTAGTATCAGTAGTAATGGTAGTAGTATCAGCAGTAGTGGTAGTAATATCAGCAGTAGTGGTAGTAGTATCAGCAGTAGTGGTAGTAATAGCAGTAGTAGTGGTAGTAGTATGAGCAGTAGTTGTAGTATCAGTAGTAATGGTAGTAGTATCAGCAGTAATGGTAGTAGTATCAGCAGTAGTGGTAGTAGTATCAGCAGTAGTGGTAGTAGTATCAGCAGTAGTGGTAGTAATATCAGCAGTAGTGGTAGTAATATCAGCAGTTGTGGTAGTAATATCATCAGTAGTGGTAGTAATATTAGCAGTAGTGTTAGTAATATTAGCAGTAGTGGTAGTAATATTAGCAGTAGTGGTAGTAATATCAGCAGTAGTGGTAGTAAGTGTTTTGTAGACAGCGGCGGAAACCCTGAATTTATTATACTCTCAGTTTTCCACAACGCTGAGCTCAATAAACTAACAACTGAAGAGAAGCTGACGGAATTTGCAGAATGTTCAAATATTGAGACCCTAATTAATGATGAATTACGATGTAGTGTTCAGAAGCCCACGTAGTCTAAAAACACTGCGTCTACTAAAATTTTTATCGTGTAGAGAGCAATTCCTGTTTTGGTTTCAGATTTTTCACAAACTGATGTTGTAGCAGAGAAACGTGTGATGTTTTAGTCTCTATATTTGCATTAAACCATTCCCTATTCTGCACACGTGATTGTGTATTTGATGTCAAAGATCAAGTGCACCTGTTCTTGATGTCTTTGTAATTACGCTGCGTATGGAAGGCCGTCAATAGCGGAAAATAAACGACAATATTCGTGGTGTTTTTTGTAAAAGAGAAGCAGCATTTAGGCTTCCCGGAATCACGTGCTCCAGAGAAACACTGAATAATAACACAGGAGTGATTTATTTATGTTCGGAAAGCCATAAAAAATATGAACTAAACAATTATGTCTATTCAACATTTTGAAGATTAAAATAAATTTACATTATGAAGATCCAGTTCATGTCGAAGAGAGAAGCGGATGTTTGAATCAGAAAGGAGACTTTTTGAAATCTATATAGGGAAAGAGACGCTCTTTATTGAAAGCATTATACGGAAAAAATATGGACAAAATGTAGAGATCTGATTGTCAAAACTGGCTTATCTGAAGTGTTAAATCAAAGCATTTTAACTTGTGGCTTTGCGCCTTTTCATAAGAGTGATTCTGATCATGTTCTCTTCTACATGCAAGTGTTGCTATCCAAAGTTTTCTATTTCTATTCATTCTCCCCAGGTACTTATATTTATAAATTTATATCGGGACTCTCCATGTTGAATTGGGCTGTTAACCTACTTCTGTGACTGTTTCACATTATTTCTTCTGGAAACTTCAGGAATCCAACCTTTTGCATTTCGCTTTAACATAAGATATAATATTTTGTTTCGTCAGATTTATTTGTAGGTTTCAGTTTGTTTTTCTTTAGCCATTTTGTAATCTTCCACTTAAACTTGCTAACAATACATCTTTAAGAATTATCTTGTCTCAAACTTATGTTCCGTTAAAAATATGTTTCACCCTCAATAAACAGATTATAGTTTATAAATTTTGCCTTTACTTCTTTTAAACCGTGATATGTTTTGTTTTATTATGTAGTATGTCAAACGTATTGAAAACTAAAGACTTTTTAAAAATATGGTAATATGTAAATTCTGCAATACTTCATCTGTATTTTTATTTAACTCTTTATTTAACTATTTATTAAGTATTTATTTAACTCTTTATTTATTATTTTAGTTATTTAGTTTTATTTAGTTATTATTATAACTATTTATTTATTAACTATTTATTTAACTCTTGTACATGTTGGTTTTTTTTGGAACTCTGAGCTTATATTCAAGCACTGTAGAGGAATTCGTGTAACTGCCGTCTTTAAATCATATTAAGATGTTATTCAGTTATTCGTTTATTCTATTTTTAGGGGAAAAATGTCAGAACTCTAGTGTCTAAAGAGGTGGATTCATATTAAAGTACTAGAATCAGCAGCGTCCCTGGAGCGGTGTGGGACCCGAGGCGGGACAACCTCTGCGTGGCTCACCCCCTTTCCTTAAAAATCAATATTAAATTCCCGTAATCTCAACATTTCCCATTAAGCATGACACAATTTTGCCTGTGTATTAAGGAATTAATTTGTTTCAGATCACACTAAATTTTCCCCCCATAAATATGTTTTTATGTATAATCTCTTCGCATATATACTATGGAGCGCACCTTCCTCGATTTCATTCTGGAATACTCCGCAGTGAGGTTACTGCACCCGATGCTGGATGTTGTTTATTTCCCAACTGACACGGGAGCAGACCACCCAGACTCGTTTAAGCCATACTCGTCCTTACCAAGCTTGTTAATGGTTTTCAATTTTCGGTCTTTGCTTTCCTTTTTCCACCGTAACTGGGATTTTTAATGCTGTACTGTGAGTTACATCTGCGTACGGAAATGTGTCTTCGAATGTTTTCAGAAACCTACGAGCCTGAAGTACTGTATCGTTATTTTTAGAGTTGATTTTTCGTAAAACCCTAATTTCCGATTAACTTCCATATCGTTCATATCCTGAGAATCTGCATCCACAACACAGCTCATAATCTTTTATATGGCTTTTATTTCCTTGAGACCACAATTTGATATCACTGCCGAACATGTGTAAAGAACCGTATGTCAGCAGCCTTGTAGTATAATAAATCTAGCCAGTTGGCTGATAAAGATAAAAATATATAAATATAAATCCAAAAATGTCATCTGTTTCGACTTCACCAATTATGTATCTTCCATCGTCCCGTAAAGTCACAGTCTTGTAAGTTCTTTCCATTCTTTTTTATACGAAGCATTTCTCGCCATTATCAGTAGGTGTAATGAAACCTTCAACTTTTATAAGTAACGCTTTTAATTTTCATCTTTTTTCAATTCTTAACCTACATATGCGCTATCTGTCTCTGTCTCTGGTAACCCTGTATATTGTGTAGTTAGGAAGTAACAATTATTTTGAATCGTTAGAAACAATAGCTGATTTTGTATATTGTAGAAAGACAAATTTCACCCAAGTGTTACTTTTCTGCATTGAATAAGCAGTCGCGGACAGCCGACAAGGGGTGGTCCTCCAGCTTGGGGGTTGGGCGAGGTGCTAACAACTCCTCACCGTAAAAAATTATGATGTTACGAACCATTACACAATGCCTCGGACCTGGACCGATTCTTTGGTACGACCCCAGCTACGAAAAAGGGATGCGAGTTTTGGAACATGGAATGTGAGGAGCATTTATAGGTCAGGGTCACTTATGACAGTGGCCAGGGAATTAGCTAAGTATAAGTTAGATTTAGTGGGTGTACAGGAGGTTAGGTGGGAAAAAGAAGGTACTGTAAGAGCCGGGGAGTATACTTTTTTCTATGGCAAAGGGCAGGAAAATCATCAATTGGGAACAGGTTTTTTTGTGCACCAGAGAATAGTATCAGCAATCAAGAGAGTGGAGTTTGTTAGTGCTAGGATGTCATGCATAGTGCTGAGAGGCCGCTGGTGTAATATCATTGTTCTGAATGAGCATGCACCAACAGAAGAGAAAGGTGATGATTCAAAGGATAGTTTCTATGAGGAATTAGAAGGGGTTTTTGATCATTTTCCTAAGTACCATATGAAAATTCTGTTAGGAGATTTTAATGCAAAAGTGGGGAGAGAGGATATTTTCAAACCGACTATTGGGAATGAGAGTTTACATCAGGATAGCAACGATAATGGTGTTAGAGTAGTAAACTTTGCCACATCAAAGAATCTAGTTGTTAAGAGCACTATGTTTCCGCACTGAAACATTCATAAATACACCCGGACCTCTCCTGATGGGAAGACTCACAATCAGATCGATCACATATTGATAGATAGGAGACGGCATTCCAGTATACTCGATGTGCGATCTTTCAGGGGAGCTGACTGTGATACTGATCACTATCTGGTGGTTGCGAAAGTTAGGGAAAGACTGGCAGTAAGCAAACAAGCAGCAGGGAATTTTGATGCGGACAGATTTAATCTCAAGAAGCTAAGTGAACTAGAGGTTAGGAAACAGTATCAGCTTAAGATCTCAAACAGGTTTGCAGCTTTGGAAAACTTAAATGTTAGTGAGAACATAAATAGGGTCTGGGAAAACATTAAAGAGAATATCAAAATATCAGCTCAAGGTCTGCATGAACGGAAGCAGAATAAACCGTGGTTTGATGCAGAATGTGCAAAATTTTTAGCTAAAAGGAAACAGGCTAAAATTCACTGGTTACAAAATCCAAACCAAAGTAATGGAGATAATCTGCACAACGTAAGACGTGAAGCTAGTAGACATTTCAGGAACAAAAAGAAGGAATGTCTGAAAGCTAAAATTAATGAACTTGAAACTAACAGTAAGAACAAGAATATAAGAGACTTGTATAGGGGTCTCAATGAGTTTAAGAGGGGGTACCAACCTAGAATTAATGTAGTAAAGGATGAGAAGGGTGACGTGGTTGCAGACTCCCACAGTATTTTGGCTAGGTGGAGGAATCATTTCTCCCAGCTGTTGAATATACACGGGGTTAATGATGTTAGGCAGACTGAAGTACACACGGCAGAGCCACTAGTGCCTGAGCCCTGTGCCTTTGAGGTTGAGATGGCTATTGAAAAGCTAAAAAGTCACAAATCACCAGGTATTGATCAGATTCCAGCAGAATTGATTAAAGCAGGGGGTAGGATAATTCGGTCTGAGATCCATAAACTTATTATTTCTATTTGGAATAAGGAGGAATTGCCTGAGGAATGGAAGGAGTCTGTCATTGTGCCTATTTATAAAAAGGGTGATAAAACAGATTGTAGTAACTATCGAGGCATATCACTTTTGTCGACTACGTACAAAATTCTATCCAACATTCTTTTTTCAAGGTTAACTCCATATGCAGAGGAAATTATTGGGGATCATCAGTGTGGATTTCGACTAACAGGTCAACTACTGATCATATATTCAGCATTCGTCAAATACTTGAGAAGAAATGGGAATAAAATGAGGCAGTGCATCAGCTATTTATAGACTTCAAGAAAGCCTATGATTCAGTTAGGAGGGAGGTCTTGTATAATATTCTCATTGAGTTCGGTATCCCCATGAAACTAGTAAGGTTAATAAAAATGTGCCTAAGTGAAACGTATACCAGAGTTCGGGTAGGCAAACATCTGTCTGACACGTTTCCTATTAAGAATGGCTTGAAGCAAGGAGATGCTCTGTCGCCATTGCTTTTCAACTTTGCCTTAGAATATGCCATTAGGAAGGTTCAGGCAAACCAGGGGGGCTTGAAATTGAATGGTACACATCAGTTTCTGGTTTATGCTGATGATGTTAATATATTGGGTGGAAGCATACATAGTATAAAGAAAAATGCAGAAGATTTAATGATTTCTAGTAAGGAGATCGGTCTAGAAGTAAATGCTGAGAAAACTAAGTACATGATCATGTCTCGAAATCAGAATGCAGGACACAATCACAACATAATTATAGATAATAAATCCCTTGAAAGGGTGGAAGAATTCAAATATTTGGGAGCAACCCTAACGAATCGAAGCTGCATTCATGAAGAAATTAAGAGCAGATTGAAGTCGGGGAATGCTTGCTATCATTCGGTGCAGAATCTTTTGTCTTCCAGGTTACTATCCAAAAACACAAAGATTAGGGTATACAGAACTATAATTTTACCTGTTGTTCTGTATGGATGTGAAACTTGGTCTCTCACACTGAGGGAGGAACAAAGACTGAGGGTGTTCGAGAATAGGGTGCTGAGGAGGATATTTGGGCCTAAGAGGGACGAGGCGACATGGGATTGGAGAAGACTACATAATGAGGAACCTAATGACCTGTACTCATCACCAAATATTCTTCGGGTAATCAAATCGAGAAGACTGAGATGGGCGGGGCATGCGGCACGTATGGGGGAGGAGAGAGGTGCATACCGGATTTTGGTGGGGAGACCGGAGGGAAGGCGACCACTTGGGAGACCCAGGCGTAGATGGGAGGATAATATTAAGATGGATATTCGGGAAGTGGGATGGGGGGGCATGAACTGGATTGAGCTGGCTCAGGATAGGGACAGGTGGCGGGCTCTTGTGAATGCGGTAATGAACCTTCGGGTTCCATAAAATGCGGGGAATTTCTTGACTAGCTGAGAAACTGTTAGCTTCTCAGAGAGGCCTCTGCTCCATTGAGTTAGTTAGTTAGTTAGTTAGTTAGTTAGTTAGTTAGTTAGTTAGTTAGTTTTCTGCTGCACAGGAACCGAACTGCTTTTTGTTACTGACAACCCAGAGCTCTGAATTATTTTCTCTCGTCCAGTTGTTAAGTACTCCAAACCACCGTGCAAGCAACGAAATTGAAGGGCCCCCACGGGCTGCTGAGGTAAAATTTACGCTACTCCCCAAAATTGACTCCAGAAAAACAATTAAGTTACAAAGAGAAATATTCGTTTTTGTCTATGAAGTATTTAAGGCCATGACCTAAATAATACTTTGATACCTTTTGTGTACGGTGCAAGCTCGCGTACGTATTGGGATAGATCTGGCAAGGAAGTTGTTGTAGAAACAACAAAGTTTCACACATTGGAAGGCAGTTCAGTGTGCCAGTAATGTAGATTAATCATTTCTTGGCTTACATGCAGCTTATAATATGATACAAATCTACGTAAAACTTTGGAAATATAAAGAAGTTCAAATTCAATGCTTTTCAATTTAATTTTGGAGAAGCATGAAGGGATGTGACGGCGAAATTTAGGAATGTTATAACAGAAGTAAATAATGACAGAATGAGGAAAAAGCTGGCTGAAGTGGATAAGCAGCGAGAGAGAGAGAGAGAGAGAGAAATGTGAAGACAGCAAGAAATAATGTCACAGGGTATGTACTATAAATATTGAGTAGTGACTCTTTGTGAAAAGAAGATATTTGAATTGCATTACTTGTATAACAGGGAAGATGGGCACGAAAGGCGAGCGTTCTGTAAGGGGTACGGAAGAAACACTTAAGACGTGTTTAAAAGATCTATATAAGAGTCACCAGGAGATGCTGGGGAGCACTGCAACACTCCACAGCCACTATAACACGTGACTTAATCAAAATTGCACACAGGGCTTCTGAGAATAAAAGTCTAGAAAATTACCGCTGTACCATTAAGCTTCGTGAGATGTAAAAGTGTCATGGAAGGGAGACCGTGAAAGATAAAACAGATAAGCTTGGAAACTGTAAATCAGCACAAGACGAGAGAGGCGTACAAATGTATTGATTGCTACATTTTCTAGAAGGCGGCTTTTCCTTCCTTCTTCAAGGCTTTCTTGTTGCCGTCGTAGTCGCCAGAAAATATGGTAATTTTTCTATTTGCTATTCCTACCCCTAAGAACCTACACAACGATTTGAAGCTGAGCAAGCAGGCTGAAGCGGTAACGCTTCGTAGTTCTCTAGATCTGGAGGTACAATGCCGACACACTGACGAAACTTTGGTCGAAGTCTTCCTTAATTACTGCAGACAATTGACAAGACATATCGTAATGACACCGCTGTTTCAGCAGTAGGCGGTGGCGCAGTTGGTGGAGATACTGCCCTACAGGCAGAAGGTCGCGTCTTCTGTTCACACTATGGCCCTGGGGTCGCCTCAGCCTCTGACGGAAATAAGTGTCAGGGGCACCGCTTGGGGGTAAAGGCGGCCAGTGCGTAGGGCTGACAACCTTACGACCTTTATGTGCCGATTATCTAGAAAATCTGGGAGCCTCAACCTCCTGGAGTCCTAAGGGCCGCTCTAGGGCAGTAAAGGGAGTACTTTACTTTTACTGTTCTATTCGAAATAATTTATAATTCATTCCTCTTTTATAATCTTAAAATTCTATTCTACAGGATTCTATTTCAGTGGCACAGGGACCGTTTTCTCTTGAAACTCCGGTTTTCCTCTCTTAATAAAATTCCGTCATTTGGCCATACTCATATTAATGTTACTATTTACATCTACGCTGAAAAAAACTGTGTAACTGTGAGCGTCGTTCAATAACACTCCAACGAAAAGAGTCTAAGCTGCTGGAAGCATCCTTAAGTAAACTACAAATTATGTCTGTTGCTGCTTTTTGTAAGAAATGTAAGGCGTTTCAAGTAAAGCGCTTTGTACAATGCAAATTTTTTTCTGAGAATGTGAACTTTTGAATTTCAAACAGATTTTAATTTGATTAACTCTTCTTTCGAAGTGTTTTCCAATTTAATTCCTCAGGAGAGGCCACAGATTCATCGCGGTATCCTAACTAAGCCGCAGCCTGAGACCCAAAATTATACGTAGACGTGAAATACTTTGGTTACACAAGCCACAGTGAGGCGGTGAATAAATTACTAACGTAACAAGTTGGTATTAGTACCTTAGACGGTAAGTTTATTATAGACTGGACGACGAGAATTCGATTCCCAGAGGGTACATGGATTGTTCTTCGATAATGCTGCCCCTAAAACGGCTCTGGGTCGCACCCAGTTTGGTTTACAGGTGTCACAGGCAGTTGAGACAGCCAAGACTGATCAGTCTGCGGGTGCATATTGAGTTGGCTACAAGTTGAAAGTTCTGGCGTTCATTTCCTAGCAGATGTAAGAGATTTTCCCTTCTTCACAGCGTCCATGCCGTCTCTGGGCTTCACCCTTCCTCGTAATAAAATATATCTGGAGTTCTTTCCCTGGGTTAAAGGGGGCCAGTGCGTGAAGCTGACTACTGTCTTTTACCTAGTGGAGAGTTTAGAAATGAGTGGAGCTATAACTGTGCTCCCCCTTTATGCCTCCTTAGCATTCAAAGTGAGTTTCACTTTATTTTAAGAAGTAGGTAACAGATTACAAATATTATGCAGGGGGGTGCATTACATTGGTCTAGTTATTTGTGGTGTCGTTTTATCATAAGTTCAATTACGCAAGGGTTGCTACGTTTTTGAAACTACACAGGGGTTGTTTCTACACTTTAATTCTATTTCCACATCCGTCACGATAATCAGAATAGCATTCTCTACATGAGATAACTGGGTACGGAATACATCAATGTTTGTATTGATAACACTGCAGATAATAATACAGTGTTTACAAACAAAATACTGATTGTACTAGTTAAGCAAGTAGCGTTCAAGCAACACTAGCGCTTGGGTTTTGCAACCGTCGTGTAATTACTGAAGAGTTTACTGCTGACAGCGCATTCTTGGCTTCCATTTGTTGAGGTATTCTGTAATCTTCAACATAGTCTGTACTATCACCTTAGGTATGGTAAAGAATTTCATAAAGTAGGCTACGTTTGCAGTAAATATGTATGACTGTATACAGTAATTAAACAAGACATGGAACGTATGTTTCTCGTAACCATTGTTGCCGTGGAAAAGCATTAAGTGTTAAATATTACCTGTGTGTTTTTGTAGCTTTAGTTATCCAGCATGCAACGCGCATGCTCCTTATTATATTCCCATCGCTCGCCTCTCCTTCCCTGCCATATTTGTCCACACTATCTCATATATGGCTCGACTTTGGAAAAAAGTTTTTAAACCTAAAATATGCTTTGATTTTCTCTACAGCTTTTGTTCAAAATATTTCTCATTCTAAGAAGGATTGAGCGACATATTATGATAAATGTATGTAGCTCTTCCTGTAAAGTACCCTTTATTCTTATGAGATTTTAATAAAACTTTAATTTTCTGGACAGATTTTGGAAAACAGATATCAGATTTTATTAATGTCCGTTCAGTGGGAGGAGAATTGTTCCATGCGGACGGACGGACAGAAATGACGAAGCTAGTAGTCGATATTCGAAATTTTGTGAATGTGCCTAACAAAGGCCATCAAAGAAACAAATATAAGACTTTTTTATGACAGAGCCTACCCCAGTGGCCGCGTGGTCTAAGGCATGGATCTGTGGCCGTTCGCTTGCTGGGATTGCGGGTTCGAATCCCACCGGCGAAATGGACGTCTGTATCTTGTGAGTGTTGTGTGTTGTCAGGTAGAGGTCTCTGCTTGAGCCTGATCCCTCTTCCAGAGGAGTCCTACCGAGTGTGGTGTTTCTGCGTATGATCGTGAAGCCTCGATAATGAGGAGACCCTGGCCCACTAGGGGCTGTTGCGCCACTGGAAAAACTACGATAGAACAGTAAACCCAACACAAATGTACAAGCCGCTGGCATGCTTATGTAGACAGCTTCAATTTTGATAAGCTTCTACATCACTCAACATGTAGGCCTAGGCCATAATGTGAACAACTCTGATGTAATCAGTTTCATATCGTGTATATTATATGTTTGGAATTCATTAGTGTAATAAGCACTGATTTAAGATTCTTTTTCATGGCACAACAGTCCCTAGTAGGCCAGGTCCTCACCATTGTCGAGGCTTCACAATCACACTCAGACACACCACACTCGGTAAGATTCCTCGGTACGAGTGATCAACTTGACACAGAGACCTCTATCTGACAACATGCAACACTTACAAGAGACAGAAATCCATGACACCCGCTGGGATTTGAACCCACAATACCAGCAAGCGACGGTTGCAGATCCACGCCTGCGACCGCACGGCCACTGGGATCGGCGATTATAGATGTTACATTACGTAATTTCATCTAAGTTTTTTACAAACTAGAAGTACTCATTATGCCTGCAACTTTCCGCTGAATTATTAACGTTTAGTTCAAGTTTTCTGTAACCGAGTGTGAAACTGTTACGTAACAGTCTGTGGTACTATTACCAGTTTGTAGTTTAAAATGAGCCCTTGGAGGCTAGCCATTAAATGAACTGAAATATGTTCAGTAAACCTATTCTGTAACATAAAGAATTCTTGCAGTGTATACGTCTAAGATTTCTTCTAAAAGGTTTTGACGACGGTGTGTAATATTGTGAGGTGATGGGTTTATGGACCTTATCCATCGTCTGAAGAGTAAAATATTAAAATACTAAAAAACTGAAATTCACAACGTTTCGGAAGCTGGCTCTGCTTCCGTCCTCAGGTGAAGAGAGGAGGAGAAGAGAGGAATACCTGTTCTTTTGGGTCCCTTAGACACTGGTCCAGTGATGAAGGATAGCTCTGTCTAAGGGACCCAACAGAACAGGTGTTCCTCTCTTCTCCCCCTCTCTTCACCTGAGGACGGAAGCAGAGTCAGCTTCCGAAACGTTGTGAATTTCAGTTTTCTAATATTTTAATATTTTACTCTTCAAACGATGGATGACGTCCCTAATCCCATCACCTCACAATTAAGATTTATGACATTATTATTATTATTATTATTATTATTATTATTATTATTATTACACTTTTCATGCTATGAAATTTGGCAAAATGTATGTCAGCTGCCAAAACCTGTCGGGAATAATCTGTAACTCCAGTGACAACCAAATTGTCACGCATGGTGTCCGTGTGTCTACAAACACTTGGCGTTAAAACACCAGCCTCCGACCCACCGGGTGCCAGGTTAGTTTTCCTCGGAAGTGAAATGTTAAGGCAGCACACAGTCATTTAGTGTTACTCTTAAGGGTGCGTGGTGCTTTATGGTTATGCGGTATAGCGTCTGCCACTTCATGGCGTGGCGCCGGACATAGGATGATCGCACCTTACCTTTATTGTCTCAAAATACAGTCTGTTTGCATTTCACTGAGCTTTCGGAAAGTAACTGCATAATTCAAGGTCCTGTTTGCATGTGTAAATTGTTCCCTTGCTCAATAAACTTTCCCCTTACATGGAAACAAGTTTACGCTGTTCTCTTAAGTCTTGCATGCTCTAAAACTGAGGTGAGCCCAGCCCAACTATTTACAAATTAATTTTATAAGATGCACATTAATATTATATCCTTGTATTACTAATTCTTCCAAATGTTCCCTTACAGTAAGAGTTTAGGGATACGGTCTTGTATTTGTGTGTAATCTTTCTCACATTTAATCACCGTTGCATCTTGTCCCACTTGATTTAATGGCAGAAGCAGTAATAAACCGCAGGATAATATCTAGACCTTAATAATATATAATACAAGTGTAGAGGAGTCCGGTTTTTATGGCTATGTCGTAAGAAACGAAAGCTGAACAGGAAGTGCGGAAGTCGTTGGCTGCGGAGTACGCTTTGTCCTTGTGATCAATTTTATAAATACGAGTACACATGGCGGCGCTGCATCCGTGTCGATATGAAAAGCAATAACGCGCGGGAGACAAGGCCGGCAGACAGAACTGGTGGCATGCGTTCCAGCGACGCTGGTAAAGCTCCAAGCCCATAAAACGTGCTCCGCTAGCCAGAGAGAATAAAAGGCCAAAGTAAGCAGAGTCGGTCTGAACCCGCTCGAGTTAAAACTGTCCCCCCCCCCCCCCCGTCCCCGTCTTTCTTGTCATCCAAATACGCTGCTTGTCTACCAGTTCGTTACGATGCTCTGAAAATTGAATTTCTTCCTCCCCCCCCCCCCCCCCCCGCGTTTGTGGGGGAGTGTGTGTGTGTGTGTGTGTGTGTGTGTGTGTGGAAAAAATATCGTGGGTCCAAACGTCGGCCTACAGCAGCAGTTGTGAGTGTTCTGTGATCACCACAATCTGACGGAGAGGAGGGAGGGAGGAATTAGCGGACAAATCACGTGAACTTGAATTCGGTGGGTATCAGGCTCTGCCCATCATTAGACCGCTGCCAACTGCCTGTGGTAACTTCAAATACTATATTTCTATCGCTTAACATATCGATCTGCGAATTAATAAAATGATTTTTCAGTTCGAAAAATTAAATGAATCAATTAATGATCTTGGACTTGGGTGATGGATTGGTTATCAGCACTGTTTCGACTGCAGACTTTAAACAGAATCTACTATTTATTTTAAGGGATTACTCGTATATGTAAATTCGGTGTATGGGACGTTGGGTCTAACTGTTGTTCAGAACCGGAGATTTCTGGAGTAAATGTCAGACATATGAAACATCGAGATGGTTTGAGATAGTAAATAAATTGAATAATACGGACACTTTAACAGACCTAAGCGTTGCTGTACTATATCATGATTTTTTCACGTTTAGGCTTGCCTCCTTTGCTTGAGTAATGAAAGGTAAGAATATTAAGCTGACCCGACAAGTTCATTAAATTGACAAACTTCCTTCTGTGAAATTCTTTTTATTTATTTGGCATACGTATTTCGTCGCCTACGTCTATGTTACTTTCAATGCCTAAATGTACCAAGCTGGTTTGTGTGTGTGTGTGTGTGTGTGTGTGTATACACACACATACGTATTAGAACATTCATATACGTATGTCCAGGATGTATCGAAAATGTTTGGACAAATTTCAGGCGTGAGTTTCCAACACAAAAATAAAAATCAGTATCTGTATGTATGTGTGTGTGTATGTGTGTGTGTGTGTGTGTGTGTGTGTGTGTGTGTGTGTGTGTGTATATATAAACATCTATGTTTTGGGGTACAGCCAAAAATATGTTGAATTCAGTTCTTTAGATTTTTACCTGTGGGGACACTTGAACACCCTAATATATTCAGCCTCAGTTGATTCTGAGGAGACACTTCACCAAATAATTGTTTTGCCTGTCAAACCTTTCACAAAACCTGCGCCTCTTGGGACTCACAAATTGTGCAACAGTCCGTGATCTGCTATGTCGGTGGGCGCATTCATTCATGTGGACGATATTTTTGAGCATCTGTTGTGAATTGTGACTTGATAAACAACAAGAACTCAACAGTCATTAAAATGGGATCGCTTATTATAAATATATTGTGTCAGTTGCACATAAAATATTACATTTAAGGTATTTATTTTTAAATGTAATCTCTTAATTAAACTCAAAAACCACTCCTTTTCCTATATATTTATTTGAAATTGTTTCTTTATTTGGATGCGGTTAACTCACTCTTGAAATCTGTAGATACACCCTGTGTATGACTTAGTATTTCTAAGGCACAATTAACCGTAAGAGTGATGTTAGTCAAGTCGTATTAAAGTGATACTCTTTGATACTGAATAAGAGTCAGGGAAACGGCGGTTTCAGAACATATGTAATACGCATGGAATTTGAAATTTAGTGAAGCAGAAATATATAACTAATAAGTAAAAGAATGTATAAATTCTTCATAACAGCTAATGGATGATTTGGACAAAGACTCAGAATGTACGATATTATTTTTATTATTATTAAATATATTTTAATTAAGTTTGTTTTCTTTAATTTATAAACAAATTGTGTCAAATTAAATGTTAATGTGACAGTCTAGTAGAAATATCAACAAAGTCAACATACGTAAGACACCCGAAACTTTCATCTTCGTGCAGATTATTTTTCTATATGAAGCTCTCTGTCGTAAATGTGACTATTTCCGGAATACACGAGGGGATCATTAAAACCACAATGGTTTGTTTGAATAAATAAATGAACAGACACACAGATTACGTTTAAAAGTTTCATTATTAGTGTTTTTAATTTGATACTTTTACACAAGTCTCTTCACACTCTCCAGGTATTTGAGTCACTAACTTTACCAGTAATTTGGCAATGCTCAATAATTATTATGTATTAGTTCACGGTGATTATTGTTCCACTGATTATTCATCAAGGATCACTTCCACATGTGACGTAAATGTATCTGTTTAAATACGGAGTAGTATTTTAACGAACGCGAATAGAAGTTTTCTCACAGGTCGTTCCTTCAGTTAGTCTGGAAGAAGAATTCCCATTGGATGAACGAGCTGCACTTGTTGTAGCTTAAATAATTTAGGTGCTAGTGTTCTCATATTCTCATGAGTCAAACACATTACATTTTTAAAATAATCTAATTTTGGTTGGTTTCCAAGAAAACTGGGAAAACCCAAATTTTGGCAAAATAATGAGGGCTGAAGGAAGTTTACCTTCCTTTTTGGACGTCGTGTCCAACAACCTTGGGTTCGAGACTTTGTTATGGCCAAGCAATAAGTTTGCCGCAGCGACGAGACGAATTTTTAAGATAGGCGGAAAACCGAATCCGTCCACTTGAAACGTAGGGGTGTTTCAAATTGTCAAAGTTAATTTCGAAAGTTTTTCAAGCGTGAAGGTTTCATCACTGGAGCGTCGGACATAAAAACCTCAGAAAGTACGAGGGAACAAATGTCCACGTAGGTCACACTTTCTGAACTTTAATAACAGCCTTCACTGTGACTTCACGACTTGCAGGTGGGTTCGGACCACAGCTTACGTGCACACCTTCGTAATCTAAATTACCTATTCGTAAAAAAGTAGTACTGCTGTGTTCGACCCAAACTTTCTGGAATACTTTATATTGTTTGCACCGTGCATTTTACTGTATATGAATAAAAAAACTGATGCACCTTTCTTTATTAACATTAACTAATATTCCCCGACATATGTTTCGGCGTTGTGAATCGCAATCATCAGGGGGTTGCTTAGTATGAAGTTCACTTAATCATCCATTTGTTGCGGGAGCAGAACATTCAAACTCACCAGTTCACACTGTCACTTTCGGAAGCACTGGAATCTGCCGCCGAACCAAAGGGATGATTGAGTGAACTTCACACTAAGCGACCACCTGATGATGGCGATTTACAACGCCGAAACATGTGTCGGGGAATATCAGTTAATGTTAATAAATAAAGGTGCATTAATTGGAACATTTTATTCATTTCTGGAATACTTTCGATCATAATGGTGTAAGCAGACATTAAGATATCTCACTTATCGAACCCGAAACGTGTAAGTCAAATGATTAAACGATAAAAAGCGTGTAGGAGAGAGACGGTAAATTAAAAAATTGTTACGTTACAGCCGTACTTCATGCAAAGAATGAAGATAACGACTGGACCAAGATGATATTAACTTTTTTGTTGCTACTGTTATCGTCATTGTATCATTATGGTAATTGTTGGATTGTAAGCATGATCGTTCACATCCTCTTGAGTTCCGAGGCCAAGGATGTATGCAGGCTTGCCTCCATGTTATTCACCTGCTTCAAAGTCGTTTTTCGAAGGTTTTGGTCATCTTTATCTTGTATTATTAGTATCATCATCACCACACCCCTCATCATCGTTCTGTGTTCTTTTGTTTGTGTTTATCTATTTTGTAACCATATGTGTTGTATCAGCATGTTAGTACCGATATTGTAATTTGCCATTAGGCTATTTAGTCAGTACGTAAACACACATCACTGTATCATTCTTTTCACAGTCATGATTTATGTATAAATATTTGCACGAAACACATAAAGGAAAGGAAAAGAAAGCGTATAAATAATTATAATCACTAGGCATAGGCATTGGAACTTGAATTCGACCAGCAAAGACAGGTGGTACAATTTGCAGCAAAGGAAGAGGTTTTTCTCATCTTCTAAGAATTCTGAATGCATCCAGTAACCACCCGGCCTCTTATTCCACAGATTTCAGAAGATATTTCCCACTAATCAGGTGGTCGTAGAGTAAAACAGCATAATAACGGTCCTCCATATCCTTTCATTGCGCGGTGTTTAGTCAAGCAGAGTGACAAGTTTGCCTTTACCTTTTTGCCTAAAATATTTCGTGTCTAAGAACAACTAACTGTCACCTGGTAACAAGATTGTCGGTTAGGAAATTTTCCACAGTTATCATTTTCATACGAAACATTGCTTCAGAATCAGGAAGTAAATAATTTCCAACCTCACGTCTCACCTAAATATTATTTCCAATAACCGGTTTCCTGTGTCCACTGACGACGTACGTCAGGACTACCACAACTTTTACCTTTTTATATTATATTTGTGTTCTTACGTAACTAGTTTGCATTCGAAACGTACATGCTGCACATCATACTCTGACACAGTATAAACTTTCTTTCAGAATATTGTGTTAAAAGTTTCTACACACAAAGATTTATTTTTTATGTTACTCATTCAGTCCATATTCAATTAACACATTAACCAGCTTACGCACTTAATAAAATACATTAAAACTCCTACATGTTTCGGCACCGAGGTGCCATCAGCAGGTAGTCGTCTGAATAAAGAAACACAAGGCCAGGTACATAAGCGTGCTGGCCTTGTGCTCCTTTGTTCAGGTAACTCCCTGATGATGGCACTTCGTTGCCGAAACATGTAGGAGTTTCATACTTACTTTTGAATGTATTTTATTAAATGCATAATTTGGTTAATAAATTAATTAACGTATTATCTCTCCATTTCAGCTACTCTTACCCGTCGATCAAAAGCTACGTCTTAGATAAATTCTAAAAGGTTTGGACGATGGTGTATAATATGGTGTGGTGATGAGTTTATGGACTTTATCTATCGTCCGAAGAGTAAAATATTAGAAATGTTAAAAAATGAAAAATTAAAATCGCAACGTTTCGGAAGCGGAGGGTGAGAAGCGTAGAACACCTACACTGTTGGGGACCTTAGACAGAGCAGGTGTTCTTCTCTTCTCCCCCTCCATTCACCTGAGGACGGAAGCAGAGCCAGCTTCCGAAAGGCTGTGATTTTAATTTTTTAAATATTTTTAATATTTTAGTCTTCGTACAATGGATAAAGTCCATAAACCCATCACCTCACCATGCTACGTCTTAGGTTTGAAAGTTTTAAATCACTGATTTTTTTTTCAGCGAAAACATTAATATTATAAACAAAGCAAGTAGCTTGTATCGTTAGACATTAAACGGCCCTCCTTACACTTCATACCTTGTTGTTCTACTATATTTCAAGGTTTCAGAAAGCAGCCCTGAGTACTGATATACGTGCAGCGAACTGTAATGTTATTAGGCCTATTGTGGAAAACGCTGGCAGCGGAAGCCGTCCCTCAAGATGAGTGACATGTCACATAAATGTGGATTGTTGTATTACGCAGCAAAGCAAGTTACCGTTTAGTGACGTCATATCTTTACCATAAATCTCAAAGACCTGTCGTGTGATTACGGGAAAAGTAGCTGTTACTTGTTGGATCAATAATACATTTCTTAAAGCACGACAGTTCCATTACGCTGAGGCAGCTGTGACCTACACACATGTTAGCTTGCACGTTTCAGAATTAGGACGCCCATTGATTTATTAAAATGTTTAATTCTAAATGGCAAGCTACATTTGGAATTCTACGGCGAACTTTTTCTGTTGGTTTCTTTAGTCTTCTCACAACAAATATCCATATGTGTTAATATTACGTTCCTGTGTCTCTCTCCCTTTAATTCTTTTTTGACTAAGTGGCGGGTAAACGTTAAACTCTGGATTTAATGTACACTTTCTATGTTATCCATATCGTGCATATTCTTACAGTTAACACATAAACCAACTTCAGGCACTTAATAAAATATATTCAGAAGCAAATATAAAGCGTGTACATGTTTCGGCATCGGGATGCCATCATCAGGGAATTATTCTGAACAAAGGAGTCGGCTATACCAGACCGTCTGAAGTGACGCACGTCACTCACTCTAGCAGGACGAGGTCTCTGCTGGTCATAACAAACCGAGAAAGATATTTGTACGCATGCTTCATACAGAGTGTGTAAAACTGATAAAATCTAGCCGGAAAGGTTCTCTTTAAATTAAGTTTACAACATTGTAATTTTATTATTATTATTAACGTTGTGTTTTAGAATTTTGATATTTTAAACGTTTTAGTAAGCGTGCTGGCTTTGTGCTTCTTTGTTCGGAATAACTCCCTGATGATGGCACCCCGGTACCGAAACATGTAGGAGTTTTATACTTGCTTCTAAATATATTTTATTAATTGCGTAGGTTGGTTGATGTGTTAAATAATGTACACTGTTTACAAATGCCTTTGTTTTGCCTAGAAACGAAGAAACGTAGTTCAGTATTAGGGCTCGTGCACTTTACAGTGGCTTCACAGGACACTGTATATCTTTAATCCGCCAGATATTTGTTGTTTGTTTATGCTCACCAGGTCGCTCATTAATCAATGGAGAATAATTCTTATGATTAATAATTAGAAGTCGTGATCATTTTTTGTAAAATGTTGTCACTCGGATGACCACTGTGTTTGTAATATAAAGATAGCAGATACCTTTCCTTATTTTATCGTAACACCTAAATAACTTGAACTATAAATTTATGTCTGACACACGCGATGCCTTTAAGGTAATGGCAGTCTGTGGTTACATAGGGTTACACTGCTCGGGGTGAGGCGATGGAAAGTTTGGTTGTAGGGGCGCACAAATACTGGGAGCCAGGGGGTTGTAGCGAAAAAATTTGTTACTGGGGTTCCTAATATTTTTGAGCCCTCAGTAAAGAGCTTGCTTCATGTCACCACTTTTCTGGCGCCCACAAATTTGAGGTGGATCCTAGATATTTTTTGAAAATTTGTGCATCTCTTGTTGGTTGTATTTTGGATTTTCTGTCAAATATATTTTGTATGTAAATTAATACATTATTTTATCTACAGACTATGTTCATGATTACACGTAGGTAGGTACCTCCGAGTTATTTGAACTGGGCCCAGAAATATCTTAAACCTTCCCCGCTCCTATAGAGGCTTGTTACGAATATGCTGCTTTGCCTCTTTAAATTTTTAAATATCTGCCCTCGCATATGCGAAAACACATAGCAAAACAACCCTAGACATTCATTTTATATACTAACGCAACTACGACATTTAATGCGTTTTAAAGACTTGCTGTGTAATCTCTATTTTATTTTCCACAAAATGCCTGTTATTTCATAGTTGTATCTTTCCCTGTTCAAGTAATACTCATGTTTATAAACCATACGCTAAAATTTAAATACCCACCCCTGCTAGATAAATGTTAAGCTCTGAATCAGCATCACACCAACCCTTGGCTTACTTAGATTATTAAACTTTTTTTCTCCAACTGTATTACATTTATATATTTGACGCTTTTTTGCAGCCTGTAATTGCTATACGTACTAGTTTATGTGACACAAGGATTCATGCTTGTTACCAACATAATGTTTACTATATTTTCCAAAAGAGACAGCATCAACTTCTTTGTCTTCTTATCGGACAGGCGAGGGTACGCTGTGACGTAGTTGGTTGAGGAACTGCGCTACAACGCGAAAGGTCGCGGGTTCGATTCCCGATGCTGTCATTGGAATTTTTCATTCACATAATCCTTCCGGCCGCACTATGGCCTTGGGGTCGACTCAGTCTCTATCAGAAATGAGTACCAGGAATAATTCCTGGAGGATAAATGCGGCCGGTGCGTAGGGCTGACAATCTTACTACCTTCATGAGCCAATGTCTTAAAGTCTGGGAGCCCCAACCTCCTGAAACCCCAGGGGCCTCTCCAGGCCTGTAATGAGATTGCTTTAACTGATCTGTGAGGAAGAACTTGAATTTTTATATACGAACATAATTAAGATGAATATCAGTCTGTAGATATTTAATTTTATGATATAATGAATATTCTGACGTGTTCTTTACTAATCACAAGAAAGTAGGAAAATATGTAGGAAAACTATTGCTTGTTTAAGGTGTCACTTTTGTCGCTGTGTTACTGTATGATACTGCAGGCAAGAATGCCTTCTGTGTGCGAGTTTGTTAGCAAAATTGGATTTTAGGAAGTCCAATCACAAAAAGGCCGCAAGTGCGGAAAAACACGAATGCGTTTATTCGCAGTTGATTGACGACATAGGCCTCGGGAGGCTCTGAATGTAATCCGAAATGTGTAACGATATTGGCTAAAAAATTGGGCTTAATTTCGGAGATTTAATTTGAAACTGTTGTTCGAAGAGTTCCCTCGAGGAAGCAATAAAGCACACCTAACAGAAATTCGTGGTTAAGGAGTCAGACCAGGATAGCTTTATCATTAATTACAGACAACTTCATTAACTGTTGTGATATTAAAATAATCCACATTGAGCCTTCAGATTTGTGTAAATTTTTAGCACAAAGCTACTATCCACACAAAAGTTAATTATAGGTTTTACTTCCACTATTACTACATTGTTAACTCCTATGGAGCACGTCGGATCGTGCACGCAGAAAAGCCTCCTCGTCAAGTAGTCTGTCCTACAACAGGTCCGCAGCCTCTTCCAAAGCGAGTTCTCCATAGAGAGCGATCTAGTGCTTCCTCTTTCAACTTATGGTACCATCTTCTTTCATTAAAGTCATTCAGTAGCTGCTTACATCTTGTTCCTCATCTTCCCGTCACTTGTTTCCTTTCTTCTACCTTTCCTTCAATAACATGCTGTAGAAGGCAGTTCCTACGTAAGATGTGACGCCCTAGCCTAGGTAGTGGGTTTCATTTTCCATTATGTTTTTCTATTTTTATCAGTAGCCTATTATTATCGGTATGTTTGTTATTTTAACCCTTTAAAGACGAAGCGTATCTGTTTTGTATAGGGACTCAGTGCGTACCGCGCTGTAAACACTCTCCACTTCGGTTATAAAAACCAATATCTTAATGTTTTATATAAGGCAAAAGTTGCTGTTTGTTCTGAGATCCGTACAAAACATATAAACGCAATGTGGGCACCACGTAGAATTTTTTAATGTTAAACCTGGTGGTACGTAAAGTCACCGCTAGGCTTTAAAAGGTTAAATGATGCAGAGGAAAATGAACAGATTATATTATATATATATATATTTATTAATTTTTCATCCAGTATGTTTTAATTTCATGTTGCCCGCATGGAGACAAGTTTTGCCAAAGTTTCCCGCACAAAGTAAAATTTTGAGGAGGTCTGACCTACAAGTATGTTCTTTGCTTATGTGTGAGAACAAGCTTCATATCCAGTCAAATTAATTCAGTTCGAAAACGAGTCAAAACTTATCACACTTGGTTAGAAATTCTGTCCGTACTCGCATCTTAATATTCTGTGTAAATTTATATCACGACAGAGGTAATGCAGGCTCGTGGTATGAGGTTGGTGAAGGCCTACTTGTTTTCAACACTGCATAACGAAAATAGACGGAAGTTGTAGTTGGACAAGTTCTGTAACACAAATTACCAATTTGTTTGTTGAACTTCGTCTCGTGCGTAAGATAATAGCCAGGAGATGCTTTATGTAAATGTGCCACAGTAAAACAAACGCCGTTCTGCGTGTGAGAACTGCCTCGTCTAAACGAACACGGGAACTTCCCTGTTCCTTTATTGTTGCTGTATGCAAAATGAAGTGCAAGAATTTTAACGAGGAGACGTTCACACACAAACATTCAGTCACTCCACGCTCACTCACGGGCTGTGTAAGGACGTTATGAGACGCGGCGCTCAGCCTGTCCGCGTCTCCTCCTGCGTCTCTCGGAATGAACAGCCGCTCACTCAGACAATATTCAAGAGGAGTTTATGCTTGATCGAAAAGTGTAACTTAGTGTGTGGAACGTAAAACCTTTTCAGAACGTATTGACTATTTATCGGGGCACACGGTGACACGGTTGAGGCACTGAGCTGCAAGGCAGAAGGTCGCGGGTTCGATTCTCGATGGGGCCATTGGAATTTTTCATTGACATAATTCTTCCGGCCGCACTAGGGCCCTGGGATCGACTCAGCCTCTAGCAGAAATGAGTACCAGCAATATTTCGTGGGGATAAAGGCGGCCGGTTTGTAGAGCTGACAACCTTAATGCTTTCATGTGCCGAATGTCTCGAAATTTGGGTGGCTCAGACTCCTGGAAACGTCACGGCCTGTGGTGGGCTGTTTTCCCTTTTTCATTGGCTTTCTTTGCTTCAGTTTCAACTAATTTTAACACCCTTGCACGCATTTCTTCCACCCTTGTCTTTTGCTTAATGTATTTAATGAACTTCTGTTGTGCAATTATCAGAATTTCAATAAACTAATTCACGCTTTCCGTTTCTCAGATTCTTACTGCGTTGTTAATGAAGACTCGAACCTTTCTCTTATGTCCGACGTTTTGGAATTGTTACTGGCGTGCATGACTCTGAGGATGGAGGCACTAGACTCTTCCTAAACGTCGGTAAGTATTTACCACTTTACACGTCTGAATATCCCCAAAGGCTTGAATTTTTACCCCAGATTTTTTATAATGTAATCAAATTGTGTGAAGTTTCTGTGACGGGTGAAATGTTTCTTAGTTGTCGCAAGTCATAGTTTATTACTGTTTGTTGGGTTTTTCCATTGACAGAACCTTGTTTATTGTGTTAGGGATTTTTTTTCTCGTACAGATAAATTCTTAATATTCATCATCCCAGTTGGCGTTCAGATAGAGGGTCGTTTCTCAAGGAAGCAATCAGTAAAAACGTAGAGCCTGAAGATGGCTTCATGTAAGCCGAAACCTGGTAGCTCTAAAATAAAGATAGACTCAGGAGAAGTTGGCTGTGACTGACTGCTTCCTTGAGAAACATAAATTCTCTTTTTTATATTATTCGTAAAGTACATAGTTTATTAAGTACATGTTATTTCAATTAATGCACTATTATTATTATATATCCTGCAGGTGAGCTGCACAAAACTGTTTTATACACCTTTTATAACAAAGTATTTTATTCCTGTTTGTGTGATTTTAAATTTTAAATGAATCCCTTAAGATGATCCCAAGAGAGATCGAAACATGTTGGAGCATAGTATTGTATTATGAGAACATATTTAATAATAGCGGTGCATTAGTTGGTATAACTTGTACTTAAATTCTGTTTTGTTTCGCTTATTTTATCTGTGGGTCCAAATGAATTGAAAGATACAGCAACCTTGTTACAAGAAATTCACAATTTTAAATTAGAAACTAAAGCCATACCAAGAAGTAGCTTTATCCTAATTTGAGAAGGGTTTAATGCTTCATTTCATTCATCTGAAGTAACTTGATACTCCTAAAGAGACACTGCCTTTCAGTTAATTAAAGAACGTTAATGATTCAGCCATTTACTGTACTCCCCAACGTACAAGGCAGTCTGAGTTCTTGGAAATACGAAGATTCGCTGCTGTTATTACTACAAGCCTTCATTAACACCCAATCTGAACCACTTCTATACCGTCAATAAGTCTTAACATATTTCTCTTTCTCCACTTCAATATTATCCAATCACTTACGATTGGCTATCATAAATAATATCTTCTAATGAAGTTATTAAGTCGAAGGCCTTAAGCTTTCCTGTTTTCTCCAAGTTTCTTAAATATTCAGGGCAGGAACGCCCTTGATCTCGTTATAAATATTCACTTCCTATCTTCCAGAGAACTTATGTCATTTCCATTCCAAAGATCATTCGGTTAATGTCGTTCAGGGAAACAGGCTGATTTATGTTTATTCTGATGTTTATACGGCAGGCATAAGTATATCGTGTGCGCAAAAACATAGTATCTTGTTATTAAAGGAAATCGTACGTGTGGTAAATTCTGAGCTTCAAAGTTTAATACCCTGAATACTGCTGGATGTAAAGCAAAGACACTGAGTTTCATAGTTATGTAATCTTCCACATTCACTTGTCACTTCAACTGAACCACTTTAATTTATAGCCGAAATGAAAATGTGTATCTAAACATTCGTTAGCCCTATGTATAAAGTTCGTCACGCACAGTTTGAAAATGGAGGCGGTGTCGTGTTTAATGTTCTCGATTTCTAATATTACTTATGTATGCCCCTGTAAGCCTTTCAAGTAGAAGTCTTTCATGCATTTCTTATTCCCCTGCGTGTTGCAAGTTCAAATTAACCTCCTGCATAACCATATTATTTTGACTGAATTTTATAATAAGGCTTTCCATACTACACGCATTATAAAATGATTACTTTTGCTGCGTTTTGTTACACTCCTGTCCATTGCAGCCTTTCTTTTTAAAATCCTGTTATAATGTCCTTCCAGCTTCTTGGTCTTTAAAGCGATCTCTTACCAGCAGGATTTACAAACCAGAATTTTAGGCTTTCTTTGTGTTCTGCATTTCCAATCCATTTTGAATTAATCACGTGAACAATACGGCGCCCATCTCTTCCCACAAGGCCCGTCAGTCAACTGGTGCGATAAATCGCTGTCATTACAGCCTGATATGGCTGACACATAAGCTGCTCTTCCCACCCTAGCATCGTTATCGCCGGCAGCAGAAGCACCATCTCGGCGCCTTTCTGTGAAAAATCTTCCTGTCTTCGTCGTAATCTGACTCTCGGAATTTTACTGCTTTTGCCGAAATGAAATCCCACGGCAGAAACAGAGTCCATTAATGTCAGAATCATAACAAGACGCTCTTGCAAGTACGGTAGAGAGGATGGAAAAATGGCATGGGGCAGGGATCCTGCGTATGTGACATTTGTTGAAGTGGTTGGCAGAACTACTGCTTCTTGGAGATTCAGAACACAGTCATAGTCACGATAGTCCGCTGGTGGTCCTTATCTGGAACCGCTTCCGTCCACTCTGCGCCTTCAATAATAACGATGTCATTGCTGCTGACGACCATGATAATAATGAAACCAACCATCATCTGTGCTTTGTTTACGGCCCTGTCAATATCTCGGATTATACAAGGGCTAAACGGAATTAAGATAAAGTGAATGGAAAGTTTGAAAGGATTTGGACAGAAGCAATCGTACTATGATGGAGACGGTGTCCAACAATTTACTTGGAATAACTGCAAAAAACGACGAAATCCTTGGCAAGACGCTGATCCGCCGCAGATTTAAGAAGCCATCTCTCGAATACGAGTCTAGAGTATTATCGCTGCATCACTGTATTTGCGATTAACCTTTTAAAGCTTAGCGGTAACTTTACGTGCCACCAGGTTTAACATTAAAAAATTCTACGTGGTGCCCACATTGCGTTTATGTGTTTTGTACGGATCTCAGAACAAACAGCAACTTTTGCCTTATAAAACATTAAGAGACTGGTTTTTATAACCGAAGTGGAGAGTGTTTACAGCGCGGTACGCGCTGAGTCCTTATATAAAACAGATACGCTTCGTCTTTAAAGGGTTAATAATGACAATAACGGTGATAATCGTAACAAGAAAGCCACTGACCAGCTAACCAACTGAAACTACAACAACAGCAAGAACAAGAACAAGAACAAGAAGAAGAACAACAACAAACATTTGCATTAAGGACTTGCTTGTTGCGCCGGCCTCAAAATCCACTGAGGCTCGTCCTGACGAATGCAGTTCCAAGTCACGCAAATTAAAAAAACAAAGAATTCAAAGAACATTTCTGAAAAGCGCCCCGAATTTTTTGTTGCGCGAATGAAAGCGCAATGAGACCTAGGTGTTTGAAGAATCCTGCTGGGAGATAACACAGGAGGTGGGGCGGTCATGCTGCCGCTGATCAGAATCCAAGGTGTTGGAGGTTTGATCTCAACTGCACTCCATTTTACATATCCATATTTTTGATTACGTGTGTACTCAGTTTCAACTTGACCAGAATTCGACTTTCGCCGATTTCCGTAGTACCACTATTGCGTAATTTGGGGAGTGTCAGTATTTCTGCTTATTCTTTGCGTTTTTGGTACTGTTAACTTTGTAAATTCACATTTGCACTCTGTCTTCTTCCACATCTCATGGCCCATCCTATGCACAGCTTCCTTCCATCTGTTCCTGTACTCGCGATTCTGCTTCAGCTGCATTAAAGACCTTCTTTTTTGCCACGTACGGCATTTCAGTACATGATTGTTCTCACCTTGTAACTTTTATCCCCTTAGCTTTTCCATTCCAACAGTCCCATCCTTTTCTATCTTTTGGCCTGCTTCAACCGTACCATTTCTACCTGTGTCCAAGCACTTGCCTATAAAGAGTGCATTTGACAGGGCTTAGTTACGTAAGGCCAAAACTAAAAATAAGAATCACAATTCTGGAACAATCTGTGGAGAAAGTCCAGCAGTCGGAAGCCCTGCCTACTCTCGGAATATTTCTTTCCATTTAATTTGTACTTTCTTTTCTTCCGGAATCATTTCCAGGAAACTCGAGGAACTTTTTCTTAGGAAACACTGAGTCCTTGACTTCCATCTACATAAAGATGCACCGTTTTCTTTCATCAGTCGTTCAGCTTACTTGCATAACGACATGCAAGCTGCACAAATAGAAGCACAGACGTCTTCGGGTGCCGAAGCAAAGATCCACACATTTTTAACATCGAACGTAAATGGAGTGTTTGGCCTGCTTCAAGATCCAATCGCTTTACTTTTGAGAAAATGTTCTGCTGCCTTTATTTGTTGTTAGACTAAGAGCACACGTAGAATTTCTGGACACGCCTGAGAAGAGAGAATTTCTTGTCCACCGTAGGAATTAAAATCAGTCCTCAAGGTCTTACTGCCTGGTCTAGTCCATTTCATTTTCAGTGAGGTGGAAAGAACTGGGTGGAAGAAATACTTACTGACATTTATGACAAAGGTTTATGTTCTTTGACGTAGAGAGGACTGGAAAGAAAACAATTTATTGAACTTTATTTCAAGTCTTTCTATTGACGATTGAAGTATATTTTATTGTAAATGATCTTATGTTTACATCCAAGGGCGTACCTCGTTTTTAAGCGCTTTTTAAATTAGATGCGATGTGGGACTCTTAGCCTCCTCATGTCTGTCCCGCGTCTGTCCTCACGCAGCAGCCCGACTCCAACTGGACAGATTTTTGTATTTGGGGATTAATTTCGTATTTGGGGATTATACTAAAATTTGTCGACAAGTTCTGATTTTATTTATAATAGGACACAAAGAAGGCACTTTACATTACTTCACACTGTAACAGTCCCAACAGCTTAATGTCCCGACTGTGTTTTCTTCTACGACACTCAGGTGCCCGAGATCTTCGTCCCCGGGAACACCCGTGAGGATGCGGGGAAACCAGTAGGTAGCACTGCAGGGGCACTAAAAATGCTGTTGTTGTGTACTGTGGTGATTATTAATTTATTTTACTTTATTAATGTGGCCGAATCAACACAAATTATTAAAGGTTCGTAGCGCCGATGTCGTTCTATCCAGTGTCCACGCGCCCGTCATGTGTCGCTCACCAAGACACAAAGTCCACTGTCTCACAGGAAATATCTTGCAGCCTGGTGTCAGGTTCGTAGCGCCGATGTCGTTCTATCCAGTGTCCACGCGCCCGTCATGTGTCGCTCACCAAGACAGAAACTCAACTAACTGTCTCACAGGAAATATCTTGCAGCCTGGTATCAGGTTCGCTGCAGCTGAAATGCCGAACAAAAGAAAGGACAACAACGAAGTACCGCAACCCTTCACTAGCCTGCGATTGTACCCCTCACCCAATGGAATTTCTACCTGTTCCTGTGGGGTGGTCAACAGCCGCAAGAATGTAAAGAATTTAACCAGCTGTTCAACTTACAAACCGCTCTATACCAGACATGATCGAACCCAGTAGCTCGATCATGCTCACTATACGGGCTGCCCTGCCTTGGCATCAATACGAGGCTGGCCGGTTACAATACGTATGCAGTTTCGCCATTTTCAAGGCATCGATTGTAACGTCTTTTAAATCTGTTGCTGCGATACCGAAAAAAAAAACTTATAGTGTGTTTTGAGTAAAACTTGGAAAGGTACATTTTAAATACCCGCTTAACCTTCCCTTTCAAATATTCATGAATTTGAAATCTAAGGGGAAAGACAAAGAGAAAGGGCTAGATGTGTTACATTTTGCAGACATTTCTTGACTTTATGTACTTTCCTGAATTTATAAGAAAAGAGACTTTCGATATCGTCATGCCCACGCACATGAGTTTGTTATGACTAATAACGTATGTACGAACATTTGCTGTATTGATAGAAAGTCAAAATTAGAGTAAACGTGCAATGTTGTGGTTAACAGTGAGGAATTAATGGTACCACAGATTGTCTGACGGTGTAGACGACGTGTCGCATGAAGTCGTGTCATTATAACCGGGTTCCACTGTATTTCACAACTTTGCGGTATAAAGCAGACAATGAACAGAAGAAGACACGTCCTGTCTCTTTCTAGTCTCCTTCAGCTTCTCAAGAGTTATGCCCTCTGTCGGTTGAGAATCTACTTCTGAAATTTTGAAACCATTAAACATTTACTAAAACTCCTTAGACTAAGCAGGCATCAACTGAAACTGGCAGTTGCGGTCCTCACGGGACATGTTCCTGTGAGGAGACACCTGCATATTATGGGCCTGTTTGATGGGGACCCAACCTACAGATGCTGCAGGATGGAGACTGAAACAGTGCAACATATTATTTGCTGCTGCTAGGCGTTCGCACGTCAGCGCTATAATGTTTTTGGGAAGCTGTTTGCTGAACCGAAAGATGTAAGCACAGCTTCAGTAAGGGACCTTTGCCTCTTTGTAAGAGACACAGGGTTACTGAACCTGTGCTGAATGGAGTGTTTACGGCTGCACAATAAGCCTAAGGCTGAGGTGCATCCGGGGCATATGCTGATGGGCCCTAAAGAAGAAGAAGAAGAAAAGAAGAAGAAGAAGACAGGGTATCGGGCCGTCGCAGGGTCTGTGTCTACAAGGGAACTGCAAAGAGGACATGATAGATTCCAGAATGAATTCATATCCAAGACTTCGATGTTGGAAAAGTTGGAGGCAGTATAACCTTCATACCTTAGACAGAACGGCCACAGACAAGGCGATTTTAAATACACACGACTGATTTGGAAGCGCGCAAAATTGTGAGAGTCGTAAGACAGAAAACGATCCCGTAGAAAATTTAAGTTTTATAATGGAATGGATGTAAGATATGGGCAATGGAAAGGGACGAAGAAATAAGACAGAAGAATTAGGCTGTTACTTTGGGAAGTAACAAAAACTTAAAGTGTAAATTCTAGAAACATTATACGCGTACTGACTGTAGATAATAATATCGAATGTAATGTCCGAACAGATTTGAAAAAATAGTATGTGGGTATATAAAAATGATCCAGGTGATTCAGGATTGAATAATGAGACACGCTTTTTAACTCAACAACAAAACACCTACTCCCGCAATGCAGTATAGGCCCATGTCTTATGTAATTGAGAAAATCTCAACTTTTCAAAAAGACCCTGCATGTGTAATTTATTTGTTTCAGTATCCTGCGAATCCGACTTGTTGTGCATGGTTTAGTCGAGTGGAGATCACGTTTCAAAATTAATACTTCTTATTATAACGGGTTAATTCACTTACCTACCAACATTTTTTCCTGCCATTTCATGTGCTATGAGTGACTCTAGAAACACACTTTCCTTGGCAGCATGAGCTGTCCCAAACTTCAGCTTCCTCTGTAATCGAAGTTCATTCTTGTCTCCGCCTCTGCGTTTCTGCCCTAATTCTGTTACGTCGGCTTAACCCTCTTCATCTCTTCTTTTCTAACCACTTGAGGAGCCAGGTTTTAATTCCTGTTATACCTCGCGTCTTCAACATCGGACTTTGTAAGTGGATACTCCAGTGGCTGGGAGATTATTGGTGTAACCGGAAAACGCAAGACTTTAGGTAGAAAACCGATAAAAATATAAGCTAATTAAAGAATATATTAAAATTAAAAACCAGCCTCAAGAATGATACTACAAGAATTTAAGGGTTTTTATAAGGAATTCCGGGTTTTATACCACGCTGTCCTAAGTCAGACTGAGAGATACGCTGAGTTGTAGATCAGTGGAGTGTTTGTTAAATTGGGAAGTGTTTTGGGAGGTATAATCAGAGTATATATTCGAGGAGAAGATGAAGAAAACCACGAAGATTCTCAGTTCATCAGCTCGACGCAGAGACCTGTATCTGATAACACATAACACTCACAAGAGACAGACATTAGTGCCCCCGGCGGGATTCGAATGTTCAATATCAGCAAGCGTGCGGCCGTAGACTGCGCGGCCACGGGGACCGGCCAGTGTAGTTCTAATTCGTTTAATTAAATGTAAGCTACATGCCCCGTTCAGTATGACGATCGCGAACTGCAGGTGAGATGAACTTGTACTGCGCTTGATCCGCACAGCTACTCGTGGAAATCCTTTATCAATTGCCGGTGTTGCGTTGCTGGAAATTTCAGCGGTTAATAAGACGATATGGTTAGGAAACGAGCCACCACTTTGACGGTGACCGAAACTTAGCCATTATTCAATATAAGAAGTACTGGCACCACAGCCTTGTTTAGATGGTATTATAAAATTAGGCTACATGTTTCGACGGCATGCAGTCATCTTCAGGTCATTGTCGTAAAAATGTAAAAGGAGAACTTTTTCTACTGATCGAGATCTCAATTAGTAGAAACATTTCTCCTTTTACAGAGATAAGAAACACAGTCAGACACACCACAGTATGTATATATATTTGCACACTACGTCATTTACTCTAAGGTTGTGCCAATATACTACATGTTTCGGCTCGGCCAAACCATCATCAGGTACATGTATAAATGTTAAAACGCAGATCCTTAATCACATAGCATAAAATAACGTAAAAATAGCATAAAAACATTAGTGAAACTTCACTAATTCACTGTTTTTGACTGTAAAACCATTCCGAGGAAAACTGGTGTGACTTAACTCTAAGCTAATACAGTGATCGATCCAACATGCATCCATATGTCGGGGGTTTTTTCGTAGAATAGTAGAATACGTTTCAGAAGATAGTTCTTATTTTGTCTTGGCGATGAGTCCCATTTTTCTTGAGGTAGGTAAGGTGAAATCCAGTTTTTCTATGAGGGTAGCCTAAGAAAATTAAGATTTTCCTTTTGCATTTTTACAACAATGTCCTGAAGGTGACTGCATGCAGTCGAAACATGTAGCCTAATTTTATAAGAAACATCTAAACAAAGTTGGGGTGATGGTACTTCTTGTAATGAATAAAGATCCAGTAACGCAAGGGTATGCATAATATACAGTTTACCGAAACTTAAGTCGGCTCTCTACACATCACATCAAGCACACACTTAAGTATACATTTAAGCCACAAGAAGTCACACTGGGATAGTAATTTGGTGACTAAATTTAGGGTTGTTTACGGAGACACTGCAGCCTGCCACCTGTAAATGTTGTCTTTGTGCAAAAATTACCGATGTTTTCTATCGCGTTTCGGAAAACTAGATATGTGTAATTATAATACTGCAGACAGAACAACTTGGAAAGGGCGTTCGGCGAGAAGTCACTGTGTGTGTGTGTGTGTGTGTGTGTGTGTGTGTGTGTGTGTGTGTGGGTGGGTGGGTGGGTGGGTGGGTGGGTGTGTGTGGGTGTAGGTGTGGGTGTGGGAAATAGAAGTACCACTACTGTAACTGTTCGATGACATAGTATATAAACTCATACATTGAATTTTAAGGTGCGAAACATTAATTTCTGAAGGAGTTACACTCTGTTTTAGCAAACAGAACTGTGAAACTCGTAACAGAGTCTTGTGTGATAATCTGAGCACAATAATATACGAAGGTCAAGATGTAGATTTTGCTTTCTGGTCATCTCTCCGTTAAATTTCTAGAAACGACCCTCCAACAAATTTTCTGAAAATCTTATCAAATAAAATCCTGTTAGCAAGGTTGCCTAGATCTAAACAATCAAAAATAAACTTAACATAAAGCGAATATTACATAAAGAGATGCCAGCAGTTATACTTCCAAAATTAGAGGAAGGAAGTTATATAATGGATATAATAAGGGGCCAGGTATTTTCAAGCAGGTCTCTTCGAAGCAACTGCTACGTACCAAAAAAAAAAGTTCAAATTAGATTTAGATATAATGGTTGAAGATAAGTGTCACAGAAAAGCGTTCCAGTATAACCTGCAGGTTGAAGATTGAGAGGAAAATGGAAGACACTGGTAAGACAATTTTGCTGTCGGTGTAGGCTTAAAGTTGCGAGGGAACTTCGGGATGCCGTAATTAACGGCCCTGAAATGTGTTTGTGCAGTAAAGAAACTTACCTATCAGAGCTTGCAGGCACATTTGCCGTCTGCTTACCTGTAACAAACAGAAACAAATATGTCAGATTCGTGATCGGGACAATTCAAATACGACCTGTCATTAAGTGTTCTGTAATTGTGTGAAAAGTTATTACATTTCCGACAACTTTAGTGTTCCACAGTACTGTCTGATCTTTCCGTATATATGTAGGCAGTCTCCAAACCATAGTATATCAAAATCCATTACGCAGCTCTCCTTCATCTTAAATAATTGCCTATTTTATATCTTTTTAACGTGTGTATGGGTTGCTAGTTCAGTTTTGTGAAGTATTCCTTTGATTTGAATCCCTGGTGAGGAGCCTATGAGGGATCGAAAGAGGTAGGATTAGATCAATAAGGTATTTTAATATAAAACATCTGGAAAATATAATCATGCATTTTGTTGGACTGAATATTGAAACTTTAGTTTTCCCTTACTGGACCAGTTCAATCAAGTTACCTCCTAGAAAAGTACAGCTGAAGTGTTAATTCCCAATTTCAATATGAAGAGCAGAGATACGTCAGGCATTACAGTTCCAGGGCTGCGGCCTGAATAACAAGCAGGTCGTCCTAAAGAGGTGTTCGCTTCTCCTCGCTACTGCGTCCAGACCGACGTCTAAACCGCAGCCGCCTTTAAAGTGGGCGCCGGAGTCTGAGGCAACCGTAGGATCAAACCGACTAACCACCTGTAATTCCGAGTTTAAAATCACGTGGATGTCCTCATGGCGTGATACAATCTTGCTATAGATTTCTCCAGTGAAGGTGCTGCCTGCACTGATTTTTTCCGCGTAATGTTATAAGGCATTTAACTGCATTCATATATTTTTGGAATCAGCCCTACTCCCAGAAATGGATCATTTATTTATTTTATGACCGAACGGGGTCGCGTTTCGCATTCATAGTTACATAATAATAATACTAATAATAATAATAATACGATTTAATTTTTGTTTGTTAATACGCCGAGTCAACAGCGAAGTGGTCATTTACAGAAACAGCACAACTCAGACGGAAAAAAAGGACAATAACAATTCATAAAAGAAATGGACACACACAAAACAAACACAAGCATACTTAAATAATTAACCAGGACAACTAATAATAGTTAACTTATTATTATTATTATTATTATTATTATTATTATTATTATTATTATTATTATTATTATTATTATTTGCTGAACCACGTGACAGAGTTTCAGGGATGTGTCTACCAACACAGAGTTTACTCCAGTGCACACCCGTTATATTAATCTTAAATTGTATGTTATCAGTGACATATTAATCTTGAATTCTATATATTTTCTAGTTTCCAGCTGTGTTTGTCTGCATCCGTTGGTATGAAAATATATTTTGTAAGAGTAGAAATTAAAAATACCCATTGGCACTGCGCGTATGAGTCCGATTAGAATGACCGCTCTGTGCTGAGCGGGTAACTAGTTGGTTGAGGTACTGAGTAGACAAGTAGCGAACTAGTTAGCCTGAACCAGCGTTTCAGAACAATGGTTTGGGGGGCTCTAATGCTGATTACCGAGTATGTCTGCTGAAGCACTAAAGATTCAGTCTTGCAGCAAAAAAGTGCCCTACTCCAATTTGGACTGTTCTTAACACAAGGTTTTTACCTACATCGATGACATCCCGTTGTAATATATGAACAGCAGGAAGGAACGAAGGGTGTCAGCCACAACTAATTCTGTATCAGTTTTATTTCTTAATACATCTTCCGGCTTTTATGCAAAGTAATCATCAGAAAATTATAAAATGCATAAAGCAATATATGTGAAATGCATCATTCTAAATGGTTGTATTTAAATTATATTTATTTCTGTATTTTTAAGTGCCTAATGATGGCTTTTCACAAAAGCCGAAACGTGTAGCAAGCAATAAAACCAATAATATATTTAGTTGAGACTGACGGCCTCTGCTTGCTTTTTACTCTTCAGTAGCTTTTAGTATCTTTTCTTATTCCCCGCCCGGTCACTTGCTGAACTACCTTATATTAGGCTACATCCATTTTCTATCACGTGCCATCCAGTTTGGACCCTTCGGCAGTTAGATTAGTAGTACCTGGAGTGTTTTGAAATGTGGTACTGGAGAAGGATGGGGAAGATCAATTGGACAGATCGTATGAGAAATGAAGAAGTATTACATAGAGTCATGGAGGAGAGGAATACACTACGTACAATGCAAAGAAGGAAGGCTGACTGGGTTGGTTACAGCTTGCGTAGGAACTGCCTTCTAAACACGCTATGGAAGGAATATTAGACGTGACGGGCAGACGAGGAAGAAGACGTAAACAACTACTCGAGAACCATAAGAAAAGAGAGGATACTGAAAACTGAAAGAGGAAGCACTAGATAGCAATCTGTAGAGAACTCGCTTTGGAAGAGGCTATGGACCTCTCTTAAGACAGACTACAGAATTAATTAAGCCTCTAATTTTCCATTCACTCTCATTTAATAATTTAGACATTATATTATCAGGGTTACTGATAGCGTCGTTAAATACACTACAAGTTTGAACTCCGTTTTCCACAACCTATCGACAGTCACTGTCTTTACTGAGTTAAAACTTGTAAGTTGTATTCATGAAGGCCATTTGCTCGATTGATATCAACTGCATGTGCGATTTTTCAATGTTCCAAAGAGGCGTACTGTACGAATTACAAATATCGGTTAATAAGAGGACTACATCCATTCCCTACACATCGTAGATAAAGCAGTCTGCAATGAAATATAAAATTTCCCTGAGAAAAGTTATTGTGAAATATTTTATACTTACTGACGCACTGTTGCGTTATTGAATACGTAGACACTGTTCACCGTCTAATACAACAGCTGTAGTGCTTGTATTGGTCGGTGAACAGCGCCTGCTTATAGTGAAACATGTTCATAACAGAACCTCAAGTGACGTGAGCATATGTTCCAATTCAAAGGGGTCTCCCTTTATTAAGGACTAATGGAATATCCGTTGAAAATTCAAAGGGAAAATTTGACATGGGAGGATCCTATCTATAAGTTCTGCTTTACATAGATCAACCCTGTATTGATCCACTTATGTATATTGTGGCTTTTGAGGGGTAATGTGAATTGGTAATTGCACTGAATGTACGCACAACTAATTTCAAAAATTTTTAGAAACAACGCTTGATAGAATAGACATAAAAGTAACAGTCAGTAAATAAATTTTACCGGAAATATAAACACTGTAATATCTAATCAGGCACCACCTTTATTGTTGCCATCTTATGCCTATATTTGTATCTAACAGGGATATATTTGCACTGGGTTTCCATGGAAAAGACAACCGACAAATACCGCTTTACTTTGCGTAGGCTAAAATAGTTATTTTATTTGTACATGAGGTTCATTTCACAAGCACTTTCGAAGGTTCATAATTTGAAAATTTCCTATTTGGAGGCAAGAGTATTGTTTATACACACACCACGTATGTGTGATCCAAATCATGTTCCATACATTAAAAAGAGTGCGTACACCTTACAATATTGCTAAGAAGTATTCACTGTCATCTTTCACATTTTTCTCTTTCTCTTCCCAATAGTCTATTAAAGGATTTTGCACATAATTTGTCAATAGTCGGACGTAACCCTTTTCCCTTTGTGGCAGGAATTTCCCTTCTCAGTTAAATTCCTGGAATTAAAAAAGTTTTATTTTTATACGAAGAGAAACTATACATATTTAGACGCATTATTTGCCGGCCAGCTATTTTCCTAATTCCAGTTTCCATGTTAAAAGTTTTCCAATTAGAACTGTTGAAATGTAGTTTTATACACATGTTCACTGTATATTGCCTAAACCAGAGATGTTTTACTGTGAACAAGGTTTCCATTGAAACGAAATTTCTGTTTTGGTTATTCTTAAATATAGTGACTTGATTACTGCAGCTTCTACATATTGGGGAGGTACAAAGTTAGGATCTCGTACCGAAAACCAGATATGCAGAATAAAATTATTCATAGTCCCTTGAGTTAAATTCAGGGACAGGAGCTTAAAGTCGGGCACAACTATTATTTGCAAGGATATTTCACGAATCATTCACAGTAATTCCAATGTAGAGGCATTATTTTATGTGACAAATTTCGCTGTTTACCTCCCGTAGTCTAGCGTACCTTATAAACACTTCGACGTGCAACGCATAGCGCGTTTCACCAATACCTATATAACGTAATTCCTGTCTGCCAGGCGAAAGAAAACACCTTCATTGAATACGGTGAGTGAAATCTGATACTAACTGCAATACGCTGAACTAAAACGCGTGTTCTCAACTCACGGAAATTTGCAGCAACGGCGAGGGCTGCAGTGTCCCCCGTCACACCCAATCATCTGAGCGAAGAGTGACGAGAGTTGTCAGATAAAGTAATGTCTCCGACTTAAGTGTTGTGTACTGTACATAGGTGAAAGGGCGGAATTATATAACCAAAGAATAAACTAAGCCGATTCCGGTGGCCGGGCTGTGTAAGGCATAGGTCTGCGGCCGCTCGCTTGCTGGGGTTGCGGTTTCTATTTACACCTGGGGCATGGAGGTCTGTCTCTTGTGAATGTTGTGTCTTCTCAGGTACAGGTCTCTGCGTGGGGCTGATCACGCAACCAGGGGAATCGTACTGAGGGTGTATGTGTTGTTGAGTGTGATCAGATGCAAGAATAACCCTCTGTATATACAAGCGTAGGTAGAAAGAGGTCAGACTAAGAGGAATAAGAAATAAATTAAGAAGCCTTTGGAAGATTCTATTGCATTGAACTGGGCTTTTGTGTTACGTGTGTTGTACGATTGTGTCTACAACTTATATATATATATATTACAGTAATTCAGACTGAATTCAGGTAAAGATGTGAGATGCATTTTAAACTTGTCATTATTTCGTTAACTACTCAGCGTGAATGAAAAGTAATTTATTGTAACATGTATTGTGACACGTACAGAAACACCCCCACGTAAAAGCACGCTTTTCCTTAAATACAAATCCAGTTACATTTATGTCTGGTTCTAACCTTTTGATATGCTTTGGCATAAAATTACCAACTCTGACAGTCCAAGATTGACTGCGATAGATACAGCGACAAATAGGAAAATGGCACTCACATTTACGGCTATACAAAATGCACACTGTCAGCTTGAATGATGCTGGAGTACATGAATCCTGAGGAGCGAAATAAACACTTTAATACAATAAAAACTTTAATGCACATGCCTTACACACATATCCAGTTTATTTGTCCTTCCGTTCTGTAAACATGTTAAGCATTATATGTAATATTTTACAAGGCTGTTGCTTTTTACCTGCAGATTGTAACAGAAGACACTGATTTGAGCAGAAACAACACTTAAGAGCAGACTTCATTCCTACATCTTGAAACATGAAAATACATACGAGTATTTCCACTCCAAAATAATCCCATAAAGTGCGTTGCGAGCAGTGAAAAGAAAAACCATTGAGAGAAGTTAAATGGGCTTTACTTCGAAAACGGGGAAAGGCATCATATTTTTATGACGCTTCATGGAATATGGTAATACTATTGAAGCTCAGACCGTGTTAAGTGGGTCCCTGTCACCACGGCATGGCGCGTCCTCAGGTTGCGGATGGAGGAACGGCCTCCAGTTATGGAGGGTAGCTGCGAATGCATTGAATAAGCAGTCGCGGACAGACGACAAGGTGTGGCCCCCCAGCTTGGGGGTTGGGCGAGGTGCTAATAACTCCTCACCGTAAAAAATTATGATATTACGAAGCAGCCTACAAAGCCTCGGACCTGGACCGATTCTTTGGTACGACCTCAGCTACGGAAAAGGGGACTGGATTGAGCTGGCTCAGGATAGGAACAGGTGGTGGGCTCTTGTGAATGCGGTAACGAACCTCCGGGTTCCATAAAGTACGGGGAATTTCTTGACCAGCTGAGAAACTGTTAGCTTCTCAAGAAGGCCTCTGCTCCCTGGAGTTATACATTTATTTCGTTAGTTATTGAAGCTCAGAGCCTAAGAGCTAGTTTTCATCTTGTGTGATACTCGAAGTTTCATTTTCTTCGTTTATATGTATCAGTATATACATACAAATTGTATGAAATTTTTCATTATCCATAAACATGAACCCTCCTACATGTTTTAGCGATAAATCGCCATCCTCAGGGAGACGTCAATGCAAGGCAGTATGCAATATTGCTACATCAAACACACAAGCACAATATTAAAAATGTATAATAATAGTTATAAATATAAGAGACTGGGCCTTGTGACTAAATGATGGTGACAAATTCTTGGTTAAAATTCATCGATACGCCACTGCTTGCAACGTGTGTAGTTACATGTACACAAACATCTAATATCGGCTAAAATTATATACAAACACACCAACACGTGCATACGTTTGATAAAAGCTCGGTAAAAATGTTATGGACCCGACATGTTTTATATTTTCAGTTTCAGTTCTATCCAAGTGTTCGACATTGAAGTGACAATAGTCCGACCAGGCACGCGTCGGACCCTCTAGTTGTTCAGCGATCAGTGTTTTGTATTTTCAGTGTTACCTCTGATGATGGTGCCACAAAGCACCGAAACATGTGGGTTCTAAATGTAAACATTTTTTAATAAGTTTTTATCAAACATGTACACGTGTTGGTGTGTCTGTGTATAATTTTAGTGACTACGTGCTCGGTATGGACAACATAAAATTTATCTAATATCGGAGTTTGACCCAGAAAAATTAAGTTCCTCTGCCGTGTATTGGTGTGTCTTGTGTAGGAAAATGTTTTGTTGCTGAAACATGTAGAAGATTTCATGTTTGTGGTAATTTATAATTTTATTTTATGCATATGTTGGTGTACATAAATGAGTGAAAAAAAAACAGTACGTGGAATGAATAAGCTTAAATTTCGTTATCATTCTTTTATGAGTCTGTTATTTACCCCACACTGTGAACTATACGAACAAAGTAAAACCCCTCACACCCTGCGAGATTAGTAGTCTAGCAGCGGTGTAATTAAGGATCAAGTCTACCAGGATGTGATGCTGTGTTTTCGAGTGAGCGGTAGTAAAGTAGTGTCTTCATCTTCAAGGGTCAGGCTTGGCCCTTGAAGATGAAGGCTGTACAGTTCCTCGTGACTTTAGGAAACGACTTGTCCAGCGACAGAGCACCACAAGCCGTGAGACAAGAATGCGCAAGCCCTGTTTCGTTACAGTAGATTTCAAGTATGCCTACCTTCACGGTTCGCTCACGGTCAGGGAAAATATTCTTTTCCTGTATTTAAGTGCATCTTTTCGTGATCGTACCGTTTCTTGGAGATCATCCGTAGCGCGAATATTCTATTTAACACAGACTGAATAACATTTCACCAGCTTTTAACAACAACGCGTCTGGCTGTACTTATGTTAATTTTACTAGTATCGCCTCATTGGCGCCTATGTTTTCTTTACGGTAGGGCCTAGGAAAGTGCTTGTCATTTGTAGCCGTAGATAACAAAAATTTCATCTCAATTCCAACTAAAATCCATTAATCTCTTAGGGGCCCAGACGTAAACGTGGTTATCGTTTCGTAGTCCTGACCTCTTCTACCTACTCAAAGTAAGTGTCGAGGTTGTTTTTATTTTCACTTGATCACACTCAGACACACACCACAGTTGGTAGGACTCCTCTGGACGAGGGATCGGCCGGTCGCATAGACCTCTACCTGACAACACACAAACACTCACAAGAGACAAACGTCCATGCCCCTTGTGGGATTCGAACCCACGATCCCCGCAAGCCCTCGGCCACAGACCTACGCCTTAGACAGCGCGGCGCCTAAACGTGGTTATGACAGTCTTTAATCCTATCTTTCTTTCGGAAGCTAAGTATAAAATCCGAAAACACTTCCTGTAACTGTCTATATTCTGTAAGCACATGGCACATGTACTCGGACCAATGAAAACAAATGTCTGCCTGCCTTGTGCTGCGTGGGATTTAATTAGATTTTATTTCACAAACTGTCTCACCGGTGGCTGCAATATTTTAAACAGATTAAACTGCTATTTACTCTGACTTGTAATATGTGGAAGTGTTTCTGCACATGGCTCAAATTTTATACTAAGTAAATAAAATGTCCAATTGTGTCTCATGGTTTTAATGTTTTAATGGAAAATTTGGTTTTAAAGTTCTATTAGTACAAAGCTGTTATATTAACAAGATCAAAGCAGGACACATTTTCTGATTTCCTCTCCCCTTAAAGGAGAAGTGTTGCAGCTCTTTTGTTTTAATTATTTGTGACGGTATTGAGCCTATACTTTCCAACAGCTAACTGATTGTGCAGGTACGCGGTGGTTCAGTTGCTTGAGGCACTGCGCTAAAAACCGAAAGGTCACCGTTTCTTTCTCCAATGGTGTCATTTGAATTTTTCTTTGACATAATACTGTCGGTCGCACTGTGGCCCTGTGATCGACTCAGAATGTAACAGAAATGAGTACCACGAGTATTTCCTGCGGGGTAAATGCGGCCGGTGCGTAGGGCTGATAATCTAACCACCTTCATGCGCTGATTGTCTAAAAATCTAGGAGCCTTAACCCCGAGGGCCTGTCCAGGCCTGTAATGGGTAGCTTTAACTTTTAACTGATTGTGGACTGCACACGAAGTAGTAACTTTTACGTCTCTATTCTTCTGTGACACAAATTGAATCATGATGTGACTAATAACAGTAACAATAGTCCTAGTTCGAAAACGGATAGATTACCCTAATTCAAGATGAAAGGTAAATTTTTGGCCAAAAATTAAATTTGAATGAAATAACATAACGTCAGTTTTTTTCGGGTTTCAATTTTTAGGGCCCTTCAGCTCGTCACCGAGGCCAAATTTTTGTTTTTTACATACATGTTACCTTTATGGAAGAAGGAAGTTAAAAGGGTGAATAACTTAAAAGATTCTTATCCAGTCGGACTAAAACAAGCTTCTCGCGCAAGTACAAGCATGTTAGATAGTGGCCAATGATAGTGTTTTAATTCGAATATTAGAAATTTCTGGAACTATTAAAATTTTGTTCGTTACCGAGTCGCTGTGTGGCGCGCTGGAGTTTTGGCTGTGAGTAAAGAGTTCGTCAGTTTTGTGCAGAATATTTTAGGCCATTGGATTACTTGCTGTTTACATCTCTCGCAAATAATGCCGATCATCTAAGGAAGGTAGTAACCTTGCGCGCATAAACTGACACTTTACCTCAAGTTATACGTACGTATGTGTGTGTGTGTGTGTGTGTGTGTGTGTGTGTGTGTGTGTGTGTGTGGATAGCTGTTAGAAAGTATGCTTTATTTAACGATGGTGTAATTTGCTACGATTTATGGTGTCAGTGCTATTTGACTGAAATGCGAGTGATACCGACAGTAGCTAGCGCATACAGGATTCATTGCATTAAGTGACTGCTAAGCCGGCAAAAATTTTTTTCCAATGGCGTATCAGCCTCTGTGGGGCAGGGCCTCCTCATTGTCGAGTCTTCACCATCACAGACACATTACACCTGGTTGAACTCCTCTGGACGAGTGATCAACCCGACGGAGAGACCTCTACCTGAAAACAAACAACACTCGCAAGAAACAGACATCCATGCCGCCGGCGGGATTCGAACCCACAATCTCAGCAAGCGAGCGGCTGGAGACCCACGTCTTAGGCCGCGCGGCTACTGGGATCCGCTAGCAAAAACAATAAAGTATTATAAACAAACTGTGTGCGAAATAAGAATTGGGATGCATGTGTAATTCTTCTTTTCTGCGTCACTATCTTTGCGAAAGGATTCGTCAGTGTAAAATTCCTAACCACTTACAACCCTTGAACTGAAGGCCTCATGCCCACCTGAACATTTCAGCAACGTCATTACTTGGCCACAAGTGCACCGTCATACAAATCTATCGACCTAGATATTCCAAAAAACGTCAAGCGGTATAATGCTAAGGAATGATTAGGGTTCTGATGGCCAAATTTTATGTACGTTATATAAACGAATTCAGCTTCCACCCCACAGGAAATAAAAGCAATTTCCAATGCAAAGACCAGTCAGTTAATATCTTTTAGGGAAATAATGGATGTTGTTCCGCGAACCATACGAGACATAAATTCACCGTGCCAGCAAAAGGTAGCGTTTTGAATGTTATAGCAGGCGGTATATGTAGGTGTGAGCAATTTAAAACTATAGACAAAGACGTAGTTCAACACACCTGTATTCTGGAAGCAAGGATTTGGAATCTTGGAGAGACAAACATCCAAGTAGCATTTTTAAGTCTTCTTCAGTCGTTGCTGGAACCTTAAATAACCCATTACCACTTTTACTAATCTTCTGTCCAAATTCATCGCCACATTCGTGTCATAAAATACGCTTGTTGCATGTGATAATACACCAACATCCAATGCGCTATGCATATATTAAACGTTTTTGGGGAGACCTTGGTATGTTAGATAACAGAAGCAGTTTATGGTGTTTCTGATCAGTCCAAATGTTTGTGGGAATATGGCAGATTATTGCACAAGTTTATACAGTTGTCAAAGCCTTGTTAAACAACCCACAAATATTTCGGGACCCACAGTGTTTTATCAACTGCTGCACTTGACACATATGTAATTATTTATTACCTTATAGTACCCAATCCTTCTAATGCCACAACTTTTTGAAGTAACTGAGGAACAACTAGGCATGTTACACTATTTGATATAGCACTGTTTGATTTTTGGGCGAGTTCGGGAGAACCTTTACCTCCAGGCTGTTGAAGGATGCGCAGGCTAAAATGCACAAAACGTATCTCCATTTAGTTTCCCACTTTTGTCTTAAAATCATACATCAGGACCGTAATTGTATCCTCTTCCTCTTCTTCCAGTATTCCTGTCATTACTCCTTGCCGGGCGCATGATATTCCTGGAGCCCCGGAGACAGACGCTACATCCGCCTCTTTGCTGGGGGCGGCGGTGCAATAGCGGCATGTGTTCTTCCGTGCAGAAGTATGAGGTATCCGCACCGGTAACGGTCCCAGACAACATCACGTCGATAAAAGGTATGTGTATATTCTTGTATTTTACGCCTCCTTTACAGTCAATTTGCCAAAATTATGTCTGCCTCTCTTTCGACTTGAGTTTCTCATATTATTCACGACTAAACGGATTAAAATTTTCGTAGCCTAGAAATAATTTTGGTTATTATGGTGTACATTTTACATGAAGCTCTGTATAATTTTATCACTTCTACACATTACACTAAATCTTCATTCTTTGTTAACGTATTTGACAGGAAGTAGGCGTGTTATAATGTGTCGCATGTGGATTGCTGTAAAATGCCTTTGAAGGCAGTCTGTAGTTAAGACTTAACGTTTAGCCAAGGGTTTTGGAAGGGGGCAGGAGGTATGTGGACTTGTTCGATGCCCTATGCGCAGGCGTGAACTTGAATTTTTCCCCTCAATATAAGGCATTTGGTGGAATAAAAATAACATTCATATATGAAGATGTAGTTAGTTTATGAATATACGTATTTATGTGCCATTCACATTCAGTATTTAAGATAAAGTTTTTAACTGTTATACTCAGACTGATCAAAAGCATGCCTTCGTCAAAACTCAGAGGTCAGTAACATAGTCGGTTTTTCGACTGAGATGCTCAGATTATTTTTAAATTTGTACATTCCGTTCATCGTTCTTATCAATGCAGTCAATTTATTGCACCAACTAAATGCACACTACTGTTCACATATGAATGTTACATATGTAACTCCTATTTGGGGGTGGTGCATTGGCGCCTAAAATTGTCGCAGCTACGTATATAATCTTCATATGGGAATACTAGTGTGCATGTAGTTGGTACAATAAATTAACTAAATTCTTAGATTAGTTTCGAAATTGAATTTTAAGACATTATTTCCGAATTATTGGTTACGGAAAATATAGTTCAGTGAAAAGATTTCAAAATGACGTAAATCCGTCGCAGAATTCTCCATATTATAAAAGCCTCAAGCAGGAAGTCTGCCTTGTTACTGGCACAATACTTTCCGTTCCGTCTTTAATGTTAATGAGATGCTGAGATACTGAGATACGTACAGAACTTGTAACGTCCTGTGTTTTCTCTTCTACCGACAAACGATGTATATTGAAACACTTTCTCGCAATAGGGCCTAGCCTAGACAAACTCTAAATATTCATTTGACAATTTATTATTGAGTTTTAGAATGTTATTTAAATACATTCTTCCCAGTAATTTGTGAATATTCAGTGCCTTTATGATCCCACTTGTTCTGAGGAAAAAATTTTCTGCCATCTCCATTTTGCTTACCGCTGGAATTTGCTTTTAGCAGTTCCCTAGTAATACTCATATCGTACCTTGCACAGATGTACTTAAATATATTTATGGTATTTTAAACTTACACCACTTTCTGTGTCACAACCTTTCCTAATGCGTAAATAATAGAAAATTTTCTGACAAAGTTGTATACACGGCCAAAGTAACAGCTGTAAATTTGTGGTAACTACTGCTGCTACAACAGCAGCACCAGCAGCAACAGCAGCAACAACAGCAGCAACAACAACGACGACGACGACGACGACGACGACAACAACAACAACAACAACAATTACTACTACTACTACTGCTACTGCAGCAGCAGCAACAACAACAAAGACGACGACGACCACGACAACAACAAAATACTACTACTACTACTACTACTACTACTACTACTACTACTGCTGCTGCTGCTGCTGCTGCTGCTGTTACAACAGCAGCAGCAGCAGCAACAGCAACAACGACGACGACGACGACGACGACAACGACAACAACAACAAACAACAACAACTACTACTACTACTACTACTACTACTACTACTACTACTACTGCTGCTGCTGCTGCTGCTGCGTGATAATACTAACTTTTGAATAAAATTGTCAAGGAGGTTCAGATGGACGGAACATGCATCACACATGCGTAGAACATAAAACCATACGCAGTTTTATTGCATAACTTCTGTATTTTTCATCTTAGACCCCCTAGTCATTATTCTGTGGTATTTAAACCCAAAGTTCCCTCATTCATTCACCGGACTGTTCCGTTTCTCGCTATGAGGTCTTGAAGCCGAGCTCTGGGGACTCACACAAGGCCGTTATTCTTGTCTGTCCACACAGAAGCTGGAGCACTTACAGTAATTAATTTAAACGTACCCTATTCAAGCTGGTCTCTACTGCTTCGCAGGGCTTTATACTCGCATGGCTAACCAACATGCAGTAGGATTATGACCATAAGCTGCAAGATTCGAACCCACGAACATATGGTTCGCTGCATTAATGCTTAACAAAATTCATGCTGAACAAATAGTACATTAACATTGCACTACATTTAATATTCTAGTGGTGATTCAGAAGTCTCATTTGACAGGGACAGGTTATGACATAAATAACTGAAAAAAAATCGAGAGCAATTACCTCTAATTTTGTGCTATAGTATGTGTAGAAAGTGGAGCACGGATGACTATACATTTTGTTATAGGAACAAAAGAATAGGTAATTTATGTACTAATGGAGACTGGAAGTGAAGGAAATTGTAAAGGGGGGTAGACGGGAAGTTAAAACGGTTTTGCAGCTCTTTTTGTGGGAGTAAAGGAAGTTTACATTAAATTATTTAATAAAGTAGCCCAAGAGAGATAAGTTTCAGGGTGTAAGATGGCCTGCATTACATTCACGCTTAGTAAGGGAGCGCGGAATATATTTTCATATTATAGACATATAAGCGTAATAGGGGTGACAAAAAGGAAAAAAGACTGGAAGATAAAACATGGTAAAATAAAATAATGAAAAGTGGTTTAGCTCAGGAACGTGGACCCATGGATGTTATGTGTACGTATACAATGAGTCGCCCCATATAATTTTCATTTTTACAGACCTACTTTTCCCTACACTTATTTCATCAGCCTGGTCAGAACCAAGCGTACGGAGACAGGTACTGCGCGTATAACGTAAAAACGGGGTGCTTTCGCTTAACTATTGTTGCTGTGGAAGAGTAATAAGTATTACATATTCTGTGACAGTGTGTGTGTGTGTGTGTGTGTGTGTGTGTGTGTGTGTATGTCTGTATTGTAGCCTTAGTCATCTGGCATGCAAGTCGTATCTTTTTTGCTGTCCATTATATTGTCATTTGTGGTCTGTCTAGCTGTACCATATTTTTCCACATTATCTCATAAAAGGAATGATCTTCTGAAAAACGGTCATCAACTTGAAATATTTGTTTTAATTTTATCCACAAATTTTGTTTGAAACATTTCTCATTCTAAGAATTGAGTGCGATGTTATATGAATGTACATATGTCTTCATACAAAGCACCCGTCTTCTTGTCAGATTTTAATGAAACTCTGATTTTGTCGACAGATTTTCGAAAAATACTAAAATATAAAATTTCCTAATAATCCGTCTAGTGGAAGCCAAGTTTTTCCATGCGCAAGAACAGAGAGGCAGGCAGGCAGGCAGGCAGACAGGCAGGCAGGCAGGCAGGCAGGCAGGCAGGCAGACAGGCAGGCAGGCAGGCAGGCAGGCAGGCAGGCAGACAGGCAGGCAGGCAGGCAGGCAGGCAGGCAGGCAGGCAGGCAGGCAGGCAGACATCACAAATTTAATAGCCTCTTTTCGCAATTTTGCGAACGCGCCTAAGACGACGTGTCGAAGATACAAAAAACGACTGACGTGGTATAAAAATGTTCGGAGTTCGGAGTAACATTACAGGAAGATATTGGGGTATTTTTCGGTGGGAGGCTGAAGAAGAGGCAGACGGGGACGAATATGTAGTGAGGATATCATGAAATTGGTAACAAAACAGAAGGTGGTATTCGACACTTCGAGATTCGAACTGCTTGGGGAATACGAATTTGAAATTTCCAGCGGAGGCGGTCTTCTTCTGCGGTAACACTGAGTTGACGCCTGCCGTGCTGAGAGCAAAGGTTAATGAGACGCTTCTTATTATAAATGTAAAGCTGAGTTACCACTACAGTTACTTCGATTTTATGTTTTGACGGAGCAAGAGTGTAGTATTTGTGCTTTAGACGACTATCAGTTACTAGGAATTTTTCAACACGAAAATACAGCTACAAAATTAACCCTTTAAAGACGGAACGTGTCTGTTTTATGTAAGGACTCAGTGCGTACCGCGCTGTAAACACTCTCCACTTCGGTTATAAAAACCAATCTCTTACTGTTTTATAAGGCAAAAGTTGCTGTTTGTTCTGAGATCCGTACAAAACACATAAACGGAATGTGGGCACCACGTAGAATTTTTTAATGTTACACCTGGTGGTACGTAAAGTTACCACTAGACTTTAAAAGGTTAATGTTGAAAAACTGTAATTAAATATGACACAATGGCAATATGGATCCCAACGAAATCTAATGCGTTTTTTTTAATTCTTACTAAAGTAATCACAAAATATGGCACGTCCTCGCGCTGTTGTATTTAGATATTAAAGGTTGAATTTAATACGCAACGATAAAGAAACTTCTTTTTTTGATGTTGTGTTGGCACTAAATGTTAAACATTTCCCTCACGTGATCATGAATGAAGAATGTACATGAAATTAGTGGTGAACACTTTAGATATTATTTACACGAAGAATCACTAAAGCGAGTTTTTAGCAGGGCAGCCATTTTTCTTTCTCTGTGGTGCAACAGACCAACTCGGGCCTAGGCCGCCTCTTTGTTGAGGTTTATAGATCGCACACAATTCGACACAAACACCCTGTAGGACTTCTCTGAATGTGTGATCATATTTTCGCAGAGGCCACTAGCTACACAATACACAAAAAACACAAGAGACCAACATCCATGCCATCAGCGGGATTCGAACCTGCGATGCCAGCAGTCAGGAGCTTCAGAACTGCAGCTTAGACCGCACAGCCAGTGGGATCACCAGGGCGGTAATAGTGTTACGAACAGTACAGAGAAATCTTACATAACGCAGGCACCTAAATCACTCTTTCACTCTTATTCAATACCACTGTGCCAAATACTCGCTGGCAGCCGGTGTTGGCACTCATGTAATTTGGACAGTCTACCCGACTGGTTTAGGTAATATTACTGATTTGCAGGGAGTGTGCTAAGGAGTTTTAATTTGTGTATATATGTGGGTATGTGTAGAGGTGTTTAATTCACACGTACATGAATTAACGAAATAATTAACAAACCGTTTGCAACTGATAAAACACAAATGCCTCAATAACGTTTAACTGTCTTTAGACATGATCCCGAGTAAGTCCATCCAAATCCCACTCGCCCTTATGTTAGCACCATCCTTCGTAAGGCCGTCGTGCAGTGGTCAGGAATTGTCTTTCGTAATTCGGACGTAGGCGATCCCAGTGGCCGCGCGGTCTAAGGCGTGGGTCTGCAGCCGTTCGCTTGCTGGGATTGTGGGTTGAAATCTCGCCTGGGATATGAATGTTGGTCTCTTATGAGTGTTGTGTGTTGTCAGCTAGAGGTCTCTGCGTCGGGCCTACCACTGGTCCAGAGGAGTCCTACCGAGTGTGGTGTGTCTGAGTGTGATCGTGAAGCCTCGATAATGTGGAGGTCCTGGCCCAGTAGGGGCTGTTGCGCCATTGGAGAAAATAATTCGGACGTCAGACATTGAGGGCGAACCTCTGGCCATAAATAGGAAACTTTGAGCGGCTTACCATGTTTTTCGCAGTTGCTGTAAAAATATTGACAGACTTAAAAATCTGCTTTATTTTACTTTACTTTTTTCATTCTACCCTCTGTGATCCTAGAACGCTGGATGCTGTCATGCAGCAGACAAGTACTTAATGATTCATTATATTTCCCGCGGTGAATGTCTTTGTGGTACACGGTCTTCTTTGAGAGGTATATACTTCTTTTATGCTGATAACGAAATGCACCAGAGAAACCTGCATTTTTACCCCCGTTTTCCCAAAAACCGAAGTCTTGTAAAACGCGTGATAAAATCAAGAAGAATATGATGGACAAGACATATGACACGTATGGGGGACAGGAGAGGTACATGCTCGTATAGGGGACAGGAGAGGTACATGCTCGTATAGGGGACAGGAGAGTTACAGGCTCGTATATGGGACAGGAGAGGTACATGCTCGTATAGGGGACAGGAGAGGTACATGCTCGTATAGGGGACAGGAGAGGTACATGCTCGTATAGGAGACAGGAGAGGTACATGCTCGTGTAGGAGACGGGAGAGGTACATGCTCCTATAGGGGACAGGAGAGGTACATGCTCGTATAGGGGACAGGAGAGGTACATGCTCGTATAGGGGACAGGAGAGGTACATGCTCGTGTAGGGGACAGGAGAGATACATGCTCGTATAGGGGACAGGAGAGGTACATGCTCGTATAGGGTTTTGATTGAGAGGCCTGAGAGGAGACCTCTTGGAAGACCTAGACGTAGATGAGAGGATAATATTAAAATGGATATCCAAGAAGTGTGATGGAGAGACATGGACCGGATTGGTATGGCTCAGGATAGATGTAGGTGGGGGCGCTTGTAAATAATATAATAAATCTTCGGGTTCCATAAAATGAGGAGAATTTCTTGACAAGCTGAGGACCTGTTACGTTCACAGGAAGTACTGTGCTGTATGGAGATTGTTTCACAAAATCCCGCTTATGTAGCCAATAATAATCCAGTTCCTACAGAAGCGCGGCTCTCCAAATTATTGCTTTTTTGGGGGCTTGGAAATAACATTATGTGCTAACTTTTTAAATGCATTCACAGTAATTCCAGTGGTATTTTAAATATCCAGCCAACGCATCCTTTATTTAATTAGTTTAACAATATTAGTACAAGGATTGACTATGGAGTTGCTCCTTATTTAATATATACAGATGCTTTTTTACCATTTCTCTACTGAATCCAAGTATTCTCTTCCGAAAACTTCGCCCTCTAATTTCCTTTAAAGGCAACTACCAATTATCGTGATATTATGAAAAGGGAAAGGTACAATTTCGTGTACAAATCCTCAGGTTTCTGTACAGGAAATAAGCTCAGGTTGCACGTACGAGACACATAAATAAGTGCAATGAAGTCATCCATGAGGCTTTTGATGCATATTGTCTCCTCCTCATCAGATCTTATTTGGCGCCTGTGGTTCTGTCGCTTAGTAGCAAATGACGGCAATTTACAACCCGTGAATCTAGGCTGGGGCAAGTGTACCACGGCGTAACTGCCAGCCTTCTTTTCATGTTTGGAAAGTTCTGGGAATGAACCATTTCTGAAAGATCAGTTAAATATCCTGACGTGCTCTGTGACCCGATTCACCGCCTTTTCGATGCACATTTTGCAACCAGCTTTCACGTTCCGATAGTTAACCGATTTAAAGCACAGCGTTTACTGTGCATAACCGTCTTAACAATTAAAAATGTTAATTTCTTTTAAAACCTTGTATTTTTGTGTTTCTTGTTATGCTGAATGTGAAACCTCACTGTTTGGCAAACAGACGTTAAGTAAGTGGTGTTTGTCATGAAGACTCAATGTGCTTTCTGCGCGGAAGATGCAGATTTTTAAATATTAGCTACACGAACTCCCAAGATTTTATCAAAATTCTGCTACAACGCTTCCTCCGCAAAGGTAATGTTAGAATTCATCCCTGATACAGCTACTGGTCAACGTCTTTTCCGTTGCCTACTGGAAAGTAACCTTTCCCCATTAATTGGTCTTATTCACTTCCAAAACTTGATTCCTTCGTAGTTTTACCATAAAAACGAGCGGGTACTGCCTGGGAACTTTTGGCCTCGTAAAACTTTCTGCTTCCTCGTAATGTACCTACTGTCTCTTTGTTTCTCTCATCTTCAAACTCCGAAATAGTAATAGGCACATGAATGGAACGAAGTCAACATAGTCCGAAGAAATATGTCTATATGTGTATCCCATTACCTTCTTTACTCTTTGGCATACTTCGTTTGACCTGTTGTTTGTTTGTTGCATTGAACAAATATGTTTTTACTAGTTAATAAAGATTGATTATAGGACAACAGCGAGAAAATTAGTTTCCATTTATTTTGGCAAACATCCAGCTTATGGAATAATGTTTCACAGATTGGTTATAACAGAGATTGACTTAAACTTTATGCAAAATATACGTAGTTTTGGATCTGTACCAAATGATAATTGAAATTCACGCGACGAATGTTAGTGCAGAAGCCAGTGCTTTATTTCATATAATTCCGATGAGTGATGTTGAAGCCGATATGTGCAGACAGACGGACGCAAGAACGTAAAACAAAATATACGCGACATTCCCTATTGCTGCAGGAAAATAACCTAATCTAATATGTTTTACTGATATACTGAAAAGGCTGTACAGTACGGTTCGATTCATGCAGGTGACAAGAAACACTCAAAAATTGTATCCAACACAAATTTGAATGCCTCTGTTGGACCTTAATTGAGTCACACTCAGTCACATCCGATTCGTTCAATGCCCCCTAATACATTAAGTTTTGTACAGGAAGACTATCCGCACGTAATTTAAACATTTGGTCTCTACCTACAAGAGAACACACAGCTTTTTTCTCCCTAATTTCCGAACAGCCAGAAGTGTAATATTTCTTATATGCTGATATTCTTCTTACGTCACTATTTTTCGCATCGGCTTGTGGGCTGATGGTAGCAAACGCAATAAGAAGTGGAATCGCCTCGTAACTTTGAAACCGGATCGAAATGAGACTGCATAATATTTGATATCCTCACGACGTGTCCATCCATCCGCAGCTTCGCAAACTGCGTTACTGTGTGTCTCCATTTTCTCGACTACATCAGGGCACCTCGTGTACAGGCAATACGCGTTATTGTCTGACACTTCATGCAAAAGGAGCCTACAGACCTGTAAGCAAAAATGTTTTAGAAAAAGCAGCGATCCCCATATGCAACTGTTAATAAAGAAAGGAGTGGGTTGAATTTAATTTTAGAAAGTATAAACACAGGTATTTTAGTCAGATATTCCTCATTTTAAGTTCTATATTTTTAAAGTTTAATATTTTTACATTCCTTATGCATAAATGTTCGCCGATGTATGCAGTGCAGTTTCTTTATACACTTTGTAATTAGTTGAGGCTGGTTGGTAATGGTCTAATAGCGGCCGTATTGTGTAGGAGACAAATTTCATTGCATCACTGAGTCACACTATACAGTTTAATCTGCTATGTTACAGACGCGCGGATCACAATCAGCATGCGTTGCAGTTTAATACGGAGCATTTTCACTGTGGGAAGATACATAAGGAAGAAATCATATGAAAAAGTGTTGTACGAAATTCAGAATATATTTTTCCGGTTTTTCGGGCCCTTCGAAATGAAGCATGTCTGAGAGTTGACGCAGGTCATTCCCAACACCTGCTCTAACATGCGATAACTTGTATATATATATATATAATATTATAAAAAATATATGCGGAAATGTAAGGCCTTTAATTTCATCGTATCCCTGACTTCGGTTTTCGGTCTAACCCTCTGTACATGCTAATTCCTTACTATCAATTTCTGCGGGGGTGGGTGGGGGTTGTGGAGTGCGGCGGCTGTGAACGGCCGATAACATATATACGTTGTGGTTTGTTGAAACTTCCTATTGCAACTTGACGGTTTACCATTCAAGTTGCATTCTTCTTTGCCTTTATTTCCTATATAAGTTCTATTTGTACAGCGTCTCGGAAAAGGGTTCCTCTTAGTATGATTTTCGTTAACCTCTGCTTTCCGGAGTGTTGTGCGTAAAGCACGTCATTATATTTTATTCCCTTTTTGCCTAATTCAGTGTTTTAATATATCATTTGTATCGCTGCGTTTATTTCCTCTTTACGTATGTGTGGCATAACTGGATAGGTTAATTGTATGCGATGGCATGAGGGGTTTCTTTGAAACTCGTCAGAAAATTTTCCGCTTTGTCTAACATACGATTGGGGACAACCTATGTAATCGCCTGTGTGTATGCTCCTGTATAAAAACTTACTAGCTTTCTTTGGTTTAAATGTAGCAGATTTTTGGATGGAATTCCTTCTGTTTAAGACCACATCTGTATACGGATCCGTGAAAATGGTTTGATGGTTTCCCTCTCTTTTGCAACTTACGTGAAAGTCATATATTTTCCACTATTTTCTCATTTTTCTTTTCTTGCCGCTCGGGTAGGGAACTGAAGATTTACCTTTTTATACATGGGATGGACATAGTATTGATTTTCTTTCAAGATATTCTGTATTATATTTTTTCTTTTTCGACTTGATTTATTAGTTACAATTCTGTCCCTGTTGGTCAAAGAGTTTGTAGCTATCAGTTCACGTTCAGAAATATAAGAAGAATTAATAGGTTTTTCTTCTACAAATTGTCGGCTTTGGACGCATACGAAATTGTCTTATGATCTCGTAGTTACATACAGCTTATATATATCTAGTCTACGCAGTCATATACACCCACACGCACAAATATATATACAAATATATAGATACCTACACGTACATACATATACATGCATACATACATATACACACACATACATACATGCATAAAAATATACATGCATACATACACACATAAATACATATGTATATACATGCAGACATACGTACGTACATACATACATACGCACGTACATACATACATACATACATACATACATACATACATACATACATACATACATACATACATACATACATACACACACACACACATACATACAAGTATATACATACGTACGTAAATACATACGCACGTACGTACATAAAACATAATATATAATACATACATACATACTTACATACATACGTGTGAACACAGGCATACCAATCGTATTCAATTTTCTCGCCATAAAACCAAAGATACTTCTCTTATTCTTTTATGATATGTGGAGTTTATGTTCCATTACGTTATTCCTTCGAAACTTTGTTGCCTCATTAAGTATCCTTTAATGTCGCCCGTGTTTGTGTTAGCCTTAATTTAGGCCTGTACTATACACAGACGCAGAACGACACCAAACTTCAACTGTAATGCCACTACAAACCTTTCTGCTTTATGTGCAAACATCACTTATGTAGTGCAAAATGTGCATAAACTGAACTCTAATAATTTTGGGTTTTGATCCTAAATGGTTAGTGATCCAGTGCTCTGCTTATACGGAAGGAATAGAGGGACAAGTTACTGCTTGAAGTAAAATACGAAACCCATGAAAACACATCACCACCTTGACAGCCCCAGCACACTCTTCCCCAATATGATGTTCGTTAAGAAGCATGGAAGCGCTGCCAAAGCGGAAGTTACCTAACTTACATTAACCTTTTAAAGCCTAGCGGTAACTTTACGTACCATCAGGTTTAACATTAAAAAATTCTACGTGGTGCCCACATTGCGTTTATGTGTTTTGTACGGATCTCAGAACAAACAGCAACTTTTGCCTTATAAAACATTAAGAGACTGGTTTTTATAACCAAATTGGAGAGTGTTTACAGCGCGGTACGCACTGAGTCCTTATATAAAACAGACACGCTTCGTCTTTAAAGGGTTAAGAGAGCATAATATGTACGTTTGCTTCGGTTTTAAAACAGGCAATAACTTACTTATTCAGGACTAAGGACCTCGAAGCCCTCTGCGCTGTGTAGCCACAGACACGTTCTTTGATCTGTTTTCTGCGTGAGCAAACAGAGCAATCAAGGATGCCGAGCTCCATTTGATCATGAGGTTCACCAAATGCCCATTTGCATGCAAAACTCAAACCCGCTTGTCTCCTTAATCAGATCTGAACCCTCAGAGAGAGATGTGAATTTAGCATGAAAATCGTTCCTCCTGGGCACACAGTGTTTATGTACAGAGTATTCCTAAGGTTTTTATACTAAAGAAATGAGTAGGAAAACGCATTTTACCTCTGCAAGTGTCCTCTTTGTGCGGTTCGATATCATACGAATATTTGTTGTAACTGATTGAATGTACGTATACATCTTTGCAAAGCTAATCATGCTACAAATTGAAATTATCCTCCCGTTTGAAGCCTGAAATATTCTAAACCTACGAGGTAAAGAATTTAATAGTTGCTCAGCTAGTTAAGAAATTCCCCCGAAGGTTCTACTGTTTGCACAACAATCCACCATTGGTTCCTATCATAAGCCAGATAAACGCAGTTCACCCTCTCCGTCATACGTCCCAAAGGCCCACTTCAATATTATCCTTCTCTCTAAGCCTAAGTCTTCCAAATCGTTTCTTTCCTTCAGGTTTTTCAGCCCAAACTCCTACATATATTTATCTTCTTTTTCAAGAGAGAAGCATGACTCACCTGTCTCACGCTCCCTGACTTCATCGCCTTGACAATACTTGGTGAGGAGTAAAAAATCATGAAAGTCCTCATTATGTAGTAGTTCCCAGCTTCCTGGTACTTCCACCTCTTAGGTCCAAATATCCTTCTCTGGGTATTGTTATCGAATGCTATTAGGTTATGTTCTCCTCTTAACGCTTGAGACCAGAATTCACAACCATACAAAACAAGCACATTTGTAATTATGTTTGCGGTGTGTTTATATTCTTGGATAGCAGATGGGAATAAAATGGTTACGGAAAGGAACTGTAGCAAGCTTTGAATGAATTCAGTCAGCTTCTAATCTTTAAACGCTTAGTGTAAGGAAAACTGGCCGATCCCATTCGCCGCGCGGTCTAAGGCGTGGGTCTGCGGCCACACGCTTACTGGATTGTGGGTTGGAATCCCGCCCAGAACATGGTTGTGTGTCTCTTGTGAGGGTTGTGTGCTGTCAGGTAGAGGTCTCTGTGTCGGGCTGATCACTCATCCAGAGGAGTTCTGTCGAGTGTGATCTGTCTGAATGCGATCGTGAAGCCTTCGGCAATGACGAGGCCCTTGCCCACTAGGGGCCATTGCGCCAGTAGGAAATCCAAAAGCGTCCCAGATATTTATAGCTGTTAATGACGTCTGATATCTCAAATTGAGACTTAAAATCGTGTCAGAGATGATGGGTAGGTTTTTCTGTAAAGAACCATAGGAGCTTTGCATGCTTCTGAAATTTTATACTAACTAATACGAAATTTAATTAAAATCTGTTGAGCAATCTCGGGGATAAAAACGGATGTATCAATGGACACGATCTCGCCTACATAAGTGCATTATTTGCAGTACGTTTGTGAATCACGTAAGTAGTAAAGGTAAATTTATTTGTATTTCAAACCATGAGGATACGCAGACCGGTTAAGGAGGTACCGGTCCACGGCTTCTGTACGTCGATAAGAGACAAACTCAGTCGACAGATTTATGGCAGGTGAAATAGAGGGCAGTACAGTAGGGTGGTCCCCAGCGTACGCCTGAGAGAGCAGCAGCAAATAAATACTCTTCCATTTCCAAGGATCGAACTGCGATCCTTCAGTCATTAGCCCATATTTACTGTGCTCTTCATACATGCAGCATTAAGCGGATGTTGCGATAGGACTGGGCCGTTTGTTGCCCCCCTCCGCCCCCTCCCCCCCCCCTTCCAGCACCTGTTTCATAGCGGCAGCCCTCCTGTCCTTGTTCCAGTCCGTCTGCACTTCATAATTAATTTGGCCAGTCGGTGTTTGTCTGATGTGTCGACACGACAATTCCATTTCTGTCTTCACTACAACGTTTTAATTGCGCTGACTGGATCTGAATTTCATTTGAAATGTCTAACTACATAAGCAAGTAAGGAAATAACCCCGTGGTACGAACTCTTCCTGTGAAAGTTGCTCTTTAAATGAACTGTAATTTCTGTCTTGTTGAACCCAGAAATTTATTACTAGAGATCACAAAGCCCTGCAATTATATTCTGTTTACTCTTCACATAGATGCCCTTTTTTCTAAGGTCTATTAAGTTTCAGTTTATTTTTTTGTTTTGTAATTTACGCTTGGGTGTGTCAAAAGCGTGTTTGATATGCATCCTGATTTTGGGTGGTGGATCTGCCTAGAAGTGATCTACGTTAATGGTTCTTCCTTATTCCCGCTGTCTGTATTTTTAGGATCAAAGCCTGGAACATGGAGGCAGTATATTCCCCAAAATGTTCGTAACACAGCTCACTTTCATGCAGACCCAGCAGCCACAGATAGGACGAAAAACAGCTCTGGCTCACTGAGAAATGCACTTCATAAATCCCGGACAAAATTTTGAATATAATATCCCTCCTTGCCCTCTTAAATTATGTCTGCCCGCGTTGGTCTTTGTTTGACTATTCTAACGGCATTAGACGATGAGTACAAATAGTTCGTACTCCTTACCCCTTCTGCCTACTCACAGCAGGTGTCGAGGTTGTTTATTTTCACTTGATCACACTCATGTACACACCACAGTCAGTAGGACTCCTCCGGACGAGGGATCGGCCCGTCGCAGAGACCTCTACATGACAACACAAACACTGTACAAGAGACAAACATCCTTGCCCCCGGTGGGATTCGAATCCACGATCCCAGCAAGCGCTCGTCCTCAGACCTTCGCCTTAGACCGTGCGGCCACTGAGGTCTGCTCAGAACAAATAGTACCGCTCTTTAATGTCTTACCAAGTGAGTCAGTTAATTGTCCCCGGAGACGTTAATTAACTGAGACACAAACGTCGGGACACTTCAGTCAATTTCTTGCAGTCTAATTCAAGACCATTACTGCAAATGCCCACTCAACGGTCCAATATCTCCTAGAACCTTCGTCCCGTGTCTAATATTTTAAAGTTCCTTCTTCCATCTTTAAGAGGCTTCTATGTCACGAAGAAGTGAAATGACTTCTTTCTTTGAAGAAGCGTCTTTATTAAAAGTTCTACTTAAGAGAATTGAAATATAGCAAGGTGGAGTCAGAAAAGGAAGATGTGCAATAAAATGTAACGCAGTTTTCAGTTTTGAAAGATGAAGGGGATTCCGACTGAATGCCTTTTCCAAGCGGGTTTAGCAGCTATTGGTTTTCTGCACTGATTCTTACGTTTTAACTTTAACTAGCTTATGGATCGCTGACAGGAAACATGGCGGCAAACTCATAATTCAGTACTGAAGAAAGTACGGATGGAAGGCATAGTAGCAATTCATTAGAATTCGAGTCAGACTGAACCCGCCTAACACTTTTCCTTTATATGTAACATAAATTACAATAATTCTGTTATTTATACCATCCTAATAATTCACGTATCTATATTTAAATGATAAAAAAGTTTCTCAGCTTTGGAGGTGGAAGGTCTTGCATTTTTTCACTGCCTGTGTAAATTCAGGTCACGACCCTTAGGACTAGAAGGCAATTCTTTGTTTTATCATTGATGAGTTGGTACTCATGGTTTTTGTCTCATTAATGTTTAACGGATATTGTACCTGATATTTCATTAATATATCTACAATTTCTGTATTGGACATATATGTATCAGTATGGCCGATCAACGTATATTGGTTTATGTTTAACGACTTTTGGTCTTTGACTTGTAACATATTAACATATGAAATATATAAGATTGCTGAAGAATTTAGAGGAACAGAAGAGGGATAAACTTGTTCTGTTAGGTTGTATTGTTTGTGGCCAACACTTAACACTGTACGTATGGTCACTGAAGGCAAATCAAATGGCCCGGAATGTATTGTAATTTATAGCTTTTCATGTTCAGTCGACACAACTGTAACAATGGCGAACGCATCAATGGTCGTAGCAGCTCGAAACTTCTCCTTAAGTCCCTGCAGATGGATGATGAATGCTGTACTGCGATGTGGGAAGCCATGGAAAGCCTAGCACATTATTATTTTCTCTCACGTTCCAGTAAACCAGTCCCTGAACTGGATGAATCACGTTCCAGTGAACACCGCCTGAACAGTGTGAGTCACTTTCTAGTAAGCCAGTCCTTAACCTTTTAAAGCCTAGCAGTAAATTTACGTACCATCAGGTTTAACATTAACAAATTCTACGTGGTGCCTACATTGCGTTTATGTGTTTTGTACGGATCTCAGAACAAACAGCAACTTTTGCCTTATAAAACATTAAGAGATTGGTTTTTATAACCGAAGTGGAGAGTGTTTACAGCGCGGTACGCACTGAATCCTTATATAAAACAGATACGCTTCATCTTTAAAGGGTTAACAGTGTGAGTCGCGTTCCATTAAACCAGTCCGTGAATATGGTGGGTCAGGTTCCCGTAGAGCATTTCAGGCAAATAACGCATGTTACTTTTCGGTATTCCAGTTTCTGAATGTGATGAAAGGATGGGTTTCAAGTTGTCAGTGGTGCTGATGACTAACCAAGTATTCTGTTTAGCTACGTCATGGACACAGCGTAAGTTCTCAGAAGACTTGGAACTTCATAATAAGAGTTAAGGGTTACTTTCCAAAAGTGTAATTTGTAAACATGGTAAGAATCATGTGCCAGTGACACAGTACATAAAAATGATACAAGCCATATCTCAGTAGACGAATTCATAAACATTTTTAGAGTCACGACCCAGAAGACTAATTAGTAAATATGCTGCAATTCTAAGCTCAGTGGCCCAATCTGTGAATGTGTTGAAAGTGACATCTCAGTACTCTGGTCCGCAATCCTGCCAACAAAAGCCGAATTCCTGGAAGTGTTAAGTGTTGCATCGCAGTAACCCAATAAGGCAGGAAGAATACGTATAAAGCAATACCGTGGCGCGCTCGCGTAAGCACAGTTGCCCTGGAAACGCAACAGTACGTTCCGTTTTATTGTTGCTAGCGTAGATGTGGCTGTCAGATGGTAGCTGTCAATAATATAAAATTGTTCTGTTGTCACGGAACAGCAACAGTTGGGTGCGTTTGCGCTTTTGTCGAGCTAGAAAGTATTTAGTATTCTTGATGATGATGACGATGATGATGATAGTAGTAGTAGTAGTAGTAGTAGTAGCAGTAGGAGTAGTAGTAAGTATTAAATATTATGAGTGTGTATTACCTTAATTATCCGGCATGCAAATCGCATCTTTTGTAGGCGAAATTATATTGCCATCTGTGGCCTGTCTGGCCGTACCATATTTTTCCATATTATCTCACAAACCTCACTATTTTCGGAAAAAAGTTATTGAAATTAAAATGTGTTTTTTACTACAATTTTCTCTGAAATATTTCTCGTTTTAAGAAGAATTCAGCGAGATAATGTCACAAATTTTCAGAGGTCGTCATGTAAAGTACCCTTTATTCTTGTCAGATTTGAATGATCCTTGAATTTTCTCGACAGATTTTCCGAAAAATCATCAAATATAAAACTTGATGAAAATCCTTCTGGTGGGAATCGAGTTGTTCCATGTTGGACGGAAGAACAGACAGACAGACAGACAGACAGACAGACAGACAGACTGACTGACAGGCAGACAGATAGACAGGCAGGCAGACAGACTGACAGACAGACAGGCCGATAAGACAGATATGACGAATCTAGTAGTCGCTTTTTCGCAATTTTGCAAAGGCGGCTAAAAATGGTGGTCATGCAGGCGTTATTCCTTACTGAGCAGCGAATATTATGACTTTGCAAAGTTGCTAACATGTGCCATGTGAGATCTGCGCTCTTCTGGGATATTACGCAGCGTCGTGTTGTAATTATTACCACACGACGCTGCGTAATATCCCTGAAGAGCACAGATCTCACCAACATCGCGGCGGAAGCCTGAAATCAGGGTCAGTGCCGTGTGTTCGTACACAAACGGACCGACCGGACCTCACTGTGTCAGTCGGCATGCATGTCGCGTAACTCTGCAGCTCCAAGAAGGATCTCCGTCCGCTAGACATGAACTGACTTTAAACTCCCAGCCAAAGAGTGTTCAAGCTCCTTTTCGCCTTCAAATTGAAGCAGTGTAACGAAAGGAAGCTCCCAGAAGAAGCTATCACGTAATATGTCCCTTTATTCTGGCTACGAAAAAAACATGAAACCTAGCAGGGGAGTGTTGTAGAAATCAATTGACAACTCAGAGAAGGTGTTACTGTCGCTATGTCTGTTGATTTGGATTATACATTTAAGCAGCGCCTGCTCCTGGCACATACATGCACTGGTGAAGGCCATATAATCAGAAAAGACCTGTTTTCTAAATGTGTCCATGCCGTGAATTTCGGATCATTGTATTCGTCTATTAAATCAACCAAACGCAGACAATCATATACGTATAAATAGTAAAGACACTACGCTGACATGATTCGGTAAAAGTATGCCATCTTCAGGGAGTACAGTGTGCCTGTCGATTGCTGGGATCGCGTGTTCAAGTCCCGCGTAGGGCGTGAATGTTCGCCTGTTCTGTTTGTGTTGTGTAGGTAGCGGCCTCTGCGATGAGCTGATCTCTCGTCCAGAGGGGGCCTACCGTGTGTGTGTGTGTGTTTAATCGTGCGTGATCTTAGAGACCTCAATAATGAAGAGGGCTAGGCATGATCTGGGCTGCTGCGTCACAGAAGGCATAATATCATTTTAACTGTGCTCTTGTGATGAGATGTGTTTATGTACACGTACAAATGGTTGTACTGTCACAACTGGTAACGATAATGTCTTTTATTGTGAAGGTGCGCGAATCGAATCTATGCCATGGCGTCGAATAAAATGTCTTGAGATCTTACGTGGATTCTCTCAGCCTTATTGGAAAATGGTGGAATAATAACCAGTAATTACCACTGCCTTCCACACTTTTACCAAATTATTATTTTCTATTACACACCCGTTGAACACTTGACCCTCTGAAGCCATTCAGTGTCTTCAAGCAAATTATAAAAATATATAAACATATACTTAGTTTTTTCTCTATGAACTTCCTTACCAGCTCACACAGAGTCTCTGTGTATTTGTTGTTTTACAAGTATTAACGTTTTCTCAGCCATCTGTCGCAGACACAGGGAAAGCCAGTGAAGTTGATACCATAAGTATAAGACGGAAAGTCTGTTTCTGAGTCATCCAATACTTATGAAGGCTGCCATCTCCCGTGACTAGATGGCCACAGTAAAGGGTATTCATCAAGTCAGTAGCGCTATACCGTTCTGTCCTTCACATTCGCTTTGAATAACATTCTGTCTATCAGGAGCTTAACTTTAAGACGACAGAGGCGATGCTGATGGAGAACTTCAAGCTACAAATTTGCAAGGACTTCATTTTGATGTCGACTGTCCTTTGTCCAAAACCTCTTCAGCATTGCCTTCTTGAGGCTATAAAACCCCATACAAAGGACGACTGGATTTCGCTCTTGCTTGAAACTATCATCGGAAGGTCGCAAGTTCTATTCCCGATGGAATCATTTGAAATTTTCTTTGACTTAATCTTTCCGGTCACACTATGACACTGGGGTCGACTCAGACTCTAACAGAAATGAGTACAGGAATAATTCCTGGGGGTAAAGGCGGCCGGTGCATAAGGCTGACAACCTTTCCATCTTCATGTGCAGATTTTTTTGGAAGTCTGGGAGCCTCAAACTGCTGGAACCCTAGGGACCTGTCCAGGCCTGTACAGGGATTACTTTGCCTTTACCTAGCTTTGCAATAATCATACCTTTTTACTCGGATCGTGCAGTTAGTCCGCGCAACACCCGCTGCGTCGTTTCTTGGCCGTCTGCCTTTAAATATGAAGGTAAAAATAAAGAACGACCTGAAACATTGTATTATCATGAAACTATTGTAGTTTTATCGTGTAAACTCTGAAAGGAAAAGCGCAATAGAATATGGTTTAACAGTGGCCATGTAACAGTCCTTGCTACCACGCAAAAGCTGCATACTGTCGTGCAAGATTTGAGTTTATCACAGCTATGTAAACTAAGATTTACATCCTCCGAGATATGTCGCTGTGTAGAGTTCTTTCTTTTGCTGTGACTCAACAGCGCAACTCGGGCCTAGGCCGCCTTCTTGTTGAAATTTCTAAATCACATACAATTAGACACGTAAACACACCCGGTAGGACTCTTCTGAACGTGTGATCAGCTCGTTGCAGAGGCCTCTACCTACACAACACACAACAAACACAAAAGACGAAAATCCGTGCCCTAAGCGAGATTCGAACGCGCGATCCCAGCAATTAAGCGGCATCAGACCTGCACCTTAGACCACATGACCAACAGGTTCGGCAGGTTCGTAAGTGGCTACCGGCTTTTGGAGGACCTTGTAATCCTAAGGACTTTTTGGTCGCTGCAAGCAGCGGGCTTCAACGAAACGCGGGCAAATAGTAAGGATGTCCACCTACATGACAGTGATTCCACAAGAATATAAACTGTCTTTTTCGAAACGTCGAATAATCCTTTTTGTAACAAGATTTCAGTATTCCAGTCTATTAACTTGTGTCTTCTTTCTTTAAATGGTCCTTTTTTAAGACAGGGCAGTCCATCTTCTTTAACACCGTGGGCCACATGGAAAGAGGATCTACAGTCTACAGGCCTTCGATGATCTTATTGTGTAAGACTATGCTGTTTGGGGTTATTAGTATGTAAAGGTCTTACCGTATGAAACCCGGAATTTACAGCATTAATACACTTCGTGGCTACAGTACGGCTGTGTGAACACAGACTTTATGCAACATAAAGCAATGTATTTAATGAGTGTCGTTTCTTCTTGACGTAATTGTTGACTCAGTGTGGGTTAAAAAATGAATTCTAACCCGAAAAATAGGAAGATCTAACATAATTCATCAGCGGATGATTATATTTTACTGTTAGTTTTAACTATTTCAACACCGGCGCCTCTAAGTGCGGGGGCTGCCGGGCTACAACGCTCTCCATCCAAATTTAAGAAATACTGCTTTTGTGGACACGAAAATATCAGAGGTTTTACGTGATTTGCCCTTAGTCTTGATCGGCCACTGAAATCGGCTTATGACTAGTACATTAGAATTTTGAAAAATGAAATAAAAAATAATGTTTTACGTGAAATTAAAAACACAAGGTAAGACATTGCGCTTAAATTAGGTGTGTGGGTCATGGAACATGTAGTTATATTTTTATGTACATTAATGGAGTTGCAGTGTTATATTTATACTTATGGCATGATTTAATCACGTAGTTTTTAAAGTCAAACATTAATTACAGGTAGCCTCAGCCTCACCTCTCCCCAATAAAATTTGTGGGTGCGTACCTATGTCAGCCAACGATCCTGTACTTGGATATTTAAAACCCCTAATATCTGAAGATAGATGCTAATGGAGGGGCCATGTTGATAAAGTTGTTACATTTTATGCATGGCTGTATAATTGCAAAACCCGTCATTCCCGTCATATACCCCCAACAGATTGCCTCCGCTTTATAAAAAATTATAAATAGCTACAATTATTTATGTGTGTGTGTGTGTGTGTGTCAGAGCTTGTCAGTCCTGAATTTAGAAGAGATTTAAAAAAATACAAGAATTTTGCACTAAATTTTTTTTATCAGTAAATGGATATTTACCGAGAGTTTTCCTCAGATCTTCATAATATTCATTTTTAGGAAAGAAATGTAATTCCCCTAAGTGTATTTACGTTGTAACGTATATTTGTCTTACTTGAGAAATTTTTACATTGCCGGCCCCGACGGCCGAGCGGTCTAATGTGTGGGTCTGCTGCCGTTCACTTGCTGGGATTGCGGATTCGAAACCCTCCGGATTCATGCATGTCTGTCTCTTTCGAATGTTGTGTTGTCAGGTACAGGTCTCTGCTTTGGGCCGATCCCTCATCCAGAGGAGTCCTACCGAGTGTGTCAGTAAGTGTGATCAGTCGCATCAATAATGCTCTACACCTACAAAGAGTAGGCAGAAGTCAGATTAAGAACGAAAGAAAGAAACTTTTACGCTATTATTTTTAGATCCAATATATTTTACATTGTAATGATGTAGCACACAAGCCTGCCGTGACCGATAGATTTAATTAAACATCACGTAACCAAGTACTGTATAAAAACACTCTTTCCTTCCTGCGATGATGTGGAATAACTTTTTTTCTAAAATTTTCCCGCAAGCAGATACGTTTTCACGGGCGTATTGCACTGTAGCAAGTGTAAAATATATTTACATCACGAATTGTGTTTGAATAATTCTCGCGATAGTGTTGATATTACACGTTTGTTCTTTTGTATTGATCAGCGATTTGAGTGAGGTGCATGGGGAGGGTGCTGGAAACTGGGAATGCAGCAGATTTTGAGAAAGTCATTAAAACTTTTCCCAGGCTGGCACCAGTCGCCATACCCCGAAGGAACTTTTATTTTTATTGGCTGATCGGGCATATTGCATCACGGGATCCCCATAAACTGTAGCACCTGCAAACATTTTCCTCCTCGCCTCGCACAATCTGAGATTTGTCGTGAGTCCTGTGATGTCTGACGTTTCGAATATCATTCAGTGGCGGATCGGTCAGTTGCCATACCAAATTTTAATAACTTCTTATTCAAACATTGAAATGTTTCAGAAGGTTTAAGCACAACATTTGATGATCACACTGTAGCGATAAAACGTCTGAGTCCCTTAGCACACGAACATTCAAATCTCTGCATGTTTGTAATTATAATTTTCACATCTGATATAAGATTTTAGCCAATGTAGCGGTGTAGAACAGGAACTAGAAGAAAAGTCAGAAGAAAAGAGCATGCAGGAGAAAATAAGTGAGTCCAAAGAACCGATGAGAGGAAGTAAATGAAACTGTCACGTGGTTAGTAGCACTGTCAGTTATTTAGTCAATCGACGTTTATACACCTTGTCAGTAGAACAGTCAAGCAATCTAGTCAGCCTGCCATCTTGTCAGGTAGATAAAGATAAAGATAACTCTGAAGTTGTCTTTGTTCTTAATTAAGTTTGACGCCATTACGGCATATCGCTGTGGGGGCACATTTGCAAGCATGTTTAAGCCCAGCACTATGTGCAGCGTTATGCCATTCCAGCTTCACTCACGAAGGAAGACCACCCTGTACCACTGGACAGGAGGCTGGGTGATTCTGTCATATAGTCAGGCAAAGAGACATGCAGCAGTAAATAACAGAGTTAGCAAGTTATGCCAGCAGGACAGTCAGTTTATCAGATATCCATCAGTTCAATTAAGCAGCCAGCTAACCGGTAAGAGATATACCCTATTAAGAGCCGAGTTAACCTGTCAGCCAAGTACCCATCCACTCTACAAGCAAAGAATCAACAAGACACTTCAACAAGGAAATCAAACTGTTAGCCGTCTATCCAGACAGTCAACCGCCTAATCAGTAAAGAGTTCAAAAGGCCAGTCAACCTACTTGTAATAAAACGGGCCAGCCAACTCCTTATCCAATTAGACATTTAAAAACCTAATCAGCCTGTCAACGGTAAATCTACCCGGATATCCATGTAACCACTTTGACAGGTGGAGTGGTCAGTTAACCTGTCAGACAGGCAGGCTATCCAATCAAACCATCAGATGTACATTCTGCCAGGTAGTATGTATCGTACGGCCGTCCTCAGCATGGTGTGGTGCGTGTCACAACTCTGACAGCATTCCGCCCTACTTTCAGCTTCTCAACTAAGATGGATGAATTCCACAGACAGCTCTCCCTTCGCACATCTCTTAAAATAGCCTCTCGCTGGTGGTTATACAAAAAATTCATTTCTCTTTTCAAGAAAGTACATCATCGCATATCAAGAGCCTGATGTGGCAATATAGGTTGTGCCGTGTTGAAGTCTTGTGTGTTTTCTTTCTTTACCAGAATTCGTGTGTGGGAATATTTGCCTGTGCCAGTGTTTATATTGCCTCTCACGACGCACTAGTAACGACAATAAAACGAAATGCGAGGCTCGTTTTTTATGTAACAGTTAGGCTAATTGCACCTCATCAACGCAAGAGGCTGTTTAGATTATAACGAGAAGCTCAGTTTTCACCATCCTATTTTACCACTCCTTTTATTCTATGCTTTTCCACACATGTTTCCTGACATTACATTTTTTGTGGCTCAGCGCAACTCGGGCCTAGGCCGCTTCAGTGTTGAGGTTTCTACATCACACACAATTAGACACACACACACACACACACGCACGCACGCACACACGCTAGGACTCCTCTGAACGAATGATCAGTTCGTCGCAGAGGCCGCTACCTACACAATACACAGCAAACAGAACAGATGAACATCCATGACTCCAGCGGGTTTCGAACCCGCAATCCCAGTAATCAAGCAGCTTCAGATTTACGCTTTAGACGGCACGGCCACCGGGATCGGCATTTGTATAAGTGTGGCAGTTTACTCAACATACACGCACGAGTAAAGACATCATTTCTTCAAATCTCTCCAGAATCTGGACTTGGAGTAGCTCTATTCCCTAAATATTTAAATTTTTTAACCTTTTCTATTAGTTTACTAGTTGGTGTGGTTTTGATAATTCCATTATTCGGCTAAGTGACGCCCTCTCCTTCGGCGTCTGGTGCCTTCCAAATGTAGCTAATTATGCGCTCAAAGACACAAGAGCCCCGTTCCAGTACACTTGAAACTTCAGCAATACCGCAATGGGGACAACAAATCCCGCATAGTACAGTCTTACACCTTTTTATTAAAATCCTTTTAAACGCTATACTTTTAGTTCTCACTGATGTAATTATGAATGACATCACATTCCGAGGTGTGACACCTTGTAGCGTGGAAGAAATTTTCCCAATTTGGAGGACGTTGCTCTCTCCATTTTCACGGTAGAAATCAGCAGTTCCCCCGAAATTTCAGTAAAATTTCTGCCACACTGCACGGCTTCATATTCCAAAATACAGTAATTTTAAATTCGTTTTGAAAACTAATTATTAACTTAACACAGCAGCACCCTCCTGTAGGGGTAATGGTCATTCAGAAGTCTCCACTTTTTATGGAACACAAGATTAATTATCATTTTTACAAAAGCTTGTCATCCGTTCCTATTCTAATACAGATAAATAGTACCACGTCTCCACATAGTCCTCTAAGTTATATATTAATGTTATCCTCCCATTAAGGTGTGAGTTAGAACTGTCCTTTAATTAACAGTTATTGTATTTGTGTGGCATAGTTTGCTCTTGTCTTAGCACTTCAGACTGAATACCGTCTGTGTTATGAGTAATCGAAAATGTTCCCGGAAAAAAATTGTGAAGCAAAAGGTCAGGAAATATTCGACGCGATACGCAGACATTTGCCTGGCTAGCCTGAGAAAAACCATAAGAATCTCACTTAGAGTGACCGATGTTACGGTGAACATTTTAAGAGGCGACTCCCGGTTCCCACACCGAGTGTAAATTTCCAGCTTTACCGCTCAAAAAACCATGTCAGTTACTTTATCAGATTGTTTTATTTTCATGTAAGAAATTAAAGCTTCTCATAAATCGTATTACTGATTCACAGTTGCCAAGACTGTTCAGTCATTCACACTATGAGACAACACTTAGAGAAGGACAAAATTCTTAGAGCTAAGCTAGTAATAGTTTTAGCGTTGAGTGGCTGCGCCAAACAGTTCGTCGTAGCTCCAGAGGCATACGTATTCAGTGCCCCGGCCACAGGTATGTTATGCGAATGCCAACATACCACAGCACTCTACGAAACGTCGCAAAGCATTCAGCCGTTCTTTGTGGAAAGAAGAGGCTTATCAGATTACATGTGGCCCGAGTATTTGTGACGCGAAGCGTACTAGAAGTTCTGTTGTAAACCTGAACTTCCTCTTGCACAGAGAGAGTTCGGCTCCGTAAATGTTGGTTACATTCCTGCCCTAGTGTTAGGAACACAACGTTTTACAGAAAAAAGGGTAGAATTGGGCCTATGTGATATAACTCTCTGCATATACTGTTAAATATTTATGACACTCGGTACAGCATTACTCCAACGCGGATTTTTTAAGTTTTCAACACGATCTGGTTCAGGACTCCGTCATTCTGGGATGTGACAACGTTTCAGTTGGTACTGTAGAGGTCTAGACGTCTGGTTCCTTGAAGATGGAGGCATTACGTTTCTTAGAAATGTCGGTTGCCTATTATCGTGTGACGTGTCGTCATATTCCATAAAAAAGGATCTCTCAAGCCTTCGATGCTCTAAATTTATAGATCTAGCGGATGTACTTACCTTAGACAATTTCATGATCCTTAAATTCTACCATTATCTTTAAAAATAGACACCACAATATCATGGAACAAATTCCACTTCGTGTCTATTTATACGCATCTTTTTCCCAGTTTCATACCAATCGAATTATTTTGTGTTTGGTTTCAAAGTTAGTGGCTGTTGGCTCAGTTTTTTTAACAAGAGTACCAGATATCAGTAGTCTTTTATATTAATATTATCATTTGCTGGGATTTCATTAGAATGAACCCCCAGGTAAGTTCAGAATAACAGATGTTACTTCGGAAATCCGACTAAATTCTCAAAGCATTTCAATTTGTTGACAGAGGCGAAATTCGGAGTACGCAAATGCAGGATATTCTTTAATTAGAACAAACCAACAATTATGCACAAAATTCTCAAAGTTATATTTACTTTGACTTTATCCCTACATGTTTCAATGGGCGTGCCATCATCTTCAGAAGATACAAAGTGTTACAGGTACCAAAGTATCAAGAAGTGTAAATTCTTCTTTCGTGTATCAAACCTGGTCTGTAATAAAAATCCAAGACAGCATATTCTTATTCTTTCATCTACCAACAACGCTGTGTGGTCTAGGTACAGGCAGCACTCCTAAGTGTACACAATAGAACCACAGATGTTTTAAGACCAGGTATGCTCTCTCAGTACAGATATATTGTCCATAGACCTCCAGAAAATGGAGCACAAGTACGAATATATCTACCAGCATGACAGAGCAGCTTGTTGTATTGGTAATTCTGGGCACTTTTATTCCGCGTATACTCGTTCGTCGTCGTTTTTCCCAGCCATGGCAGGGAAATGTCAGGGAAACACTTCAACTATACTGATAAACTGCAAAGCGTGTCAGACTCTGGAGTTCTGGACAGTGCAAATTGTGTGGGTGGGACAAGGGGATTTGATCTGCTTGCGGGGCTACCAGGCCTTCAACACAACGAACATTTCTTGTTCTTTCGCCGGAGTGTAAAGCTGACAGTTTAAGTTTCTTCATAACTGATATCACGGATGCGTAGAGCTTTACGTCTAGTGCCCATTGTATGTGTTAATAGCTTTAGCGCAGGGAAAACGTGATTTTTACTTTTGGATCTCCAACTTGTAAACAGCAGACATGACAAAACGTCACGCCAGAGGAGTTTTTGGGAAATATTGTAGGATATTCTTACTTGAGAGGATTTCATTAAATTTCTCCGTGCTAACGCGAGATTTGGCGATCAAAAAATATCAAAATTTCGCCTCTGATTCATATCTCTTTTTGACATTGGCAGTAAAAATGCGATTTTTGTTTCCTCTCCCTCATAACAAAGATTTTAAGTTGTACTGATGAATATCGCAGCCTTTGCCTTGAATACGTCTATACTATGAGATTTAATGAGCAGTGAAGACATTTTTGATAAAGAGTATGTGAAATGGAACGTATCAAGATGGATCTTAAGGATGTAATAACTTGACTGAAATTATTGAGTACAGAGTTCAAATCCGCCCTGTTGTGGTGATGGTGATGAACCCTTGAAGTCAATAAAAGTGGTCGTTTATTCATCACATCGACTGACTAAAATCCGAATTACATGTCGAAATCTTTGGCGAAAAATCTCTAAACAATGTCGACAGAATCCTTCCATCATCACTGTGTTGAAAACTTTACAGCAAGTGTTGCAGTTTGGCGAAGGTTATGAATGCATTTACCAGTGAATATGCTTTTGTATCTAATATTACACCGTCAACAGTCTCCCAATTTCTTTCTCCACAAAAACACTAGCGATAAAAAAATTAGTTTCTGAATTTCCATCGTGTTCTGGGACCGGCAATTCATCGTGTTACATGTCTTTAATTCGACATATAAAAATTCCTTCCTGGTATCATCTGACCTCACCACTTAAGAGTAACGGAACGCCAAGCCGAGTGGTGACAGAGAAGCTGGGGTCAGGCAGGATGTTCTATGTAAATGCGACATCAAAGTGTTCGGACCGAGGAGAAAACCTAATTAGAGGCGCCGCCCGTAGGACAGCTGTGGGTTTTGCAATTCATTAAATAGCGTGCGGGTCTCGTGTTGGGGTTTCAGACAGACGACACGCAGTCCTACCAACTTAAGCATTTCAAATCTTGTGAAGCATTTGTTCTCTGGAATTGCAAGGGCCAAATTTGTGAAACGGGTTGCACACACTGAGAAGACGGGGGCAAGGGCATAAAAATATGGCTTAATTCAGAGTGGATGAAACTGCTTTAGATATATAGGCGTCAATTTTATGATAACAGCATACGCTTATTCAGTAGTCCATGTTAATAACAGTGGCAATAAATGTACGAAAATTGGGGTGTTCGAAATGAAAACCTTACCGATAGTCGATCTGTAAGTAGGAATTTGTAGACTGGAATCTTCCTCCTACACCGCGTGTCGTTCTCGTGAAGCATGAGTGAAAACCAGTCAGAAGAAGCACTAAACTACAGGGTGGAACTTCTGCTTTTCAGGAAGTTCAGATCGGGTCACGTGGTACACAGCCGAATTAACGCAGTGCTGAACTCTTTTTGAAGAACTGAATTTGCCCTTGTACGTACTGAAAAATGTGACAACAGTGCGGGGCCGACCTTAGGCCGATTGGATCGATTTGACGCAATCGGGCGCCGCTGTCATGGAGGCCCAGTGCTTATGGGTGCCCCGCGCTCTGGCAGGAAATTAATGTGTTTCACTCATTCATTGGTTGATTAAAAGTAAACAAAAATGATAAAAATGGACCATTTATTCTTCCATCCTAGCTTATGTTAGTATACCAAAACGCTGGCCCTTTTTTGCTCTGCACAATAACTTTTAGGGGCCCGCCACTAGGATCGCAATGGGGACCCGCGTTTGCTAAGGTCGGCACGGCAACGCTGCATTGATCTAACTACTTGGGACAGTAAGTTACCTCAACTCTGCCGTGCTACAACTGAAGACTTTAGAAGTTTCCCCCAACCCCCTGTGTCGATTAGTTGTATTTCCCAGCCAAGCTTAGGTTTTGTAAGAAACAGGAGTGTGTATACTGCCTCACTGTGGGATTTAGTTCCGGGCACTTGTGAACAAGGCAAAGGGCCTCCGAGTTCTATAAAACGTGGAGAATGTATCAGCCAGCTATATTAGTGTGCGGGCCGAAATAACGTACTTGGTATAGCGATTCGGTAGAGGCTGGACGGTCAGGGGATCGAATCCCGCTGGGGGCGAGATCTTCATCAACTGTCCAGACCGGCCCAGGGGCCCACCCAGCCTGCTGTACAATGAGTGCCCCATCATTCTTGGGGGTAAAGCGGCCAGGGCGCGGCGTTAACTACGCACCCTCATGTAGCGCTGAGATTAAAAAAACAAAAGAGCTATACGTCTACTCCTCTGTCTTCATGGTAGGCTATGGGGTGTAATTTACATTTTAGCTGTATTAGTGTAAGATTTTCAAGAAGAATTCTGCCTTATGGAATTAGAAATGCAAGACATGAAGTTCTCATGCCGATCTATGCAGGCTACTGTAGAATGTTTCCTAGATCAAAAGGCTGTGTAGTTCCCTAGTTTTTGTAAGAAGATTTCACCATTTTAGAGAAAATTACTGTTTTTATTTCGTGGGTAGGCTGGTTGAACAGCAAAATTTCCTCGAAAACATCTGAGTATTTGTTATAATACATTAGATTAAACCCATAATACTTCACACTGAACAAATAATACGTACCGATAACGCGTATAATTGACTCGAGGTACAATAAAAATTGTGTGCACTTGCATGTGACTTCAGACCACTGACCAGTCGACCCAGTATTTTCTCATAAAGAACGACACAGAAAGCAAAAAGAGTACGGCAGCGACGTTTGCTTTTGAAAGCAGTTTCTATCCAGCCTGATAAATTGTCTCGGCCAAGAGCCGCTTATTTTCCCGTTGGTTAAGTTTCAATATTTATACCCAAAAATAATAAGTAAAATTATGTTGGAAAAAGGACGTAACAGTTTCTTATAAATCAGTAATTATTCTTGAACTGGGGAGGTATAAAATGTGATCATAAATTGTGACAGGAAACTTTTTAGAAATATGCCACTTGGAAGGCTAAAAAGAAAATGACGTGATGCAATGTGAAAAACGGACTTAGAAAATTGGATTTTGAAGATGTGAACTAGATTGAGACGTGTCAGGTACTTTTCGATTTAAGGCCTTTCATATTTTCTTTTGAACACAAAGTATATGTGCGTGTTTTATGTGATTATCATAAGGAATGGCGATTATTCCCATGCGCAGCTTTTCCGATTTTTCTCTATGATAGAGAGAGACTGTGTACTATTTGAAGTAGAAAATGAATATTTATATTTTTTATTTTGTGAGGTAATGAAGAAGGCTGTTAATTCCCACGTTCAATAATGTTTATTTTATTGACCGCTAGCGGATACAAACAACTCTGCAAAATATCGAAGTATCTGGTTTAGTGAGTAACCAGTTCCATTGTCACCTATAGATTCTGTTCCGAGCAGTGAATCACGATTCAGCGGACTTCAAATTTCCTGCAATTGTATCTCTTTAATGTTCATCAGAGTGCTCAAAAAGTCCGTAAATAAATCCTACTCTATGCTAGACGCAAGCACCTCACACTTCACATCCAGCGTACAAAATCATTTCATATTATCATCCGTCTAAGGCTAGCTTCCCTAAGTTGGATCGCCCCTCAGGTTTGCCAACTAAACTTTGATATGCAATTCTTATTTCCCCACACGTACTAATGTCCCAAACATTTGTTTACCCGAATGACACGTGGTGAGGAATACAAGTTACAAGGCTTCTTATTTTTTAAATTCCTCCATTCCTCCTCTCACTTCTTCTGCCTTATTTCCAAGTATTCTGCACCGAAAGTTCTGCTCATATTTTCACATTGTGTACCAAAAGAATCGATAAAATATATTAAGGTTTCATTTCGACGCCACACACAGAGGTACTTTAAAATAGTTGTTGAAAAAGAAGAACAGTAATTATTACTGTCGCAAGTGACGTAATATGTTAATAATGGCGATAATAGTAACAACAATTGCGAGTTTTTGAAACTTAATGTTATTCAAACCGTGCATTTCGTTATGAATTGATTTGCACCAGCTAATGCACAATTAGACATTATGTTAAACTTCAGACAAGCCCCTTAATAAGCTTACTTTTAAGATTAATATAATCTCTAACTGTGCGTTAGTTGGTGCTTATCAGTTCACAAAAATTGCGAGTATTCTGCAGCTTGTTTCATAATGGGCCACACATTTCTTTACGTAGCGTTTATAAGCGAAATTTAAGAGAGAGGAAGACATATCCTGTTCAAGAATAAGAGTAGCAATAAGTGATGATCACATCAGTTTACTCTTTTGAAAGTCTAAAATTTGATTTGTGTTTGAAAGAGCCGGTACCTTATAATCCCTTAATGGAGAAGAAAGTCCCGTCAATATGTTCTGCGCTAACAACCGAACTACGAGTTTCAAGGGATATCCTCCTTATTTGCGGTCCCAAGGTATCCGTTAAAATGCACTGTGCTAACGACTGAACTAATAGTTTCAAGGAATATCCCCCTTATTTGCGGTCCCAAGGTATCCGTTAAAATGCACTGTGCTAACGACTGAACTAATAGTTTCAAGGAATATGCCCCTTATTTGCGGTCCCAAGATATCTGTTACAATCATACGTAACTGACCGCTCTGACTGACAGTTTTAGCTGTAACATAAATACGAATAATAGGCGTTCATGATCCATATCAAGTAACCTTTATGATTGTTATACCAGAGTGGTTCACAAATATTCACTTCTGTACTTATTTATTTTTATTTCTGTGGGCAGAAAAAATGAAAACAAAAGTGATCGTGGTCCAACTGGTAATGCTGAACCGGAAGAGCGTAGGCGAGAGGCTGGGCGATTCGGCATTTGAATGCCGGCATGGAAGTGAAATTTAGCTCTCCACTGGAAAGTCCAGAGCAGACCTGGGACAAACCCCAGCCTCTTTTTCACCTGCGGTAAAGGGGTTGGAACGTGAAGTTTACCACTCAGCTCCATCTAACGCCGAGGTCATGAATGAGGTGGTTTATACTGTTACTCCCACTTCAGAATTTCGTGCCGCGGGCAGCTTCGGACTTTACCTTTTCCTTTCACGTTTTACCAGTCGCCACTGCTATAGAACGCATGATAATTCTTTAAGTTATAATGGTGTCTGCTCTTACTTGATTTTAAAATGTCTAGAATTCGGCACTTAACAGATCGGAAAAAAAGTGAATAAAATGGACGAAAGGAAATTCTTAAGAACTGCTGTCGTATCTTACGAAATGAAATATGCAAGGGTCTGCAAATATTCACTGCAAGGGAGAAGACTGCAGAAGGGGAAAGTAATTTACGGGGAAATCTTCCCGGCTGAACTCACGCCGAATAACTCAACATGTTGCTGACATGTAGACGCTTTTGGTGGCCGAGAAGAAAATGTCTAGGTTGGCTTGGGAGGATTCCTATGTGACTGCGAAAGGGCTTAAACCCCTGCTTTGACGCGGCAGTTGATGGTGGTGGTTGTGATGGTGGTGATTATGGTGTACCCAAACACGAATGGCGCTGCTGTTGCTCCCTCTTCACAGTTTCGCCCTTCCGCAGTTTTGTTACTGCATATTAAAATAAATCAGCCAACATGTTGCCAGGTGGCCTCCATCGGAATAACGTTCATGTCAGATTCCATGAGATGCCGTCAACTGGTTCAAGATTTTAAATTGGGACATCCGCAGCCGGTATGGTGTTTTCGAAAGCCAGACTTTTCACCCTTTCAGAAAGTTAAATGTAAATGTCACCACATAACAATCTCTGACTGACACAGAGAGGAAAGTACATGTATGGGTCTACTAGTGCTTAACCTGGCTATCAAAGAGGCTGCGTACCCAAAGCCACGTCCCGACAGTTTTTCCTTGGGAAAGGGGGGCGGTATACATTTTAGAGTAGTCTGTATGGGTCAGAAGGTTTGATTGGACGAATATGGAGAAGAGAAAATATCTTGCCCTACAGGGTTACGAAAACCGGACTATCCATCCCATAGCGACTCATTATCTCAGCGTCTTTTCAGAAAGGTAAAAAGACTAAACAAGTTCTGCATTTGCTTATCTATGTAACTCTTCTAATCACAGTCAACTGTGGCGTGGTGTTTAGAAACTTATGCAATCGTCTTCAAAATCTTTTATTCGTTTGAGACTTAAACACATTAAGATAAGACCAATATCCTTCCAGAAAGTAAGTAAATTTGTTACTAAGTTATGAAATTGCATTCCCAACCAGACGCCAGATATGGCCATTTTCCTATTCGATAACGGAACTGTGTCGGATTTGAATTCAGTATTCTGGATCCGGCGAAGTGTGTGTTCAAGAAGCAGTGAGTGTCCCTCGATGTAATGGCCTGTACTGCATTTAAGAGGCCCGTTGTTTGAATGCCGTCCCGGTTTTTGTCAGACTCAGCAGACAGAAGTTGAGCAGGTCACCCATGCATATCCAACAGATATCACAAAGAATAAAAATAGCAAAGCCTCTTGTTGTGTAATTATCTCAGATCCCATGTTACGTTACGTCCCTTAGCTCAAAACATTGAAATATCACCCCGCGGACAATCTCCTACCAATTATACTGTCACCTCTCACTCATAGATCACTGCCAGATATATATATGAGCCGTACAATAATCCCAAGATTCATGTACCCTGAAGATGGCAACTGAAACTTTAGCCGAAGCATCGGTGGCCCAAAAACCGACCTAAAACTCTGAAAACCTGCGCTGAAGGCCCATAGAATTTAGATATTGTAAAGTTTTATTTTCACCCGTCGTCTAACTTGCCTCCAGCTCCTCTTGTTCCCACCATATTCCCCCTCACTCTAAGCTTGAAGCCGCGACAGCTCAGTCGGTATAGTGACTCAACCACTGGCTGCATTGCCGCGGGATCTGTGTAGTCCCGGCAACGATAAGAGACTTTCTCACCTCTAAAGTGTCCGGAGTAATTCTGGGACTCACACAGATACTTATGAATCAACTGCCGGTATCAGTTCGCGGCGGTAAAGCAGTTTGGCTGTGAAGCTGGCTACGTACCTACATATAGTGCCAAGCAGCTACAGCTGCACTTTCATGTATGAGTTTATTGCGTGGCGCTTAATTATGCAGAGGACAATTTACTTTCTCCTATTACTTTTCTGTTCGTTGGTCGTCCTTCTCCCCTTTTCTTATGCTACAAGGAGTGGTTTTTTAAGACACTGTGATCATGCAAGGTTCGCATTAATGGTACCCTTTGCTATTAGTTTAACCTCACCGTTTATTTCTGTTTAATAGAGACGGAGCGGTGTATGTTTCTGAACTGAATGGAAACATGCACTCCTCACGTGTATTCTTTTTTGTTTCTCGTCTTTCACCTGTCTCCCCTCCCCACTCCCCCCTTCCCCCCCCCCGGTCCCCTATCTTTCCAATCCTTCGGACCTAATTTTTAATCCACATTCACAAACTTCCCATGTGAGTGGCCGTACAGTAATTTTCTCTGATGTTTAGCTAATTGCTATGGCCTTCTTTATTACCTCTCGTAACAATAATTACATACGTCATCGTGTCTGCGCTCGTCAAGGCACACGTACCAGCATTGTGACTAATTACTTCCTATTACCAACAAACCCCTGAAATATACTCTGTTGTCCATAAGCGATTGTCATAATTTACTTTGCCATATGAAAACACACGCTATGGTTCCCTCCCAAATAACTACTCGCCCGGAGACAAAATTAGAACTGGCCTTCAGAAATATGGCATATTATCTATTATGTCGTCACTCTTAGGATATTAATTTCCATCAGTGTTTTATATAAGTAAATGGACGTGAGTTTTGTCTGGCGCTGTTTTAGCCCATCGGAATGGAAAGGGACGCAGCAAGCTCGTCATCTTCTGACTGAATGGCTAATCATAGCAGAATAATTCTTGAGGTCTTACAGATTGTCCAGATTCCTTTATTTTGGTGCACAGCCGAAATTTAAGTACTATGTTCTCACCAGACCAAAATTGGTCATTATCCTTAGCTATACTACTTCAGTGAATGCCCCATCTCCTACGTCTTTAAGATCCACTTTAATATTGTCATTGTGTAAGCGCCGAGATCATGTTATGCTCTCGACCGAAACTTCATATATGCACTATGTTTCTGGATTCTCATTTGGCCTACATGCCGGTTTTATCTCATTCTTTATTTCACTGCCATAGTATTTGGTGAAAGGAATGATTCGGGTCCTAGGCACGAAATTCTTCTCAGATTTCCGTTTTTTCTCCCACCTAGACCTATGTATTTTACTCAGCACCCTGTTGTAAATCATTCCAAAATATGTGTACATTTTACTTTTTATAATTTTACGGAGTTCTCTAGGAAATAGGAAAGGAACACTTTATGTGAAGGTAATGTCCGTCTGTCCGACCAAATTTTATATGTATTTTCCTATCTCTCCATGCCTCCTCTTTCCAGCATAAGCAGTTTCGTGTTCTTAAAAATATACCCTTCAAATGAGATTCGATTCTGAACCACTGCAGTTAGTCAGTACTAGAAAGCGTATTGCTTTTCATAATCAGGTCCCAACAATGTCAGGCAGCCTTAGAAAAAGTTTGGTAACTTCTTGCATCAGAACTCCAATCTTTTAGTGTTGCTGAGACAGAATTGTGATATTAGACCTAATTTCAGGCAATTCAGTACATTTTACAATATTAGACATTGATTAAGCGTCATCTGTTTTTATAATATATATCCTTCTTCATTTTTACTGTGAAGGCGTCTTTTACACCCCCCCCCCCCATAAAAAGGTCACTTGTGCGATATTCAATCTGAATATTTAGACAGGCCATTTTGTCTATTAAGTTACACGGCTTGTAATCCCACGACCCATTCTTCAGATTTCCGCCAGTGACTATACATTTACTGGTTTGTTCTATTTTATTTTGTTTCAGTTGTGTATCTGTCTAATTGTAACTTATGTGACATAGATAATCGCATTTGGTTTTGAACATAAACCGCAGTATCACCAACGATACTTCTGTGTAGATAATCGTGATTTGTTCTGCGTGCTAAACGCCCAGCCCTCCTCACGGTGGCGGCAGGATTAAGAATTACGATTTCATTTTGCGATTGATTCCGGCTGTCTTGTGTGGAACATTGTGGACTGAGTTCAGAGGTCAGCGATTTAATTTAAACATTAGTTCAGCACCATGAGACATTTTAAGTTGCCTTTTTTAATTTTTGTGATCAACTCGTTTACCCTTACTTAATTACATATTTCTATCTTGGCGGAACTTCCTTTTTTGGCCTGTCAGATCACTAAAATCAATTTCCCTCTGTCGAAAGGGCCACCCCAATGGAATTATTATTATCAGTATTGTTGTTGTTGTTGTTGTTGTTGTTGTTGTTGTTGTTGTTGCTGCTGCTGTTGTAAGACAAACGCGGATACGTGTCTTCTTCGTCAGCGGAGCTGTGACAATAATGAAAACGCTGAAACTGGTGGGGAATCTCGCTTCCCGTTTGAAGAAAGCTTGCAAAGGAAGGAGAGAGAACAGGCTGTGGGGGGCCTGAATTAATATGCAGGACCCCCACTGTGTGCGGTGCCAGAGTTGAGGATTATTGACAAGAGAAAGAGAGGAAAAGTTATTTTCTCAAACCGAACCATTTCCTCGACTTAGCTAACAGCTACTTTTGTGGTCCATCACAGCTTCCACTCCTTTTTAAGTAATTTCCTATCGTTATCTTCATCAAATAAATTGGCTATTGGAATGGAGGGAAAATCGCATTACCGTCCGATATACGTTCCCCTTGCTCTCGGAGTCTGATTAAATAGTTATTTCTATAGAGAAGGTTTCTTTTGTGTACATGGAAGGATGTCAGTACTTCAGGATTTTCATTTTGTTCCGGAGTTTTATCAAAACTGAAAGTGAAAGTAAAAGTGAAATAAGGGATTCTGGATAAAGGTTGTAAACTGTGAAAATAAGCTGAATGTAATGGGGTAAAGGAATATATTACAAAGAAAGGATGGCTGATGTAGAGACGTGGCACTTTCAGACGAAGAACAATCTGATTTCACAGGCAGGATCAGATGTTCAACAGTGACGTATAGTCTTGATACACGGCGACCTTCAAAGTTTTCCAATCTCCAGACTGTAATAGCCAGGTGTATACATGACACCCAAATTTATAATTCTACGGGATGTCTAAAAAGTACATAGAAATTTTAATAATGAATAATAATACACAGTAATTCTGAGAAAGAAAGAGCAGTGTGTTGGTTAATATTCTTCTCGCTGTTACCGTTGTTTCCAGCCTAGCCGCGTGGTTAAACAGCCCCCTATCCATTGGGTGCGTATTGCAGGTTTTCATTCGAAGTTAAATACCCAACCGACCCCATTGGCCGCTCGGTCTAAGGCATAGGTCTGCTGCCGATTCCTTCCTGGGGTTGCTGGTTCGAATACTACCGAGGGCATGGATGTCTGTCTTTTGTAAATGTTGTGTTGTACAGGTATGTCTCTTCGACGGGCTGATCTCTTGTCTAGAGGATTCCTATCGAGTGTGTGTGTGTGTCACTGGGTGTGATCAAACGCAAGAATAACCCTCTGCACCTACATTAGTATGTAGATAGAAGTCAGACTAAGAAAGCAAGAAGGGTAAATACCCCGCTCAAGCCGATGCCAGTGGCCGCGCAGTCTAAGGCGTAGGACTGCGGCCGAGCGTTTACTGGGATCGTGGGTTCGAATCCCACCGGAAGCATGGATGTTTGTCTCTTGTGAGTGTTTGTGATGTCATGTAGAGGTCTGTGCGATGGCCCGATCCCTCGTCCAGAGGAGTCATACCGACTGTCGTGTGTGTTTTTTGTGATCAAGTGTAAACAAAAACCCTCCACAACTGCTGTGAATAGATAGGTAAAAAGGGAAGGAATACGAAAAGAAACCCCTCTCAAATTACCTATTAACGTGCCTCTATTCACACCTTTACATCAGTAGCCAATGTACCCTCCGATACTGTAATGGTTTCTTTGCAGGTGAGGCTCAATATGCACTGCGTTTAGAAGGCTGGAAATAATTGTAAGTGATAATTCATAAAATACTACACTAATGATTAATTAAGTCTTCGTCCTTCATCTTGTTGACCTGTGTGACTTAAATGTATAAAGCTACAGCTGTTCTGGTGTATGCGTACTTCACCTTGGACAGGCGAAAGAAGGAAACTTGAGTAAAAATTACTGTGGACAATCATAATTTTATTCATATCGCTGTGATAATAAAGAGTAATGTACAAACAACACCGTCGATCGCAACTAAGAATGTTTGTTATATAGGCCTAAACGAGAAATTTGCTTGCGATATGTTTCGGCCGAAACGAGTCACGTCAGGTAATATGTAATATCCAGTTATACCAAGAAGAATTACTGCACTGTAAGTTGCTTGTGTTTCATGAGATCTCATTTTACAATTAAGCATTTTATACTGAAGGATAAATTAGGGCGTGTATACATAGAGGTGTATTATAGTCTCAGATGGAAAGTAGTTAAAACGGATTTTGTCTGTAAGCATTTTGTAGATTTTGAACCTTCATAATCAGGATGAGTGCTGATTAGACGAAGGGTGTATTGCAGGAGGCGTGGGTTGTATTCAGTCTTGAACGAAAATTAGTTGAGGGTTCTTAATTTGTGAGCAGTTTTAACATAAGAGACGTGGTATTCAGGTTAAGTGCTGATTAGATGATTTTGCAGTAAGCTGGGGTTATATATGCAATGTTTGTTTATATCTATTGCAGTTTTTGTAAGTAAATAACCTGATTAGTTGAGACATTTATGTGTGGCACGAGGATTCTAAACAAACTGTGCAGTTTTGTGCAGGAGAAATGCAGTGTAAGTTGATGGGGTGAAGAAATTCACCGTATCATCTCGCAGCTATATACGCCTAATTTATCCGTCAATATAAAATGGGTAATTGTAAAATGAGGGCTTATTTAAATTCAAAATACAGTGCAGTAATTACTCTTAGTATATTTTATATTGCCGACGTCAGTGGCCGCGCGGTTTAAGGGGTGGATCTGTGGTCGTACGCTTGCTGGGATTGCGGGTTTGAATTCCGCGGGGGGCCTGGGTGACTGTCTGTTGCGAGTGTTGTGTGTTGTCAGGTTGACATCCTTGCGTCGAGCTGATCACTCGTCCAGAGGAGTCCTACTGAGTGTGGTGTGTCTGAGTGTGATCGTGAAGCCTCAATAATGAGGCGGCCCTGGCCGATTAGGGGCTGCCGTGCCACTGGGAAAAAAATGTTTTATTGTGCACTAGACCCTTTCGGCAGAAACATGCTGTAAGCAGATTTCTCTTACATATAATGAACGTTCTCATTTCTGATCAACGGTGCTTTTTTTATTACTGTGGAGAATATTTAACCTAAGGAAGAATAGGCAATGCGGAAGTAGATAAAAGTGCTCTTGTAGATCTTCTCTGTGAATTAAGTAATATTTTCAGGAAGAGTTAATCAAGTACTATAAAACTGGTTTGTCTCCCAAAGCACACGGGAGGAAAATGCTCACAAAATATTGAGTTACTAGCGAACAACAAAACCTACACTTTGACTAAAGTGTAACCTAAAGAATTTCGTAATAAGTTTTGACAAAAAACGTCACCCAAGAACATTTTTAATGAGATGCGAAATGAATTTCAGGGTCTGTAGAAATTCAAGTGATGCCTTTTTAACGACAGTTATTTGATGGTGTTTAAGGATTTCCTCACCCTTAATGGTTCCCAAATCACTGAGTTTACGAAATATGGCCGCTATACTGTCTCCTGCTCCAGGTTAATTCTGTCCTCACGCACGCTAATTCTGTCCTAACGCATGCACGCACACACACACACACTCCCAACATTTCTCTACCTGCATATTTTATTGCTGGATTTTATGGAAATTTTGGTGTCAGCTCGCAGAAAATGGCGAGATAATATAGGCCGAAACATGTAGCACCTATGTAAAATGCAGTGCGAATAAACTGTACAATAGTGCATTTATGGACGTTACACACGTTTCTTACTTTGTCACAATGCACGGAAAAAACAGTGTAAAAATCCCGTGTGAATATTTTCGGTACCCACTGGGTGGACCCATGGGTGGTCCGAAAATCTTGGAGAAGGAAAGAATCCTTTGTCCCTGACGGGAATTTAAAGACGCTTTCTTTGTCTCCCAGCCCTTATCCCATAATTAGCTCTGGGAATATCATATGCCACAAACGTCTTGGCGGTTTCGGCTAATCCTTCCTTAGAATAAGAGGCCAAGAAAAATAATATAATATGTAAATATATTTATTTGGGTGCAGAGGACTATATGTACTTATGATTCTGAAGAGAATGTACTTCTGATGTATAGTGCTACGCATCTGTCTGCAGCAGACTTGATCTTTCCGCTTGTAAATGAGGTCACACAGGGTAACGAATGAGAATTTTGTGGGTTTCGCTTTAATCCGCCTCTGTGTCATTAATGTCCGTTTCTCACGTCCCCACATTAGGGCGAGAGGAAATGGTCGGTTGGCACCCCAGCTATGGCCTGCCGGTATATTCGGAGTGCAACCTGCAGCTCGAGAAGCTGATCGTTGTTCGTAAGTCGTTTAAGGATGCTGTATCAATTTTGTAATAAATAATTGCTTGCGTTAAACTAGTGGCATGGAAAAGGAGGCGGTCGTGGTCTGCTTAAAGGGCAGACTACCTTGACTTTTGACTAAAATAACTGATAAAATCCGCCATAAATCTCAACTAAGGTAGTCGTGTGTACATGACAGTCCTGATTCGAACGGGAGGCTTCTCGAATGTGAATCAGAAGCTGTATTCAGCATTCAAACGGAAGCAAGGTTTTCTTCAAAAGTGTTACTCAGGAACGTTATATTATTTTGTAAAACAAATTCGTGCAGAGACGCTACCAAAGGGTAGAGCTATAATTTCATGTTTATAAAAGATACGGACCTGCTTTGTATTTGATAATCTCCGAATATATGAACCATGTAATATATTTATTTTAACGTGCGAAATTTTATTATGTTTGCAGTAAAATTGGGGTTTGTCCAATGTCTGATCAGTAGGTCACAAAATTTTAAGAGTACCCTTTTTACGGGGGCTGGCTGTTTCTGCTTTCAGAATTCTTAAGTTGTTACGATAAACACAAAGGTACGAAAACTGATTTGTACATGTGTGCAGATATCGTTATTATCTGCTTACAAATTCCGGAACATCTAGGGCCCGCAGTTTGTCAGTTATCACTATAAACGGAAAATTAAAAGAAGACTTCCCAAGGCAAGAATGATATTCAATAACATTACGTTTACTGAAATTTTTCCTTTTCTGAAAGATTTTTCTCGTTAAACTAACTATGGTCGTCATGTTTAATCCCGATAGTGACGCATCCTTGTTTACACAGTAGCCGTATGAGTGCTTTCAAATGAAGGTACTTGAAAACTCTTAAGTGGCATTACCTGAAGTTCTTGCCGTCCAAACAAATTTTCATGAAAATATGAATATTATTGGAATAGGCCTAAGAAATACGAAGACGTACACCTATATATGGCAAACGTAGCATATAATCCGACCGGCAGAAGAAACGTAGATCGACCACGCAAGAAATGCAGACCAACACCCATGAAGACGAAACAAGCCTGGAATAGCTTATGCAGTGATTATGTTGCTTTCCACGATGATGATGATGATGATGATGATGATGATGATGATATGCCACACGTGATTTTTCATACAAAAGTTGCTTGACGTCCATTAATTGCAGCTATATTTCATCTTTTATTGCAAAGCCACAATTATTTTTAGTAATCAGGCAATCTCACTACACTGCAGAGTCATAAATAATTGTACTTGTGTCTCCTCTCACATGTGTCTCCGTCGCGATAAAACTTATCAGTGTTAGAGGTCGCATAATTTGTGTCAGTGGACCAATATTTTGAATGCTCTATGAGAGGTAGCTTTTGAGAAAGGCTTTCTTTAAATTACGCGTTGCTTTAGACCAAATTCAGTAAAACTTTAATGTCAGCCATGTCTTGTGGACCCTCAGTGCTCAAAACTTTCGATGCCTGCAGAGTTTTAGAGATGAAAATTGCGGACCCACAATCTTCCCTTCGTGTGTTCTTTCCTTATATCTCGTGTAAATCGAAAGTTGCAACACGCATTGTACCAAACTGGTGCGTGCCAAAAATATTACAGGTACGCGATTATCCAGCTGAACTTCGTTTGTAACTGGCCACTGGTTTCACGCCCCAGGAACCTTATTCGAGAACAGAAAGCAATCTCACTTAAAAACAGTGGTCACATCAGTCCTGTAATGATAATGTACTTAAATGGAACGGTACGTGCGTAGACCCTTTCTTTCTTGTTGGAATTATTTCCAAGAGAAAAACAGTTCTATATTTATGCGTTTTTCCTTCACATACCTTTTCATATTTGACAAATTTTATCGAAGCTGGACGGACACTTAATGCTATTACATGTCACATCATTACCTTATTCATTCCAATCCACGCCTTTAACATTTGCTTGTACTGAATAGAGACTTATATCATCACAAACAATCAGCCACCGATACTTTCACATGTAATTGTATCGTTTCATGAACTTATACACGTTTATGGATATATTAAATGGCCCAAGGTTTACGTTTTACAGAATTATTGTTAATAATTCTGTAATAGAATTAGTTGCATGAATATTTTAGACTGTGTAAACCGGTAGCGTATTAGTCATGTTATTATACATTAAACTGTAGTACGTTTGAGACTGAAACAAATAGCAGTACAGAGTCTATAACATGATGCAAAAATACACACTTTGCATTAGATATTTATGTCTTTGCTAGAGAATGCGTGCCCAGAACGGATCCAGGCCTATTTAGTCACGTATGTAATGCCTGACGGCGGAAGGGGGGGGGGAGGGTGAGGTATCAAGGCAGGAGCGTGAAACTCGCCATTTCCTCCATTTCGACATCTATAAAGTATGGAGCTCTACCTCCATTTCCTCTATTTTAGTTCGAAGTAATTTTTTCCTAAGGGGAATGCTTTGGTTCTGGGAGGATTGGTAAGGACTTCCAAATGTTTTAAATTTAAGAAGCCTTGGAAATAAAGTCAGAACGGTTCAGCTGAGATATTTCACAAAAATTGTTGGTGAAACTCGGTTTATACTCCCTGCAGCGGGCACTGTTGTCACTCTACTCTGAAGACATGCCTCGACTAGTGCAGTGAGGCTGCGTTACTGCTACACGCACGGGCTGCAGCGTCTGACGCAGTCACTACTACAATAGCATTGCAGTTGTCCTGGTTCCGTTACTGCATGTTATCGCACGCGTCCGCTGCGGCGACTAATCGGGGGGTTCGGTCATTTGAGAAGAACAAGTTTTGTTTTTGTGCTTAGGGCTTTTATTTTCATTCGATGAGTGGTAAATTTTGACAGGTGATGAAATAAAATTAGAATTATGTGTTCAGTCATATAATAATAAATGGTTGCATGAATACATATGGATTCAGGAGAAAAAAGTTCTTACCTGCCTATCCGCATAATTTGGCCGATTTTCACTAAATGCTGTATGAACGTGATACATGTAGAGGCTTACATTGTGTTTGAGTGTGTCAACAGTGTGAACCTTTTTCAAGGATCAAATAATAGGGTTTTCCTTTATAGGGGTGCAACTGCAGTTCCTTCCACACAAGTACTTAGCTTATGAATGAAAAATTTACGCGAGTAGTCACATAAGTACATATTTATTACTAATCACTACACAAAAATTCTTTTCACTCCTACATGCTTCGGCTCCTCATCATAACCATCATCAGAGAGTCATCTGTCAGAGACATGCGCAGCGTACAGTACGCCAATGAATGGTAATATATGCATTAAAAACGTACCTGTAAAGCGACTGCGCTGCAGATGTATAGCACTAAGTGTATTAGAAAACAGTCCTTACAATTAACATTAAATATGTGGAAAAGTAAAACGTTAAGGGCAATTTTAATTTAGTTCAAAACCTCTACACGTCACTAACGACAACATGGCAACCATGCGAAATTTTGCCTTTGAAAAGACGCAAGATACCCTGAGTTGGCGCGTAAAAGTATACCTTGGAAAATTACGTGACTTTTATGATAATTTCTTTCGTAGCCTCTAATATAACAAATTTTCCTCTGTGCTTATATTTTTAGCATGATTGCTGTTGCAGTAGCCGAATCAACTCACATTCTGCAAGTGATACTACAGCCACTACACGGAGCAGTTTTACTGCGCTACACGTACCATGCTTTTAGAAAGATTCGGTAGCAGGACGGCGTTATGGGGAGGGGGCAGCAGGAAAAAAAACCTTTCGAAAATACGATCTTCTTACAACGAGTTTATCAGCGTTAATTTTGTTAATATTCAGTACACGCATGTTTAAAGCATAAGGCTTTCGTATCTGATTAACCTAAACATAAAGTGTAATCGACCAAAGGGAAATCAACTCTACGGCGGTATATGTAATCACGCAACAAAGTTCAGTGGCACAAACGATATATACCGCACAGCCGACTGCAGGGAATTAGGTTCTGGCGTGCAAGGTATTCAAGGAAATAAATCTGTAGGTTTTCGTTTCATACTGTCTGACAAGGGTGCGTTAGCATCGTTATCCTACGTCTTATTCTTTATAGGTTTTTACACGGAGTGTACAAAATCTTCTGAACTACACAACATGCTTTAATAAGGCTGGATAATGTGATTGTACACGTATATTTAAAGTTGTGCAGTGAATTTAACTGTAGCTTCTCTCTTCATGTCGCACAAATTGAGCTTTACGCAGCTTCCTAAGAATTGTTTAACCAAAAATATATGTATGAAATATGAATAGGGAGCTAAGCTTTATTTCGAGTGTTTACCGGTATAATATGTACTTAAGGGAAAAAATACCAGAAAATGGAAGTCAGTATATTTGCACTTGAGATCTTCTCTGTTCTGGGATGTTACGTAGCGTGGATTTGTAATTAGTTACCGACGTTTCGGGACAATCTCCCTGTTCCATCTTGAAGGGTGAAGCAAGACTGCTTGAACCATCAAGATGGGACCAATAGGTTGTCCGAAAGATTGGTAAATACCAATCTATGCTGCGTAGCATCTCGGAAGAGCGAAGATCTCATTTACACCGTGACGGAAGCCTGAAATTACGCATATGTGTACTTCATAGAGGCTACTTGTGTGCAACGGATATGTACGTATGTGTACGTGCAATAAACGGACATCAAGAACGTAGCGGTATGCAAAGTAGCAGAGGCACTGAACGTCTCCACTCCTGCTAATTGGTCTGTCCCTTTGCTCCACTGTGAATTAGAACATGTGTGCGCATGTTGGATGAACAGTGCCGATAAGAACGTGGCTTTTGTGCGCGGTACTTCCACTCTTTGCCCCCTGTCTGTGATCTCCGCTTATAAACATTCGTACATAGCAGGGTCAAAATTGATCTCACTTCCAGTAAATAACTCCAGTTCCCAGAGAGGCTGACAGGAGCAAACTGAATGCGTAAAAATGGCGTTATTTCCTTCAGTCAAATTTAGTATCCTATATATATGTATTTAATGACGATAGTCATTTAATTAAAAGAGTGTGTATATGTGGAGAAAAGTAACCGTCTACAGCCAACGTTATGTTTTATTAAAAGACGAGAGCGACTAATTGCGGTCCTTTTGGACCATATTCAGACTCTGTTCTTATCCTGTTGTTACAAAATCTCTACATATACAAGTAGAAGGCCTTCTCTTTTACAAGTCAAATTAATACATATTTGTATTTTGTAAAATTATGTATTAATTTGACTTGTAAAAGAGAAGGCCTTCTACTTGTATATGTAGCGATTTTCTAACAACATGATAAGAACAGAGTCTGAAGATGGTCCAAAAGGACCGCAATTAGTCGCTTTCATCTTTTAATAAAACATAACGTTGGCTGTAGACAGTTACTTTTCTCCACACACAGTTGATACACGCCAACGGGGACAATGAATATTAAAATTAAAAAGATTGTTTCTGACTTTTTGTCCGGTTTTAGTCCGTGTAGAGGCGCAAACCAGAGAAACTGATATTTTCATGTTTCATCAGTCAGTGCTGGCGAATTTCCATCTAGAAAGTGACAAATTTCCTGAACGGTCCTTTCAGTTTCTGTACATAACAATTCCTCACTTCTTTCACCATTAAATAATTTACACAGTGATTACAGCTAACTTAAATTGATTCCACCACAGTAAATTTAATGCTAGGAAATACATGTGGGATTAATGTGTAGAAGTTTTGCAGGTACTGCAAGTAAGTATGGCAGACAGCACGTAACGTCTCCATGCACTAGCCGTTCGTACCTGTGTTTGAACATTCAGACGCCACTTAGTTCTCTCTGTTTTCGCCTTTAGACCAGCCCCCGTAACTGATGTCGTTTGAAAGATCCTCTGTGCTTTTCTTCGTGACATTAAAGGTTTCGCTCGATACAAGCAGTAGACTAACATCACCAAAGACCGAAATTGGTGTGTTATTTCAGTTCAATACTTTTATAAACTCCAAGAAACATCCCACTTCCTTATTCTACACAAAGTTGAAAGTAAAACGCGACAAACTTTTCCACACTTCATACAACTCCACAAAAGCAAAGTGTTATACAAATTCTTTTCTGGATTAGCGATAAAAATATTCGTTAATATGTATGCTGTCTGCGACGTCACATCCTGTTCCTGTCCAGCACGAGCTTCCATAGAAAAATAACATTGAGATGAACAAGAACTTCTCTCTTGTCATGAAATTCATTGTACCAAAAAAATCCTTCTTTATAAAGTTTTTAGCTAGTCATATATTTTGTTACTTTTATTCTCTTTTGTACTTCTAGTATAACATTCGCATGGGTATAATTCTTTCGTATCTTCTTCCCTCAGTCCCTTTTTTGTTTTCGTTTATTCCTTTCGTATCTATACTCCTCCCTTCCTAACTACGTATGGCGTCTTGCATTATGCGGAATAGCCAGACCCTCAGGATGTTAAAACTCCCGAGCGACTTCGAATGTTGTTAATTTGAATGTTTTGATTGTGTCTTCGCACACAACGTTTATATCTAGCCTGCTCTAACACGCGAGATTCGTAGTCCTGGAGTTGATTTTATTATAATGATGAATGCATATCGTGCTGTTTTAAAGTTGGTACAGTTTTACTTTTTAGGGTATAAAGATGACAGTTTCACTATAATTTATTACAAATACTGTCAGAAGATTCCCTTCCGAATGAATTACGTAAAATGTCCAGTGAAGTCCCGACAATTGTAGCTTAAATACACACCAATACGAATCCATTTATTGCGACTTTCTTCTTCTGAATTGCACATCACTTAAAGTCTAAACCTTCTCTCTCACATTGCTGTACGTACTTCAAAGACCAGCATTACACAGTATTATTTTGCTGTGAGTCCATAGCTAGCAGAATTTCCCTGGCTGTAGCGGCAGCTTTTATACTTCCAGAACAATCCATCCATTAAGCATGAAATTTAAATGTCCAGTTTAATTAATAATGTAAGTTTATAATTCATAACATTTAAACATAATATGGCCGTGCAAGAAAAACCCACTAAGACCAAAAACGGTTTTGAGAAAGTGTATATAAAACAAGAAAACTTACCTGGATTCAGCAACCACGAAGGTGTTTTTACCATTGTAAATTCTTCTTGAATGAAGTAAGACGATATGCCAAGTCAAGGAGGTGACTGATATGGACTTAACAGTTCAAAAAATCTCACCTTTTAGACCACACTTTACTTAGTTGTTTTCTTTCTATGCCCAAAATCTAATACTCTCTTATCTTAAAACAATGAAGTAAGTTACATTTTAAGCCATTAGGTACCACAGTTCCAGATATAATTTTTACTTTGTAAATATGTGAAAACACAGCCTACGTGTTTCCATGGAAACACAGCCTACGTGTTTCCATGGAAACGGCGTAAGAACCCCAAAATTTACAACGAATCATAAAATTCTTGTATTATAATGTGTGTATATATGGATTCCAAGCAGACACTTTAAGTATCTTGGCTTTAATCTTGCTAACACTAATCAGTCTACCTAAGTAAGTCAGTTTCAAGTTTGGGAGGGCACTGATTAGACATTACACATTCGGGTCTCAATTTTAGGCTTTGTTTAAGATAGAGAAATTAAGGTGCAGAAGAAATGTTCTGCCTTTGCTCTATGCTGTTAGAATGAAGTAGATTCTGCGTGTAATTCTCTGGCTTACATAACTGGCAGGAATTATCGCTCTAAATTTGTAGAGTTTTATCTTTCTTACACCACTTTCTTTCTCAGTCTTATTCATGGCACTGTGTTGTTTGCGCAGTTCTGTCTTACGTCTAATACAAGGTGACTGTAAATTTAAAGTGGGAAGATGTTAAAGAAAGTGATCGACGTGTTCCTGTAGGGTACTATTAAAATTCGGTCATGTTTCTAGTGTGAAGTAAGAATCATGAAAAGTCTGTCAAAATATCTAGTTTCGTGGCTAAGGTCCAAACACACTTCTGATACGAATGCTATCCAATACAACTTCGTTTCATTTGGAAAACACGTAGAGCTATATATCACACGCTATCCTATAGCTTCTGCCTGCCTGCCTGATCCTTGCAATCGCTTGATCGTAAAGAAGCGGGTGAATGAGAAGGTTCCCTTTAAATTAGAGCGCCAGTGGCGACTGACAGTGTCCCCCCGTAGAAATCAATCAATGCTTGGGCCCAGCAGTAGGCCTATTTCCTTTTTTTACCTCGCGATTGATGCTGGTTAAACGTTCAGTTTATAAAAGCGAGAGTTTTTTTTTTTTTTTGCTTTCTTGTTGCGTCTGTGAATGCTGAAGGGAAACTTTCCTTTAAGAGTTGTTATATAAACGGAGCTTCGCCATCTTTGCTGGCTGCTCTCAGAAATGCTTGGTATCCTGATTTACTCTCTACTTAACAACGCTGAATTTCACTGCTAAGTAGCAAGAGTTACGGATGTTAAAGTCTTCAGCAGAGACTTGTGGAATTCCGGCTGAAAATTTAAGTCTATATTATCCGAATACGCTTGAAAATTTAGTAAAATACCTTTTGAGTATTGGTAAAAATTGGACCAGGCGTATTTCGAATAAAACTGAAAATCTTGCCTTAAACGTGGCAATTGGACTGAAAATGATATATGATTTCTTCCGAATATGGATAACAAACTAGTCTTTTATATTTCCAATATTGTTTAATATTTTGCCTGAAGTTTTTCCATTAAATGCAGTTGAACAAACAATCTGGTACCTTCCATCCAAGTATGGCTGAATATCTGATATTTTATTTTCTGAATATGCATGAAATCAGATCTTGTGTCTTCCGAATTTGAGTGAAACGTGACTGTGATACTTCCGAATAGCGAAACGGTATTATTTTAATGGGTTGAAAATGAATCCTGGTATACGGACATTAGATATGTTCCAAGTAAAGAAGGCTACTCCCTGTATCTTTACCTTTGTTGCGTCTGTTGATGCAAGTAGACCTCCGACTGAAATGGCACTGAAACTTTGGCAGTCTATATTTCAATGGGGATTTTAATACACATTTGTTTAAAATTTTTTGTCCATCCAAAAATTGTTCGTATGAATATTCGTGCTGATGTAAATTTGTTAACGCGCCGTGGAGCTTGCAAAATATATCATGCTATGTACAAATATGTAACAGTTCTCATATGTAAATAGTATTTGCTTTATGTCACATGTACAGGCCATATATCATCCACCCCCTACTACTTACAAATACATTTTTCTTTGCCTTAAAACAGAGTGCCTTCCTACCTGTCACCACACGAATCACAGCTCCATTGTTAAAATCGGTTGTCAGCTTAATAGATTCACAAAACTAATATAGGATATTGTTTATTTATTTACTGATTTGTGGTTCGTGGTTTGCATAATTGTGCCCTTGTATTACCAGGCTTTTGCAAATCACAGATTCGTTAAACACATACGTATTTACATTGGTGTACTATCTCATTTTACCACACACATTACTATACAGCCATCATAGCTCTACAATTATAATATTTTCTGTTCTTTCTAAGATTTCTTTAGTGTCTCTTTTTATTCACCGGTAGCCTTCAATAATGTTTTGTCTTAGTGACCTTATTTTCAGTTCTGCATTTAATTCTAGAAAGTTGTGTAATTAACTTCTGGTAATTTTTCACTCAAATGCTCTTGTCTAATCATGGAGATAATTTTACATTAATAGATAGACTCTGTATGTAACATGTACAACACTATTACATAATTTATATAAACACGTTGAAGACTAATATTCCTCTGAACTGAATTTAAAATTTTAATTTCTACCTCATAGAGAACACCATTCTTTTCCATTACAACGACCGGTCTGTTGATGATACTGAGGGCAACAGTCGATATTCACTGGCAGACAGAACACGAAACATGCTTGAAGGCCAAATGCTAAATTTCTTGGATACTAAAGGACATGGTTTATATAGTTACCACTGGACCATGACATGTTAATTCTAAGAGACATCTATGTCACTCTTGTCACTTGCTACCCTGTTCTTTCAAGAATTTTTAAGGGAAAACCAAGCGAATAATAGCATTATATATTAAATATTACACAGTTTCTTAATCATTTTTAAAAATAATTCGGAATATTAAATATTTCCAATATCCAGCAGTTATTGGCCTTAAACAGTTTTTTTTCCACCACCATCTTCAAGTACATAACTGGTTTCAGACTCACAAAATATGTATAATGAAAGCTGTGTCAGCACTGTTTATGATCGCCATAAAAAATTTCACATATTTGGTTCTGACATTTCATCAATTACAGCTAACAAGTTGAAAACGTACGCCCTATCGCCAGGCCGCCACATTCCTTGGCATTCTATAAACAGGCGATATTCCAGAAGCATTCTATGCAAATTTTAATTTATCATTTATAATCTTCGCATTCAGTTACTGTAAATGCCAATAAATTCTTCTATCCTTTCCGAAATTCTTGAGCATATATGGCATTTAAGTGAAAATAAATGTTACCTTTAAGTACTGCCGTACAAAAGTGTCACAATTAATGAAATAAGTCATAAATAACAAAACTTACTGCAACCTTGATTCTAGGTCTGTGTAATTGTGTTTTATATCAGAAATTACCATCAGGAAAAATAATAAAAGCAAAAACAAGACCGGTACTCTTTCTATATTAGTTACGTATATGTGTCTTTGTATCAGAACAAACACAGTGCGCGTAATGATAACGGAAGCTCCACATATTCATACCGGAAAGCTATTCTAGACGTCACGTAATGCTGCCGGTCGTGACGTGACCGATAAAATAACGCGCCATGATAAGATTACACATGAACAGGTTCAGTTAAGTTTACTTTGCTTATATAAGGTTGCCTAGACATGCACCTCGCTGCCTCAGCACTCAGTTTCGTGTCTTTTTAAAGCCAAATTCGAATCTGACATATAAAACGTATATTAAGTGAAGACAATATGAAGAGGGGAAGGGATGAACCTCAGTTCATTGAGGTGAATATCGGCGTGGAAGTAAATTCTGACGCATTTTAAACTTCGGTACTGCAATGTGAGTGCCAACTTTATAATCCACCCAAAAAATGAAGCCACAGGACGCTGGCTGAAACCCAGAGCCGGTCTAGAAGTTTTAGAGAAAATGAGAAAAAATTAACACTAGCTATTGCGGCGTCTTTAAATCTTGCAATATTATTTCGTCCAGTGATAAGCGGGCAGATCATAGGGAACGGTAAATTTGGCGCAAAAAAAATGGAAGTCTAGAATCTAATGTACTAAAATTAAATTACACCCGAAGTTACCTAGCTGCGGAGTGAGATTGAAGTGGCTAAATGGTGTAGAGGAGTGACCGTTTGTAGGAAGAGAGGAATATTGAAACAGAATCTTGAAATAAGATAATGGTGCCTTTCTAATACGGATTATTATCATAAAAAGCTGATCAAATATGAAACTCTTTCGCTTTTGGACTGGTAATGCATTATTACAGGCAAATATTCCAGACTCTTCAAATTTAACATAACAATGCACGTGAGATTTTCACACCTACTTTAATTAGCACTTACAATCCGCAAACTACTTGCAATGACAGATTTTATTCTGCAGATTTAAACTGAAGTAGGCCCATATCTTACGTTAATGCAACAGTATAAACAAGAAACATTTAAGAAGATAAAATTATTTTATATGATTTACAACACTCACGCCAACTAAACACACAATACTCTTTTCAGATCTTTTATATTACAGTGTTACGTTGTAATATGAAATATCTGGGAAGAGTATTATGCATTTTGTTAGACTAAGTGTTGTGAATTGTTCATCGACACTGCACGGAATGGACAATGTGAAACGTATTTTTATACCTTTTTGTCATAAGACCAAATTCACTATCGTCTGCTGCGAATATGCAAATTGTCCCCAGTTCGAAATCGCCTCAATGTTCTTGATCCTGACAGGAAAAAGACAGTGTCTCTCTAACAGAAAACAGTCATTTTACTTTTTGAGTTGTCCAGGTTTATTTGAGGAAAATATATAACTTTAAATTATCGTCAGTATTTAATGTGTTCCATGTCCGTGCATTATGTTATACAAAAACACTAATCACCAACAAATGCACAAATGCACTCTCTGCGGTCCCGGCCTGCAGACCGGGACCGCAGAGAGTTCACGCCTCCAAAAACAACGCAATACACAGTCAACAGCACATTCTCACTCAACTGTAAAGTGCAACCTTCGTGTAACGATAACAAAAAAGTTCTCCCTGAAGATGACCCAGCAGGGTCGAAACATGTAGGAGTGTGTTACGATTGATGATAAAACTCTCTTTGTGCATTTGTTGGTGATTAGTGTAATCGTCAGTATGTCCCATCGTCATATTATTGATGCCAACAGTTTTATTTGAATTCAACTTCTATTCAGACCGATATAGGTCTTACTGAAAAAGGCATTCATGTATTGTTAGCATATGCTGCCCAGTGCTGTAAGAGAACTGTAGATCACTGTGACGGACTGAGAAGTATAAACAACTAGGAATATTATTCTACTCCACTGCTTAGAGTAAAGATTGAATTGAATAAAACTTGCCATCATATAAAAGCCATATGACAGAAGAGCAAAATCCTTCGGGGACAACAATAAAGAAGCAAAAACACAAACTCTTTAGCACAAAAATACAGACAGCATGCTCTTAATCTTGACGTCATTCCGATATTTCATTTACTTGCCATATATTTTAATGGTTTGAAAAGTCATACTGTCGTGTAACGTATATTCTAAGGACCAAGCACTGAGATCTCTTTCTAACCATACATAATAACTTTGCAACTGTAATTTTATTTTTATGTCCTTGATGGTCTTGGATAAAAGCTTTGGCCACAAGGTGGTCGAAACGTGTATCCTTGTAAAGCACTAATAAATAGTTGTGTTGATGATGATTAATATTACTCTACAAACAAACACTTTATGTCAATATCAACCCCCCTTAAAGGTGTGTTTCAACATTTCTTATAACGAAATGCACTTAGAGTACTATAATTTCACAGTTTCTTGTAGAAAAACACTGCAAAAATCATAAACACCGGACTGAAAGTTCCAACATTTACACAAAGGGGAACACGTTACAAAGATTCAGCTGAAGCAAATGTAGGGCTAGTATAATATAATGACGTCACAACTCGGCAAGGCGCATGGCGTTTTGTAACAGGATTTAAGGACTTGAATTGGCAGTATGTAGTATCGATAGACAGCAGTTTCAAAACTTATTTCTCTACGTTGGGAAATGCGTCATACAGTATCTACACAAAAAGTTCAGGTATGGCACGTGGATACGGAGAGTTTCTATAGTGTGGAATATATAAAGTTTTGGGAATGGTTTTACGTGAGTAGTATCACCACCATTCACAAGGAGTATTTTACACCGCGTTGGTTTCACTTGAGACTGGCAGCAGCAGGCTTCCGAAACGTACTGTGTGTTTTGAATATTAGCGAAAAAGTAAACGTCATTGTGTTGATATTACTCCTATAGTGTGTGCGAACATACTCATTGTTTTCTGCAAAGTCTTCTTGAATTTAATATTTAGGGACAATAACGAGTCCAACAAACCCGAAGTGTTGGTCTCTGCGGATGTTTCGTATCTTGTTGAATGATATCCTCTGGGTGTGGGGTCATGCAGACTGACAGTTTAGGTTTCAGAAGTTCTCTGCCCTCATGATGGAGGCAGGAGGATTCGCTGGTACTTTGGTACACTTTTGCCACTCTACACTACGTCAAATCACAGAAGAGTAAGGCTGTGGCCACCGATGGCAGAACCTTAGATCTAATGCTGTTATTTACTGTTTGAGTGTGTCAACAGTGTGATCCTTTCTCACAGACCGTACACTAGGGTTTTTCCATTACAGGGGTACAAATGCAGTTCCTTCCACAGAAGTGCTTAGCTTATTAATTAAAAATTTGCACGAATAGTGATGTAACTATTCATTACCAACCACTGCACATCAGGTATTTTTATTCGTACATGTTTCGACTCCCCGTCTTAGCCATCATCATGGAGTCATCTGTCACAGACATGCGCAGAGTACAGTTATATACATTAAAAACATATATGTAAAGCGACTGCACGGAATATATATAACATGAAGTGTATTAGACAAATAGTCTTTATAATTAATATTAAGTACACGGAAAATTAAAACCTTAAGGGCAGTTATAATTTATGATAAAAAAAGTGTTAGTAGCACCGTATTAAACGGTTATAAGTAACATGAGCCTAAGCGAATATTGACGTGATAGGCGGAAGGCAGAAAAGGATAAGGAAGAGCCGAAATGAATTGGGGAAAGGGAAGTGATGATAAAGCAGAAAAACCTAGCACTGAAGACACAGTAAACCGGAAAATATGGCGGAAAACGACTCAGAACCTGTAACTGGGGTAATACTGGAAAACTGTTTAATTAGACAGTTAAACAGTATCAGACTTCCGCCACTTTTAACTGCTTGGTCTCCATTAATGTGTGCAGTGGGAATGCTATAGGGTTTTCTGATTTTACTGGATTATTAGAAGGAACTAATTTTGCGTAGGGTGTTATTTAACGACACCGATAACTTTTAAGTTTATATATTGTCGGCGATAGATAAAGGGCACTGGTAGAAACATATTGCCAATTTAACAAAGAAGTACTGCTGCTCAGAGACAGAACCTCTCCCGGGGCTAATTTGTCAGTCACAAATCCCACATGCGTTGGAAAACTTGTCTGAACCGTGACAAACCGCTGACTAACCGCTGAGCCATGGCACGGCCCAGAATAACCAAAATGACTAATGCTCCGCCCATGCCTTTTCTTCTTGATTTGATCACCCAAGCAACATTTGGTGAGGAATGCAAATCGTAAAGCTCTTCCTTATGTAGTCTTCTCCACCCCTCTCTTCCCTCGTCCGTCTTTGGCCCAAATATCTTTCTCAGCACCCTGTTCTCAAACACCCTCAGCCTATGTTCCTCCCTCAATGTGAGACACCAAGTCTGACACCCATACAAAACGACAGGCTAAATTATACTTCTATCTTAATCTTTATATTTGATAGCAAACTGGAAGATAAAGGATTCTGCACCGTGACTTCTATCTCGTCTGGATTTCTTTATGAATGGAATTTTTACTTATGAAGGTTGTTCCCAAGTACTGGAACCGTTGCTCAGTCAATCGGATATTAAATTAGACAGCCAAGAAATTAATAGCTTAGGCTCTTACTACTCCAGCCATTCAGTTATTAGATTCCGTGCAACAGCTCTCTGAAGAAATGCTCTGTTGTGTGACACTTGGTGTCTAAATTGCATTCATCACGACATTGTAGAATGTGTTCTGCCTTTCACATTGCTCCGCTTGTAACGTGAGACGGCTCTGATATTGATCCTAACGACTGAACACCTCGGAAAGCTATAATCCGACACCGGAAGGACAAGTATTGCCACAACAGTGTGAATAATTTAAGGCGGTCTTAGCGCTACGGTCTCTATCCGCTTCTTGTCCCAGTGGAAGATCACATTGGCAAGGTGACTATGGCATCGTCCCTATTTTACTCACAGGTACGGCAGTGTTGTACTACAGAGAGATAAGTCTGTTTGAAATAAGTAAATTCATCTTAATTCCTGGGAATATCTGCATGTATTTAAACTTCCAGTCCGTTCACAGTTTTTGTGAACAAGGCACTGAATCTTGGGGTTTCGTAAAATGCAGGGAATTTCTTCACTCGCTGAACTATTATTAGCTTCTTAAAATAAAACCGTGTTAAGTGGGTCCCTGTCACCGCGGCATGGCGCGTCCTCAGGTTGCGGATGGAGGAAGGGCCTCCAGTTATGGAGGGTAGCTGCGAATATATTGAATAAGCAGTCGCGGACAGCCAACAAGGGGTGGTCCTCCAGCTTCGGGGTTGGGCGAGGTGCTAACAACTCCTCACCGTAAAAAATTATGATGTTACGAACCAGACACAGAAGTTTCGGGCCTGGACCGATTCTTTGGTACGACCCCAGCTACGGAAAAAGGATATGAGTTTTGGAACATGGAATGTGAGGAGCATTTATAGGTCAGGGTCACTTATGACAGTGGTCAGGGAATTAACTAAATATAAGTTAGATTTAGTGGGTGTCCAGGAGGTTAGGTGGGACACAGAAGGGACTGTAAGAGCCGGGGAGTATACTTCTTTCTATGGCAAAAGGCAAGAAAATCACCAATTGGGAACAGGTTCTTTTGTACACCAGAGAATAGTATCAGCAATCAAGAGAGTGGAGTTTGTTAGTGATAGGATATCATACATAGTGCTGAGAGGCCGCTGGTGTAATATCATTGTTCTGAATGCGCATGCACCAACAGAAGAAAAAGGTGATAATTCAAAGGACAGTTTCTATGAGGAATTAGAAAGGAGTTTTGATCATTTTCCTAAGTACCATATGAAAATTCTGTTAGGAGATTTTAATGCAAAAGTGGGGAGAGAGGATATTTTCAAACCGACTATTGGGAATGAGAGTTCACATCAGGATAGTAATGATAATGGTGTTAGAGTAGTAAACTTTGCCACATCAAATAATCTAGTTGTTAAGAGCACGATGTTCCCGCACTGAAACATTCATAAATACACCTGGACCTCTCCTGATGGGAAGACTCACAATCAGATCGATCGCATATTGATAGATAGGAGATGGTATTCGAGTATACTCGATGTGCGATCTTTCAGGGGAGCTGACTGTGATACTGATCACTGTCTGGTGGTTGCGAAAGTTAGGGAAAGACTGGCAGTACGCAAACAAGCAGCACGGAATTTTGATGCGGACAGATTTAATCTCAAGAAGCTAAGTGAACTAGAGGTTAGGAAACAGTATCAGCTTAAGATCTCAAACAGGTTTGCAGCTTTGGAAAACTTAAATGTTAGTGAGAACATAAATAGGGTCTGGGAAAACATTAAAGAGAATATCAAAATATCAGCTCAAGGTCTGCATGAACGGAAGCAGAATAAACCGTGGTTTGATGCAGAATGTGCAAAATTTTTAGCTAAAAGGAAACAGGCTAAAATTCACTGGTTACAAAATCCAAACCAAAGTAATGGAGATAATCTGCACAACGTAAGACGTGAAGCTAGTAGACATTTCAGGAACAAAAAAGGGATATCTGAAAGCAAAAATTAATGAACTTGAAACTAACAGTAAAAACAAGAATATCAGGGAATTTTATAGGGGTATCAATGAGTTTAAGAGCGGGTACCAGCCTAGAACTAATGTAGTAAAGATGAGAAGGGTGACCTGGTTGCAGGCTCACACAGTATTTTGGCTAGGTGGAGGAATCATTTCTCCCAGCTGTTGAATATACACGGGGTTAATGATGTTAGGCAGACTGAAGTACATACGGCAGAGCCACTAGTGCCTGAGCCCAGTGCCTTTGAGGTTGAGATGGCTATTGAAAAGCTAAAAAGACACAAATCACCAGGTACTGATCAGATTTCAGCAGCATTGATTAAAGGAGGGGGTAGGATAATTCGGCCTGAGATCCATAAACTTATTATTTCTATTTGGAATAAGGAGGAATTACCTGAGGAATGGAAGGAGTCAGTCATTGTGCCTATTTATAAGAAGGGTGATAAAACAGATTGTAATAACTATCGAAGCGTATCACTTTTGTCAACTACGTACAAAATTCTATTCAACATTCTTTTTTCAAGGTTAACTCCATATGCAGAGGAAATTATTGGGGATCATCAGTGTGGATTTCGACGTAACAGGTCAACTACTGATCATATATTCAGCATTCGTCAAATACTTGAGAAGAAATGGGAATACAATGAGGCAGTGCATCAGCTATTTATAGACTTCAAGAAAGCCTATGATTCAGTTAGGAGGGAGGTCTTGTATAATATTCTCATTGGGTTTGGTAACCCCATGAAACTATTAAGGTTAATAAAAATGTGTCTAAGTGAAGCATAAAGCAGAGTTCGGGTAGGCAAACATCTGTCTGACACGTTTCCTATTAAGAATGGCTTGAAGCAAGGAGATGCTCTGTCGCCATTGCTTTTCAACTTTGCCTTAGAATATGCCATTAGGAAGGTTCAGGCAAACCAGGGGGGCTTGAAATTGAATGGTACACATCAGCTTCTGGTTTATGCTGATGATGTTAATATATTGGGTGGAAGCATACATAGTATAAAGAAAAACGCAGAAGATTTAGTGATTGCTAGTAAGGCGATTGGTCTAGAGTAAATGCTGAGGAAACTAAGTACATGGTCCTGTCTCGAAGTCAGAACGCACGACACAATCACAACATAAATATAGATAATAAATCCTTTGAAAGGGTGGAAGATTTCAAATACTTGGAAGCATCCCTAACGAATCGAAACTCCATTCATGAAGAAATTAAGAGCAGATTGAATTCGGGGAATGTTTGCTATCATTCGGTGCAGAATCTTTTGTCTTCCAGGTTGCTATCCAAAAACACAAAGATTAGGGTATACAGAAGTATGATTTTACCTTTTGTTTTGTATGGGTGTGAAACTTGGTCTCTCACACTGAGGGAGGAACAAAGACTGAGGGTCTTCGAGAATAGGGTGCTGACGAGGATATTTGGGCCTAAGAGAGACGAGGCGGCAGGGGATTGGAGAAGACTACATAAAGAGAAACTTAATGACCTGTACTCATCACCAAATATTATTCGGGTAATCAAATCGGGAAGAATGAAATGAGCGGGGCATGTAGCACGTATGGGGGAAAGGAGAGGTGCATACCGGATTTTGGTGGGGAGACCGGAGGGAAGGCGACCACTTGGGAGACCCAGGCGTAGATGGGAGAATAATATTAAAATGGATCTTCAAGAAGTGGGATGTGTGGGCATGAACTGGATTGAGCTGGCTCAGGATAGTGACAGGTGGCGGGCTCTTGTAAATGCGGTAATGAACCTTCGGGTTCCATAAAATGCGGGGAATTTCTTAACTAGCTGAGAAACTGTTAGCTTCTGAAGAAGGCCTCTGCTCCATGGAGTTAGTTAGTTAGTTAGTTAGTTAGTTAGTTAGTTAGTTAGTTAGTTAGTTAGTTTCTTAAAAGAAAAGATTCACCTTCGCTGAACTAGTGCAATACATAGCGAGGTTAACAAATGGCTGAGTGTGTTCGAGAATGGGCTGCTGAGGAGGATATTCAGGATTAAGGGAAGAAAGGTGAGAGGGGCGTGGCAAAGAGTGCACGAGGAGGGGCTTTATGATCTGTAGTTGTCAACGAATATTATTCGGGTGATCAAATCAAGACGAATGAGATGTGCGGGGCATGTAGCACATATTTTGGGAGAGAAGAACTATATGCAGGGATTTTGTGGGGAAACCTGTTGGAAAGGGACCACTTGTAAGACCTAAGCGTAGATGGGAGAATAACATTAAAATGGACTTGCATGAAATGTGGGAAATTTATTGACTGGCTGAGGACATGTTGAGCTTTTCAAAAAAGACTCTCCATCATGCAATTAATTAAATTGTTAGTGCAGTTATTGGATTTATTCACTGATACATCGTAATAAAATAAATTATAATAACAAGCGGTTTTGCTGAGTTGTGCTCTTCAGAGTACTGCTGGGACTGGAACATGTCAGGTTGGAATAATGTAATGAAATTGGTTTATGTTGGCCACATATTGATTTGTGTCATCTGCAGTTGATCAGACCTTTGTTGCCTTTTGGTAGGATGGGACTATCTACGTTTCTTGGAAACGTGACCTCCTATGGGTCGACTCTCTGTTCCCCAGATGATAAATGAATGAATGTACAACTCTGGTAGAATGATAATTGACAACAGATAAGAGAAGCTCTCAGATAAGGACTTACAGCAACCACAACAATTTTCACATGGACTACCCTGGGAGGGACACCCCTATTAAGATGATACATGAAATGATGGATTCTGGGTGAACACCTCTGTATCAGCTGCATAGCTTGTTTATTGCTGAACGATATTATGAAAGGATTATGTGAACTTTAACTGGTGGTGCTTGTCGTCTATTTGAGGAAAGAGTGTGAAGAGTTAGTTTGAGATTCAGTTAGCCTTGCAGGAAAGCGGAACGTCAGATTTACATACCGTGTTACTCTAAAAGCCTCCAAATCAATAAGGACCCGCTTCGGCGCTAGCATGAACCGATCCCTCGTGATGCATTTGTTTCAAGGGTCAACGTGCAGACACGCAGGGAACACCGTCTTAATTCAGAAACAGGACAGAAATCGCCAAGTTCCGAAACATCGCTGCTCTAGCCTAGTGTGGCAGTGCTTCTTCTTTAATGTGTGATTAATTTTTCTGCGAATCTACTGATCGTTAAGTACAGATTTCTGATAGGGGAAGGGAAAACAGACTGTGGGTTGCTGTCGATAAGTGTTTCTTAGGATTATTTTGCAATGCAGTTAGTATCCTAATTTTTATGGCGTCTGTTGTAGGATAACTGATGCAGGATGAACTTCAAGGATTTGAAAGGGGAAGGTCTTGGCTTTATCTAGATACCATACCGATATTTTTCTGAGGGGACGAAGAAAAACACGTAAAATTTAGTTCAAATTACCCGGTGTCCCATCCGAGATTTAAACCAGGGGTCTCTTGAATAGAAATGTGTAAATTTTCCGCTGCATCAAGCAACTCGTTCTTGACAAAATTCCTTGTCCCTTTTTCAAGTTCTGCTTTTCCAAGTCGTAGAACGCTATGAAAGAAAATGAAGCGTTAAAAGGATTTGCAGTTAGCGGTCTGTAATTTGCATTTCTGAAGAATTAGTTACTACGTAATGAAAAAGACTACGATTTTTCTGTAATTTACCCTGTATGCTAAATTTAACATTTTTGATAACATACTAACTTTCCTGCGGCTGACCGTTCAGCAAATAAACACAATGTCTCTACAAGTAACCAACTTATGTAACACCAAGAAATGCACTATTCCTTATTTTATTTGTAACATTTGTTATATAGCTCCTGCATGTTTCGGCGTTATTATCTCTCCATGTTCAGTGAGCTGACACTGAAGTTCCTATAACACTTAAAGCAGGAAAATTAGTCACAATAAACGTACGTGCGTTGTGGTATCAACAGTGCAGAATATTAGAGGGTTTGGTTAAAACAGTATACACTGATATAATGTTGGTGAAACTGTAATACAGTTTGTTTGTTAAAATGGTTAAAAATTTCACATATTTATGTTCTAATTAAACATTTGTGTACAAACATATATTCTCTCTTTATCCACATTGGATTCCATTCCTGTATGGTGTGTATCGAATGGCGTAATATTCTACACTATTGACGGAACCTGAAGGATCATTACCGTGTTCACAAGACTCTATCGTGAAACAGATAAGTCAAATCCTGGCCTTCCCATCCTCTTTCTTGAAGATCCATTTTAGCATTATCTTGCCGCCATCGGTTACATCTCTTTCCATCAAATTTTCCAACCAAGGCACTATAAACATTCCAACTAATACGAAAGATAATAAAATTCACTGGAGATTTACTTTCATGTTTTCTACACGTCTTAATTGAAAGGTCATTATCCCAACGATGTCTCCGTATTTTATACTTATTATAAATTTTTTATATTTTAAAATTACCAAGATGTAACTTTGTTTTATCTGGCGAAGACGGATTAATCAGCAGCAGAATCCGAGTAAGGTTGGGTACCAGCCATAGGTTGTCAGGAGTTCTTCTTCCGCCGTCATTCCCACAGCAATAAGCTCTGTGCAAATATCCACATAAGTTGCTCGAAAGAGCATAAATATCACGAGACGGAACGCAGCAAGTTACGTTACAAACACACAAGAAAACCAGACTTCTGGCATACAACAGAGGGGTGGAAAGACAAGCAACAGGTATATTTATTTACCTAATGAACAAGAAGAAGACAAGATTGTGAGATGCGTAACATTCTAACAGTTAGCTAAAATCTCTGTACTGGAACAGAAAACCCGAAGGCTTGGCCGAACACACAGTGATGTTTTTCTTTTTTTCTGTAGGAAAACAATTATCGTTTTGCGATGTTTGTATCCAGTTGGCGTCCAAATCCTCTTTCTTTTTCGTGTTTTAATTTGTTTTCCCTTAAGAAATATAAGTTCTTCCCTAATGTTTGCTTTTCTTTTATAGTCTATTAATCTGAAACCACGAAGTCGCTGTATAAATGTTATTTCTGTTGCTTGTATTCGTGAATGAGAAAGCAACCATTTGGAGTATAAAGAGGAGCTGGGAGAGCAAAATTAAGAAGGACTAAGCAATTTCCACTGGAAAAAAACTGCATCTTCTAATAAACAGCTACATAACGTGTGTAGTAGAGAAGCATCTGGACCTTGCGGGTGATCAAAAAGAGCGGTTGTAATGGAAGGGGCATGAAGCGTGCGTGGCGCTAAAGAGAAATTTTCAAGTTAAAAATTTCTTTAGAATATCTACAGAGAAATACAACTACAGAACTTACACATATATGGGAGTACAATATTAAAGTGTATTTTAATAAACTAATATTTGATTGTGTGTGTATATTGGAATCGCTATGCAGCCCAATTTCAGACTATTGTGAATAGAGTGAGAATTGTTTTCTCCAAGTATGTGGGGAATTTCTTGATCTGGCGAGGAATGATCAACCCTTCAAGAAGTACCTTACATATTAAAATTGGTTATTTTTAGGGAAACATGTCAGTAGGGTTTGCTTCGAAGACTCTGTCGTGTCATATGGTGGTCTTTGGTGCCGGTGGTGTTAAATATCAGATGTATAAATCGCTGGCTGTTTAACAACTATGTGTCAAAGAAGAAGTTATTGAGCGTCAGATGGTGGTCTTGAAAATGTTTGGGAGAAAACAATTGTGGTATTCGTATGCAGGAACAGACGGAAAACTTGAATCCTTAGAGCATTTGGCCTTCCGGTCCGTAGCCTGAAACTGATGTCTACAGGATACAAGTGAGATCCTTTCGTGTTTGAGCAAAATTTTTATTTTCTTCCATCGCCAATGGAAGAGTTTTGCACGGGGTAGCCTCTTAGCACCGCGTTAACTTGTTCCTTATTAATTTCCCAATCACATCCGGAAGCTTTTTTACTCTTCGAATATTTGTCTTCCACATACGCTGACGCGTCAAGGGAGACTGCATTTTTTCGTGTCAGACTTACCAAGTTACGAAATTAAATGTGATGCACATGGAAAGGAAATTATTCTCTCACAGCACTAACAATCCGATATAAATTTGTAATTAAAGAAAACAACTTGTTTACCTTTACAATTTGGAGCATGTTCTAGCTACCAGGTACATTGCAGGCAGTCTGAATTTTCTCTCTGCCTCTTCTTGAACGATTTCCTTTATATTTTCACAAATATCGTTACGAAGCAGATCGTTTCTTGGGTTTCTGTAACAATGTTGCCAAGCCGTGAGACGACTCATGCGCCTAGCCACCGCTCTCTTTCGGTGGAGGTTATCATATTCCATCCCAGGCCAGTCAGTGTGGGAGTTGTGGTGGACAAACTGACACCGGGACAAGTTTTGCTGTCAGTATCGTTCCACCATTGCTTCATATGCAGAATTCTTTCGTCTGCCACTGACGATAACTGATCTCAGTAATTGAAACTTTTGTTAAAAGAGGAATTTTTCTGTTGCTATGTAACAACGATATTTATTAAACTGAAAGTGACATACCACTTCTAATGAAAGATAGATCATTTTATTTTGAGTATCTAAAGGTATAGAAGAAATTTTTGGCATCCCATTTAAAGTGGTACACTTGGCATTATATTAAAAGTCTGAGGAATATCGCGAAAATGTAAGTTTCTCTAACATCTGGATTAAAACCTTTGATATGTTCACCTGAGTAGAATTTGCAGGGCCAACGCTGAAGCCAAAATCGCAGTTGAGTGGTTAAAATTCTTGCTTCATATTTGGAAATTCCGGTTATCTCCACTGAGTTTTGTGGGGGGTTTTCTCCAGTTCCTATAAGAAAATGAGGATACGGTACCGCAAACTAGGTCACCATCGCCTCCTTCCGTGTGTCCGTTCTAAATCGTTGTTCACTAACGAGCTTACCATTCGTCGCTACGTCTTCTTTATATATGCTGCTGACAGTGTCGCTAACAAATTATAAATGTGGAAAGAGTGCCACCATGCTTGGCCATTATACAAAGTTGTTAATCAACAAACTACTGCACAATTAATTTATAATCTCCGACATGTTTCGGCCGCAACTATTCGACCATCACCATGGAAAATGCTTTTCTTAGAAAACAAGCAGCGTCTAAGAAAAGCATTTTCTCTGATGATGGCAGAATAGTTGCAGCCGAAACATGTCGGAGATTATAAATTAACTGTGCAGTAAGTAGTTGGTTGATTAATAAATTTGTATAATGAACAACTACACGGAAGATATAAACATTAACTTGCTTGGCCATATTTTACAGTACAGCAACACCAGACAGGCGGTGAAATGACTGTCTGTCACACAATAAAAGCAGTAGAACAATGTGCATCCCTCCAGTTTCCAGTATGTATTATCATAGTTAATGGTTATCTAAGAAAAACACTGTAACAAACAAAATCGAAGGATCGCCATATTTATTACTATAATTAGTAACATAATCCTTTTCAGAGCCAGTTCTACCCAAATTCCATCCCAAAAAACGTTTGTTCCTAAAATCCACCTTAATTATATCCACCGATCTTTCTTGATCTTACAGTGGGCGTTTTCACGGGGCTTTAGCTACCAAATTCTTGTCTCGCATTCAGTCACGGTATTCTGAAGTTCATCCTACTTCCTATGGTGTCATTACTCTAAAATTATTGCTGACATACCTAAGCCTAAATCACGAAATTTACTGGTCGTGTAATGTATTGCGTTTTCCAGTAGCTGTATTCTTATATTTGCATATTTTACTGCGACAGTTAAGTTATTGCCTTCTTGCATAATAACAGGTGTCCCTTTACAGGCATCCAAAAAAGAGATGATAAAATTTTGTCATTTATTTATCTACGAGTATATTTTTATTCTTTCTTTCTAAAAATGAATGGGATGACACACGTTTTCGCATGCGTAACAGCATTAACTATATCGGTTTATGCTTCAGTACTTTCATCACTGCCAGTTATATGTGACATACTTGTTCTTTAGAACAGTAAAATCATATGTTACATAGGCAGAGTGCCTGGTTATATTTCCTTTACTACAAACCCAGTTTTACAGTTTACGCTACGTACAGAAATGAAAAGTCTTTCCTATTTTCCAAGTAGTTGCCAAAACTCCACGGTCTATTACTAAGCCCATCATATCCCAGACTTATCAAATAAAGCTCTGATTTCTTTGCTGGAACCACGGAAGGCTACAGCCATTCTTTTTCCCTCCACCCAAAGACGGTGATAAGAAACTAAAAATCTATTCCACCCTTTAACTCTCTGTTCTATGAAAAGTCCAGGTCCTGAGGTTATCTATTTGCTCTGCCCGTTGCCAACTATCTCTTGCCCATCTGTTCGTATTTTCTCTGTCCTTTCTGTTCCTTTTCTTTATATTTCTCCAAGTTCTTTGTGTCGACAGCCTGCCCAGGGATGGTCTCTTACATCTGTTTCCTCACTTCGGATTTCAGAACAGCTCGTTTCCAAATTAACGATGAAAAAGTTTCGCGTCTTTCTTCGTGCACTAACACAAGGGCGCAATACAAATCTGCCGACATGTAGATAATCGTCAAGTATGCAGATTGGCGTTGTTGATCGAAGGCGATGTCGTAAAGTAGCAACACCTGTCTCGCTGTCGGCGATAATTTCATAGGGCAGTGCAGGAGTTTATGACTTGACGGCGGTGATTGTAAAGTGGGTGTGACGCTGCATGAACTCACATATTCTTATGTGAACGTTTCGGAGATAATTCCTGCTTCCATTTTAAGGTTACCTTTCGGATAAAACTACTGGCTCCGTTTTAAATACCCTGAGTCTAAGGGCTGCCCTTTGCTCTGAGAGGCTGAGGAAGATGGAGCCAACATCGCTTCACTCTCCTGATGACGTCAGTGTTCAGCAGTGGGCATGTACAGGTTCATACCAACTACTGCACTGTTATTATTGAAAGTGCTCTTACTTCACAAAATTTTTTTCCAACATGTTTCGATCCCTATTGGGATCATCTTCAGGGATACTTTTAAAAACTAATATTACACATACAGCCTGGCAATATCTTGTTATAAAATGTGTACGAAATAGATGGATTTATACGCAGTCCAGATGCAGAAGTTTTCTTTTTATTGTGTGTCTAGGAGTCAGATGTTTCTGTATTGTGCCTACTGTTTTGAGGTTCTTTCTTGTTGTACTTGAGGAGAAGTGCAATACGACCAAAGGTCCATTCGTGTATAAAATAGTAAATTCGGTTTCATTATCTCAGCAAGATTGATTGCCAAACCATAAACGCTGAGACAATGGGCTGTATGTTGTGTTAGAGCTTGGGGTTCCGAATGAATCAGCTGGGTAAGAAGTTACAACAGTCAACACGACAGACAGTGAAATCGGCTTGTCGCCTAACAAGAGTTACTCAAAATCTTGTCACATAAGAATTAGTTTTATAGAAATGGAACAGCGAGAATTTAGCCGTAAAGGCTAAGAACACAAATACGAGGAACGGTAACATATAGATTTTTGACAGTCCTTCTAAATGAGAAATTCCAGCTGCACTTAAAGGATCTTTTTCCGTCTTCACGAAAGTGCTCAAAAAGAAGCACTATGTTTCGGAAGCAAACCACTTCCCTCTTCAGGTGCAAAAATTGTTTAGTGTTTGCGTATTTGGTATTTATATTTTTAGATGTATTGGTTTTTGTTTCTCGCTTGGCAATTACGTTGATGAGTGTGTTATATTTTTGGTCAAGTATGTTTTAGGATTAGTCGTTTCACCTAAAGAGGAAGCGATTTGCTTCCGAAACGAAGTGTGTTATTTAGAGTATTTTTGTGACAATGGAGAAACTTCTTGTTAATGCTGTTGATATTTCGTACGAGAAAATGTACTTGAGGCAAACCCAATCTAAGAGAATGGAATAAAGGGAAAAGATATGTTTGGATATTAACGATATCATATTCGTGGTCATTTAATACTTTCTGCACTTAACAGCTGGTTTTGCGTGCTTTCAGAATCGGATAAAAAATTATATAACAGGAAAAGATACTAAATTTAGTATGGCGTTTCCGAAGAATTCGATATCACCGGACAGAGAGATGGAGCGAGACAACGGGCTAGGGAATATGGCTGTATGCAGGTTGACAGAGAGCAACATTCAGTATAGCAGTGTAGAAGAGGTGTATAAAGAACAGTATATCCTCTAGGGGCTGCCAGCTGTTTTAAGTATTTTCCTTAAATATTTGGAAATCCTCGTATTTATCATATAGCACAATAATCTTGTCTTTTTTAAAATGTAGGTTTGGGCCACTTCTTTCGCGAGACATAAGCATTGCTGACGACGTGTTAAAAGGAAAGACTCCTCGCTGAAATTGCAAGAAATCTTGTGAAATAAAGGTAAAATATTCTTACTGGTTGTTAAAATACACTCTAAATTGCTACTGGGATAAAATGTATGAATTAGAATTACAGATACGGTAAGCACTCAACCATTTTCATATCCATGCAAACAAGGGGCTATATTGTATGTATTAGTTTGTGAACTTTTAGGCACAAAAAGGTATATTAGTATTTAAATATACATAGGAAAATGTATACTTTAATGTACCTTCGTCAGAATTCAGGGGAAAATTGCAACGCAGATAGGGAAAATAAATCCCAGAAAAATATAGCACTTCAAACATCTACTCGGGAACGACGGTAGTAAATCAGTCCTCTGTGATGTAGAAATAAAGAGCAATTTACTTGTACAGAATATATGTCAGCATTTAGGACCGCGTCTTTCATAATTCCTTCTATCCTTATATTTCATAGGTAAGGTGATAGCAAAACCCATCTTAAAACTGAAATATTATTGTGCGTGGGTTGGATTAAACTGGCTCAAAATAGAGTCCAATCATTATACCTTTTCAATATAGCAATTGAACCGTCGGTTTTGCATGAAAAAATTGCACTCCTTGTAGATATTTCAAACTATCAGTCTCTCAAGGATCCTGAAACACGCAGTTTGGGCTTTAGTTTTTGGGATGTGATATGAGAAGATACAAGATTTGAACAAGCTGGTAGCAGTTGTCCCCGAATTTTATCTGCTGTTAAATCAGTCTTGAATTATGACTAATTGCTGTTGAATGTTCCTAGTTGCTTACTTTCTCTTTCGCTTGAAACTTGACACTTTTTAAAAGCCCTATTAATTACGTTTCTTATTACACTCTTGCGCTGCATTCTAATGACAACACATGAATAATCGTTACCTAGATCCTTTATACACTGCTTTGAAGACCAACTTCTGTCTAGCTTGTAACAGACTTTTGTACTATTCGTGGAATTTTCGTTTGCGACTAATGAATCAACAGAATAATCACAAATCTGTGCCCGTTAGTTCCTTTCAGTTGTGAGTGAGATTGTGTTACTCATATGTTAGGTTATGATGCTAGATGCGTAACTCACCTAGTCTTGTTGGGTTCTGAGATAATGATGTTCGCAGGAGGTGAAGAGCGAAGGGAAGTTTGCTCGTCTCTCTGGCGTCTGTCACAGTTTCCTTCCTGTCCCTTTTGTACCGTCAATCATATACGATGTTATGAACATGCAGCCAGCAAATTGTGGCACGCGCTAAATTGCTGTTGTTCCTGATTTCTATGAAGCAAATCACAAACTTGTGATGGAAATGCAGTCACAATATGCACTAATGAAGTTATGATAATGTCATATTCTCTAGTCCATTCCTCTTGTTTATTGTTTGCACTGTCTTCATCACACCGCAGTCTGAAGTCCCAACTATCAATATTTAATCACCACACAATTTTAGTTACTTCATTAGCCTCCACGCAGGAAATAAGTTACTGCATTAATCATGCGTGACTTGGAAACTTTGTCTCCACACTGCATACACAGCTAAGTGTCAACATAATTCTTGCTGAGACGTCAGAATGTAGTTAAAGATGTTCTAACTTTGTAGGAAATTACGATAACACATAAAAACAACATCCTAGTGTCCAGTCGCCTGATTGAGTTTTGTGAAACACATCCGACAAAAGTAAGGTTAAACCTGTTTTTGACGGTGGCGAAGAAAAGGGATTGCCTTTCGTCATAAGACAGTTCAATCACCGATGACCTTAACCTGCTTCTCAGTGACCTCGTTTTACACACCTTATTTGAATATCACGGCAAACACAAAGCGGGATAAATAATGGTGCTACAAGACAGCTGTCACATTTTACACCATGTTTCAAAACGACGCTACAATCTGCAACAATATAAATGTTTCCAATTCTGTTTAAAAATTGAAGCACCTTTTCCATGTTACTGTATTTTGAAGTCCCTGGCTCATCTTCTATGATATTATCTGGTATTTTTTAATAATGAAACAAACCTCTCCCTCAGTCTCTGATCAGAGGTTAATTATGGCCTGTCAATAACAGAAACTTTTGTTACGGTCATATACATGTTTGAATAAAGGCAGGAATATAAAGAGATAACATTGCTACATGGATGTATGAAACAAAATAAGGGGGACCAGTGGCACTTTATGGACACGACGGAGATAAATTTACAAAATGTTTATGGTGTGGAAAATAGGACTGTACGAAGCATCAGGTTCATGTCAGTAACATTTAAATTTTGGTATTTGTCCCCAAGAAACACGACGCTCTTTTACTAAAAAACTTACTAATCGTATAAAGCCCAGAGCAACTATACATGCCACCTGCTGTAAGGATAAGAAACGTCGCACTGTGCCATAGAGAGAGAGAGAGAGAGAGAGAGAGAGAGAGAGAGAGAGAGAGAGAGTGTGTGTGTGTGTGTGTGTGTGTGTGTGTGTGTGTGTGAGTGTGTGTGAGTGTGTATATATATATATGCGTTTCTTTCTACAGTTTTCAAACAAATGTTGATTGCGCTTCCTAAACATCATTAAAAAGTTGATCTTTATAATGCGGACGATATGTGTTCTCTCTGAGTTACCAACAGAAACTTAAGTGTGATTTGGATGCAAATCAGTCCTTATGGGTCTAATAATATTATTTCGTGGAAAAGATTTTTATATAATCAAATTAAATTCATTATGTACACTCTCAGCAAATGTCAGAGTTAAATCAGTGGATACCCATATGCTGTTATTTTTAGATATGTAATTTATAAACAAGAAAGGCCCCTTGACTGGAGAATAGGTTATTACTTGGAGTATGAATCCAAAGATTATAAATAATAAGGTCGTTAATGGGTAGGGTAGAGAAACTTTTAAAAATGTTTAAACAAAAAGCGGGTTCTGTTGACCGGACAGCCGTAAAGGAAAGTTTGTGAGATATCCTCGGCCCGACTTGACCGGAGGTCCGACCGACTCTTCCGCCTCCTTTTGCACTCAAAAGAAGTTTACTCTATCTATACTGGGAACTGAGTTTGAAGAGATGTTTTAAATTTAACCCGAAGTGTACTACGTAACCCAGTGCAGACAATGACGAAGTTTCAGCTTAATATGATATATGCACTCATGAAAAAGAAACATTAAGTTTTAGCGACACTGTATCAGTCACAGAATTATAATACGATTGTTTAAGCAGGGATAAACCAATCAATACTTATTTCGAAAATACATTCCGAAATGTTTGTAGAATTACTCACGAACGGAAATAGAACAGCCACTGACATTATCCGGCTTCGAACCAGACTGTTTTCGAATAGAAGTCTAAAGCGTAAGCCGAGCTAATTTTTACAACCTTGGCAGGAAATTTTGGCATGTGATATGTAATTGCTGAGTCAAACACACTTCCGCTGGTGCTTGTACGTAACTACTAAATTGCTGTGTTGTCGACCATTGTCAGTCGCTTTGAAATACGATACTTGCGTAACTCGCTCTTTGAACAGACACATACCGTGACGTGTTGTGACGCAGGATGTGATTATCTAATTGGGACTGGACATATTGTTCTCCAACAGAACGTGGGAACTGTGAGTAGGTTACACTCACTGAACTTGGCGATGTGCTGGTTGGGTTACGAAGTCTCAAGAATGACGATATTAAATAACGGTCAACGTAGCATTAAAATACGCGTAGTTCTAAAATTAACTTACTCTGGGTAAAGAAAAAAAGTGTTGTTGTTTTACTGTTGTGGTAGACATGTCTTTTTTTTTACAAGACAACTTGCGAGACTTAACATAGAGCACTTGAGAACCAATTCCCTAAGGAGCAGAGTGGCACCACGAAAAATTTATCTCTGCTATGATAATAAAGATTTGACAGATCGAGATGTCGAAACTTAAATTAGTGCCCGCGTTTTCTTTGATAAAAGTCAGTTGGCTACTGTCCTGTCCAGTGTTTCACTGAACATCTGAGAGGTTAAAGGAACACAGATCTCCACACTGTTAAGTAAGAGGGAAAATTCTTAGAGTGTCGATGAATTATGAAAGATACATTGAAAGAGAAGATAATGTTTATGCCATGAACACTTGTATGTAATAATTACCTTGAATTCCTTCCTGAAATATTGAACGTATGACTTTCGTCAATTTGGTAAAAAGCAGAGAAGTTTACACAAGGAGAACTTGCAGCACTAATTTTTAACAACCGCACCCCACGCCGCGATCACGTGTCTCAGTCAAACTTCATTGTCTCTGGGTGTAAACTGTAGCTTTGATGCTACTTCGCATTAAACACATTTTAATTTATTACTTGTTCTGAATACATTGCGAATGCAGGCAAGTGTCAACTCGCAGAACGAGAGGAGAAAGGCAAAATACGACGATATGGTAACACAGATCTAAGCGTCACATAAAACTACTGTAACAGTCATTTCGATCTGTCACTGTACCACTGTCCTGATGCACCGTGTCGGTGTTTCCTACCAGGAAGAGAAGTTGCGCACTGTAGCACAGGTCTCGACCGGCGACCGACTGAAACTCCTGTGGCGTCGACAGAGCGTCGGGAAGGATCCTGCGCGAGGCGCCGCCCCCTGCTCTCCATAGCGCAGAGTCGTTGTGACGTCACAATAGTTCAATGATAATTATTATTGTCACCAAACGATGCCGAGGTACTTTGTTCGCATACTGATTGGAGTTCGCTGAAAAGATTTCCGTAGCATTCTTGATTCAACGACGCTGTGTGTGCTGTAGAGGTTAGTGATAAATTAGATAGTATAAATGTTATGTTGGATAAAATGTATGAAGCAGGGAAGGGCGCGATTATGGCGTATATGTATGTGTAATTCATGAACTGCCTTGTCAGCAGTGACAAAAAATTAAAAATTAAAACAAAAAAAATGGAGCAGCGACAGTTATTTAAAACTAATATCTTTCAGATCCGCCGATCACAGTGGCCGCGCGGTCTAAGCAGTGGATCTGCGGCCGCTCGCTTGCTGGGATTTTGGGTTCGAATCTCTCCGGGACATTCATGTCTGTCTCTTGTGAGTGTTGTGTGTTGTCAGGTAGAGGTCTCTGCGTCGGGCTGATCACTCGTCCAGAGGAGTCCTACCGAATGTGGTGTGTCTGAGTGTGATCGTGAAGCCTCGATAATGAGTAGGCCCTGGCCCACTAGGGGATGTTGTGCCATGAAAGAGGTCTTTCAAATCGAATTTGGTTGCCTTAATATAGGCAATCAGTCCCCTTAATTATAGAATCGTTAATACAGTTTTGCATCACGATTTGGAAAGAAACTGATTTTGTTTTACTTGAAGACCTCACCCAGTCATAAGCGTGAAGAAACTCGGGAAAGCCCTTAATATTTTCAGGCAGTCAGCTGCGTTTAGAATTATTCTCGAACCCAGTATGACTGAAAAAGAAGAGAAATAAAAATAGTACAAATATGTCGATGCAAATACTGCAATTGCGGGGTTCATTTTCTTAGAAGTACAGCTAATCGAGGTCTCATAAGCTAAATGACGGTCCTGTTGCATGTCGTGGGATTTTCAATGAAATAATTCCATTTCTTTTCCTGCTGTGGTCCCGAAGTTGAAGCTGCTGGGTGACAGAAGTGGGTGAAGCCCAACTTACGGAGACATTGTGGTGATACAAATACTCAGTGTCAAAGGAATCCGCCTAAGAATATCTGAATGAAGATATACTGAACGTGTTTACGTTCCCGTAATGCTGAAATATGAATTTAGGAAGAATGAGTTTGTGTATTTAACATTTTACTCAAAATATGTAGCCTAATACGTTTTCGGCGGAGCGTATGAGGGATGCCGGCCTGCAACGATTTTTGCTGAGTTGGTATAAAAATCTTAGGTCATAAGAAATGTAAAAGACGGCAGATATTTTAAAAATGGCTACAATGGTACTGATTCAAATTTAGTACCTTATTTAGAGTATCATCCCAATTCCATACTCTACTTGTACCCCACACTTTCACTCCATACCAAAGAAGAGTAATTACCATATGTATCATACTGTCATTTTTCTTTTATTTGTCATTTACAACGGACCTGAGCAACTCTTTGCACTTTTTTTTTGCATTTTATATTTTTGTGGCTTTCCACATGTCACCATAACAAGATGCAGGAAAGGATATGAGAAATGATTACTTCTTTGTAGGTCAGTTACTGATATGAACTGATGTTTTGACCACTTATCAGTTTGAATACCGTGTTAAACACTGTAGCAACGTCGACTCTGCACTTGATAGAAACGGCACAGTAATTGTGATATTGCGTGCCCCATGATCAAGGAAATTAACATTTTAAAGTTCACGGCGTTATCTGACAACAGTAACACTGTATGTGTGAACTGGGCAGCTCAGCTGGCGATGTCATAACAAGTAGCTTACCCACTGTCCAACAGTCAGACTACGTTTATAACAATCAAAAATCAAAACTACGCACTTAAAGCAACTAATTGCTAAAATACTGTACCTTCCTAACGCTTTACTTTACTCAGTCCTTCCCTCTTCTACCTACCTGTTTACAGCAGGTGTCGAAGGTTTTGTGATTTCACTTGATCACACTCAGACACACACCACAGTCGGTAGGACTCCTCTGGACGAGGGATCGGCCCGTCGCAGAGACCTCTACCTGACAACACAAACACTCACAAGAGACAAACATCCATGCCCCCGGTGGTATGCGAACCCACGGTCCCAGCAAGCTTTCGGCCGCAGACCTACGCCTTAGACGGCGCGGCCACTGGCATCGGCAACTTCCTAATAACAACTCGTAAAGTAACTACCGAATTTGTTACCAAATTAAGTAACAGTTAAAGTAAATAATTAATTAATCCAATACCTGCGTACCTCACAAAACAATTGTCTACATAACTACTAACCTAAGGATGTACTAAGCTAACAGCCGCATTAAAATTATTGAGGGTATGCTACGCTAGATTATCGCCTCCAGCATGCAGGCTAATTGATACACTAATGTGACTCTTATTGCCTGCGCGCCCCACAAGTCCTGTAAGCACACCATGGTACAAGCCCATAGAGTCTGTGTAATAAAATAAGGTGTCCTTGTGTGTGCTTGTCTGTCTGGCTTTGGCAAACATAACTCTGCAGTCAATAGAAACAGACTCTTGAAGCTGTGCTGGCAGTTTTAGGATAATGGGACCCTGCGAACTCTGTATAACCAGAATCAGTCCGTGCGATCAGAACTTATCTCCGTGTGTGCAGCGTCGTAACTTCTATCGTTATCAGTTGGAGTAGCTCGTGGCGGCAACAATGAATGACAATTAGAGTACCAGCAGCTGTTAACATTGTATTGGCTGTGACATTTAGAGTATCAGCAGCTGTTAACTTTGTAGTGGTCATGACAGGGTGCCATCAGATGTTAAGAGTGTAGTGGCAATGACATTGAGAATATCAGCAGCTGTTAACAGTGTAATGTTTATGGCAGTTAAGACTGTCACTAGCTGTTAACATTGTAGTGTCCGTGACAGAGTATCATTAGCTGTTAGCATTGTATTGTACACAACATTTAGAGTACAAGCAGCTGTTAACATTGTAGTGTCTATGGCAGTTAGAATATCAGCAGCTGTTAACATTGTAGTGTCTATGGCAGTTAGAGTATCAGCAGCTGTTAACATTGTAGTGTCTATGGCAGTTAGAGTATCAGCAGCTGTTAACATTGTAGTGTTTATAGCAGTTAGAGAATCAGCAGCTGTTGACATTGTAGTGGCCACGACAGAGTATCAGCAGCTGTTAACATTGTATTGTTCACGACATTTAGAATATCAGCACCTGGCAACAGTGCAGTGGCCATGACATTTAGCGTATCAGCAGCTGTTAGCTTTGTATTGATCATGACAGAGTGCCAGCAGCTGTTAAGAGTGTAGTGGCCATGACATTTAGAATATCAGCACCTGTGAACCTTGTAGTGGCCAAGACAAAGTGTCAGCAGCTCTTAACTTTGTAGTGGCCTTGAAAATTAGAGTATCAGCACCTTTTAAAAGGGTAGTGGCAATGATGTGTAGAGTATCAGAAGCTGCTAATAGATTAATGGTCTTTCTGTTGCAGATTTTTATGTGCTGGCTTTTGGCTTTCCGCCACTCTCGATCTTGCACTTGCGGATCCGTCATTTTCTATTCTGACTTGATTAGCGTCTAAATTTGTAGATTTGTTACAGCTTGTAGTTGTACGCATATTGTGAATTTATGCCAGCCGGGCACTTGGCTAGTTAATAATAATAATAATAATAATAATAATAAACCTTCGATCTCTCACCTGATTAAATTCATTAATAACACACCAGTAACTACTTGGCATTTAGGTCAAATGTGCAGGTCTTTGTGACGTGCTACCGAACACCTTTCAGTTACAAAGTTGCAGCAATATGTAATAAAATACGTAAAGTATTTATTGATCAGATACATAGTTAGCACGTGCAAAATAACAAGACTACTTGACAAGGCGTAATAACTCAGAAGACCTGAATCCTTTTTTATGGAGTTAGTTGTGTTACGAATCGTGGGATGTGATTCCCAAGGGTGTAAAAACGCGGTAACTCAGGAACATAAGAATGTTTTTCAGAAACCCAAAATGTATCCCTTTAACCACTTGAAGCATGAACAAAGACAGGAAGCTAAAGGAAGTGGGAGAGGGGTAACGACATTATACATATGTCAGGGAAACGAATTTTTAAAAGTGCTATTCCCATGTCTAAGTAAACACTCTTCGCCTACATTACAAAACCATCCTTTTTTTTCTGTTAAAAGAAAAGTCGCTGTTTGTTCTGAGAATCATAAGAAAGAGATACGCTACGTTAACACAATGCATAGTTTTAAATATTGCAGTGTATAGTAAATATTGTGCTTTAAGTGGATAAGAAGCAGCCAGGATAATGGTCAGGCACTGACATTCCTCTGACTTCTTCTTTGACTCCGTTCATATGAACTACTTAGCTGCACAAGTATCGCTAGTGACGTCACTCCAGAGTTGTATAGAACCATTCACTAATGCGTGGCTGTGATACATTGCCCTCTTTCACATAATACTGCCGGCTGCACTATCAGATTACGTGAGACGAACCGGGTCGCATTTCGGAAGACAGCGGATGTCTTGTCAGTTATTTCAAGCAATTCTTTTATTATAAATGTCATGTCGATTTTAAAAAGTTACCACAGCTGAAGATATTTTTATGTGTGCAACGTGTAACACTGGAGCAGTCTTCACTCCTATTAGGCCTACTTAAGTTTCCCACTGTCAAACACCATTCCTCCAATTTTCAGCATTCTAATACTTTTCCGAGGTGTGCTTCAGGCCCTACCAACAGGCTTAAAATCATTAATATCTGTCCCAAATTTGGGTCGAATTGTCATTTTAGTGCACTTTGGACGAAATTAACTACAAGATTTAACTGTATCTGTGTACATTTTACATGCAGTTAGGAAGTTTAGTGGTAAAAAACTTAAGGAGTGAAATGGAGGTTATGGAATATTAGGCAAGTAGCTGGGATGGAGAGAAATAAATTCTGAATTTTTGTGGAAGGAGGGAGGGGAGTAGGAAATATAATAACTTGGAAAAAGGTCACTTGTGAGAGGGTAAAGTATATATGAAGATATTGAAACGAGGTACAGAAATATACTTTGACAATAAGAGATGGACTAAACCCGCTGAGAGTTATAGTATCGGCGATTTTTTAAGTTTCGGGTTTTATTAACAGAGAATTAATTTTATTACATTCTTTTTGACACAGTGTACCTAAGGCGTTGAATTGGGAGTGTAAAAACATATATTACTTGAATTCATGTACATTTCTTATCCTGGTTAACCCAGTGACGTAATATCTACTATTGGTTTTACAGCAGTTTAGATGTGAAATGGTCGCACACAAACCACATGGTGAAAAGGAACTCTCTGGTACGCCGCTAATGGTAATGGTTATAAAATACTTTTGCACTCTCTGTATAATAGGCAAGTAACTGATTTAATTGACTGAGAGGAATTTTGTCCGCTTGCCTCGCGTAGCGACATTCAGACGTTGCCACATATTCCGGAGTGCTGGCAAGGTCTGTTACATGCACGTGTACAGCGTGTCTCGAAGTGGGTGTTCCTGGTCGCTGATGAGAGGGCTGTAATTTTATTCCGTTATCGATTGCATCTGGGGCCAAAAATGAACTGCCAATTTTATAGGCACATACAGTTGAACTCGGTTATAACATCACGAAAGGGACTGAATATTTTGCGTCGTTATAACCGATGAGTATAATGTTGTGGTTAACTGTGACGAATTAATTAATACCATAGAAAATGTGACTCTATAGGCGAGGTGTCCTATAAACTGATGTAACCGGGTTTGACTCTATTTTGTAACGCGTGAAAGGTGTCAGTAGCAGGACAGCTAACCAAGTAAACGGATAGGAGCCTGGTGTAGCCGTTCCAGTATTCGAGGGGTGACCAGTCTGATGTTCCCACTGAGAATTAGTGGTTTTACTAAGTTTCTTCTGGAAATGCAGGTTTAGTGACTTGAAATAATTGGACGAAATTTATAGGGGCTGGAAAAAAATTCCTTAATCACGAACTTCATATTTTTATTCCTCGCTACAGAGCGTCCCTTTATCAAACCAAGGAGAATGGTGTGGGTTGAGCATGTGCCACCTATAGTAAACAAGTGAAGTGCAAATAGGATTTTGGTGAGGAAACCTGAAGCAAGGAGAAATTTCGGGTTTCATAAAACGTAGGGAATTGATAGACTTACTGAGAAGCTCTTATTCTCTTAAATACCGCATTAAATACAACATCCCATGAATTGAGTGTTCTGAAAAAATCATGACCATTGCAAAATACTTATTATTATTATTTGTCGATGTGTCAAATGGATTTATGTAATGTAGCTGTTTTCTATGATGTGTTGGAATATATTCTGGTGCGTATTTATCAACAATTACAAGTTCTCTCTCCTTTCTTCTTTATCCTCTCTTAACCTGTTAAAGCCTAGCGGTAACTTTACGTACGACCAGGTTTAACATTAAAAAATTCTACGTGGTGCCCACATTACGTTTATGTGTTTTGTACGGATCTCAGAACAAACAGCAACTTCTGCCTTATAAAACATTAAGAGATTGGTTTTTATAACAGAAGTGGAGAGTGTTTACAGCGCGGTTCGCACTGAGTCCTTACATAAAACAGGTACGCTTCGTCTTTAAAGGGTTAATATGGAGGAAGCTGTTACTTCCGAAACGTCGGTACCTAGCTACCAGACAGCACGGCCTCACTGCCATGACAACTATATACCTCACATGATATAGAGTTACTGATAACAGGCTCTTATATCAGTGATGCTGATATTTCGTGTCTGTAATCGCACACAATTTGCAGCCCATGCAGTCTTTGGCCTAGATAGGCACGCAGATTACAAAAGAAGAACATTAAGCAAAAAACACAAGAAAGTGGCAGTGCCCTATACCTGCCCATCGCCTGTCTCTTCTCTGTTTACATGGCTAAACAAGAAGACAGCTTTATAAGGCGCAATATATTATTCAAAATGAAAAATCATTTGCAGGCTACACGCCTAGAGGGGGGGAAATGCCAGAGACATTGGCAGAGAGAAAGCTAACTTTTAACCTTAATAAAACTTTAAAATTTTTCTCTTCATCTTGTAGCCTTCGCCCGGCGTTTTAGAAAGATTCCTGCTGAGGCAGTAAGAAAATTCTTGCTGTGAGGTTGTTTGTTTTTTCATGTAGCTGCTGTCAGTGTTACATGATTTTGTGTAGTTAATGTCTACATAAGCTGATGACTCTTAAACTGACTGTCTAGCTGTCTTCCTCGTCAACTGAATATTAAGAAACTTGATCGTTTAAATAATTTCCTACTAATAGAGACGCCAAAGTGTCATTACGCTTACGGTATAGGCACACAGTCGGACACTGTGTTACAAGTCTGACTCTTAGTATAAAATTATATATATACAGGGTGTTTCAGGGAAATCTGCTGTACTGTGGCAGAACGTTCCTTAAATTTAATGTTTGCTATCCTGTTTTGCATAAAGCTAATGCAACAAAAATTAAAACAACCCTACAGCACAACTTCGTTTACTGTATATATATTTAGATATTTAATTACGTAAAATGTACACTACATGTTGTGGCCTCGATTCGGCCATCTTCAGGTGTGATTGCTAGTGGGCCCTTTAATCTCACGTGATAAAGTGTGACAAATATGAGGTATACTTGTGATAAAGGGTTCACTATCACCCACACCGGAAGATGGCCGAATCGAGGCCGAAATATGTAGTGTGTATTTTATGTAAATAAATGTCTAAATATATGTAGTGAAATAAGTTGTGCTGTACGGTTGTTTTAATTTTTGCTGCATTAGAAATTTCCTTAGGTCAAATTACATGGATGTGGCCAAAAATACTTATATTTGAAATTTAACAATTATGGTAATATTGACGTAAGAAAAATGTGGTTTACTTGCGGTTCTACTAGTGTAGCTGTTAGCATGATGCGTTAAACGTACTCTGCACACGTCCATTCTTGAGCCGATAGTAAAGCCAAGACTTGCGGTGGTGCGTGAGCTATGCAAAGTACTTTGACACCGAAGGAAGATTTTTAAGAAAGCAGTGGGACTTCTATTAATCAATGTCTTTTTACCGCTTAGATATTAACCCTTTAAAGACGAAGCGTATCTGTTTTATATTAAGGATTCAGTGCGTACCGTGCTGTAAACACTCTCCACTTCGGTTATAAAAACCAATCTCTTAATGTTTTATAAGGCAAAGTTGCTGTTTATTCTGAGATCCGTACAAAACACATAAACGCAATGTGGGCACCACGTAGAATTTCTTAATGTTAAACCTGGTGTTATGTAAAGTTATCGCTAGGCTTTAAAAGGTTAATCAGGTTTTAAGTACAGGTGTTAACATCACAGAAACTACAAGTCCTTCCTGGCTTCAATGTGTGTGACACATCCCTTCATTAAAACTTCTTTCGCCATTATCTCCGTATAGGTCCAAATTTGGATCTAGGTGTCTTTGTTTATACCTGTGTAACAACCTAAGGAAGGTTCTCCTGACGTATCGCAAAACCCCCTCGGAACATCTTGTATTTCGAGGGGGGTCTGCGATAATAACACTCAGGAAAACGCACGTGTGCAAGCTAGAGTGATAATTTATCACTTTTTCTAATATTACAAATCTTTGCTCTTGCAAGACTGGAAGCTTTGTCGGTAAAAGGACAGTCACAGAATTTCTGCGATGTCCTGTAAGATTAAAACACTACGAAGATTGGCTGCCTTGTTGAAGAAGAGGCCACTCAACGCACGAAGTCTTTTGCCATAACTGTAAAAATTCAGAAACGTCTGATGGCTACTGGATAGACCATATGAGGGTTGAAAATTTACCTCGAGCCGTGGGGGCTATTGTATATATATCTTCCGTCACAGGGGCGCCGTGGCGCACACATTTGTGTGCATAGGTATGTTTAGTTAATAAATAATAATATAACGAATTTGTGAACACTGTTCCTGACAACGTTTAGAAGAACTCATGAATATTACTCACTAAGAAATACATATTGGAAGTAGGCTGCCCTGTGCTCTATACGATTGCCTATTTACCGCACAAGAACTGTTGTTAAGAGGACATACGGAGTTCCATGCAGGACATAAAACGTCTAATTACCACTTGCAGGAAGGTACAGTCTTACAAATATAAAGTCATTTATGTTAGTATAGTTAGGCCAGTCATGTTTTAAATTTAGTAGCATAATTCAGGTTACGGTAAGTGCTGGCGCGCTGAATTCTTGCTGATGAGTGGCGGGAGATCGAATCTTAATCGGAAGGGTATTTTTTATTACGATTACGAATACATTAATATAATTATTAAGAATATTCTAATAGGTTGACGAAGTAGAAATTCCTTCTTGAAATAGAAACATAAAATGCGAGATGTGAGTTTCTGAGAGCGGTGTTTTTGAAGAGCCAATTTTTCTGGGGCACTACACCGTATCTTCTTAGACTGCTTGTTCCGAAGATGATGGGGTTACAAAGACCAACCAGTTAATGATGTTTATTTATTGTGAAACTCATACGAAAGTCATAAATATAATCTGTGGAAAAAATGCAGAGGTTCTGCGTATTAAAACTTGTAGTATATGTCGCAACACCTGTACCTTAAATGGTTAAACGCCATTATGTAGCGTCTGTAACGGGCTGTGAAATAAAAGTGACGTAATCAAACGGCGTACTTCATCAGGGTGACGGCTGTGGGAGGACGCCGACCCCGTCTTAATTTGTTACAACACTTTAATGGCTCGCCTGCGTGTAAGAACGCAACCGTAACTATGCTTTGTGGAACAAGTTCCGTTTGTATTCGATTCTGTCTATCCTGCTTCCCCATTAGGTACACTTCTTCCACTGAAGTGTTAGAACAAAACAGTTTAAGTTGCGCACATTTTCTCGTAAGGGGTATTTCGTGTTATGTCGTCATTACCAGGTGCCCTATAGTGTGACTTTTTTAAAAATGCACATACAAGGGTATTGGGAAGAGCGAAGCAAGCGCCTGGCCTTCCTCATTTATGCGCAGACCACTTCGTGACCCGGCTCAGTACAAAGATTTCTCGTGTTTAGATTGACAGTGCAAGCAGTAATTAATCAGCAGTAAGTTATTAAAATTTCTCTTTATGAAATTACAGGGAATTGTTTGGGTTGGTCTTTCTAATCCGTTCAGCACCGCGTGCAGACTGGCTGTTCGCCACCACTGTACCTTGTAGCCAATTTGCACAGCAGAAAATATCAGGGAAAGAAGTGTCTTGAATCTTTATTATTTGCAAATGATTTGCAATTGATTTTAATCAATGCACAGCCGAATCCGTTTTTAACGACATCGGTTTATACGACACTTCATATATAGCGCCAGATATTGTATAGCATCAATTAATTCCTCACTGTTTTACCATAACTTTATGCTCCTCGGTTAAAAGACGCTCGTTTATAACGACACAGATTATTCAATCCCTTTCATGACGCTATAACCTAGTTCGACTCTACATCATATATGAAACGACGAGATGCTACTCATGCACGAGTTTTATGTTCGCGTCAGGTTTTTCTTCTGCCTCAGCTCGATTCTCACAGAGAACATATTCTGTCTGTCTTATAAAGACTAATTACAACGGTATGTTATCGTAAGTGTACATTGGTCTTCGTGTAACGTGTCTGCTATTTGTACACAATGTTAAACAAAAAGAGGTTTTTCGCCAAATTTTATTAAAAATCCAAAATATGAAGTTTTATGACATTTCTTCCCGTGGGGGTCGCGCTGTTCTTTGTAAACAGTGGGACAGAATGACGGACAGACATGATGAGGATAATCGTCGCTTTTCGCAACTGCTGTTCCCACCCGGCTAAGAAGAATTTTGGAATTTCTATCGCATGCACTGAAAGTGCTTGGATTATAAACAGCTTGCCTTCCATTGTAATCCTAAAGATGACTACCGTCGAAATTGATTCCAAGTTGCTGGTTTTCGAAAAGTTCAAAATCGAGTCTTGCTAAATGTATTATTCTTTTGTTGGTGTGGCCTGGCACTATTAGGGCAGTTTAATCCTTGAAATATGCCGCCTTCAGTTGCCACCTACTTCTTTTACACAACAACCCAGTCTCTGGAGTGTAATTGCAGGAAACGTTTGATACGCCTACTACAGCTGGAATGAGACTGCGTTATCGCTGTGATGTTTTATTCTATCCATCTTGAAGTAAAGGTGAAGGAGAGTACATCCATCTTGTGAATGCCGTTGTAAGAAATACTAGAAACAGATCTGCCTGACATCTTTGGTAACAAATCCTTAAGTAAACCGCAGAAGGCGGCTTTCTGGGAAGTTTAAAATAATATGAGAAAGTAATGCTTAACTTATGCTTCATTATGTGCTGCATATGCTATTAGTTATGGATCTAAGTCATAAGAAATGCTCTGGCTTTATACATAAATATACTTTGGAAAAACACAAGGTGGATAATCATGTAGAAGAAGGAGATCTTGAAGAAGAACGACAAAATAAGAAGAAGGGTAGAAATATTTCTGTCGTGTGGCCACACCCACACGCTCGTGTAGGTGGAACATTGGGATCGTGAATTTGAATCCATCTCGTGGTATTTCCTTGACGATTTGTGCCCTAAAACTTCGCACATTTTCTGTCCAACGAATCCCACAATATGCCTGGAAGACTCATTGTTTTCAAATTTATTTTTAGTAGAACAGATCAGAAGACTTCATCATAGATGTGGTAATAATAATAATAATAATAATAATAATAATAATAATAATAATATAAGGTCTATAAGTGTGAATACCCTGCGTAAAGGAGATGATGATGATAAAAATACTATGGCAACAATTGGGAGGGACAATAGACCCCATTATAACAACATACCCAATATTGGCAAGAGAACAGGTGACATAATTGTGTGTCAAACTGCACTGTAAGATATGCAAGGAAATAGGGTTAAAATTAGAAGGTGAACACTGGTATGAGCATGCACCAAAATCAGTAGAAACAAGTCATGGGGATAAGGTAATTACATTGTGGAACAAACAAGTGCAAACCGACACAACCATTCCGAATAATAAGCCGGACATTATAATCCGTGATAATGAAAAGGGATCATATGTACTAACAGATGTTGCAATTTCAGGGGACAGAAATATTACCAAGAAAGAAGCCGAGAAGAATTTAAAATATACAGACCTTATGATAGAAATACAGCGCGCGGGGAATGTAAACACAAAAATGATACCAGTAATAAGGGGGGTAACTGGGACCCTTTATAGATCATTCAGAAATATCTGAGCAACATACCGGAAAAGCACGGTATCAAGGAACTACAGAAAACAGCCATATTGCGAACTGCGCCCATGCCTTGGGAAGTACTAATGCAAAAGGACAAAACATGCAACATGGGAAGTAATATTACATTAACATGAATTGTACTTGCACTATATCTGCAAGCCTTGATACCCTAAAAACATGGCATGTTTCAGGTATGTAATTGTAAAGACCTTGCGTAAATGCAATAAGTAATAATATTAATATTAATATATGCAATTAATTGCACATACAGAATAACTGCAACATTTTGTACCTTAGAAACATGGTTTGTTATAGGTATAAAATTGTATATACCCTGCATAAAGTTCATAAATAATAATAATAATAATAATAATAATATGAGAAAATTTCTTGTGCAGAAATATTTCTGTGACGTGGAGAGGCACGTAGCTTTTATAGATCTTGCTGTGTGGGCTGATGGTCTGTGTTGCACAAGAAGACTGTAAATATAGCAAGAGGCTTGCGTGTGTAGTAGGGTGGAATTAGTCTGCGAAAAGAGGGAAATACAGAGTAGGAGAGAAGACGGAGGAAACGCATATGAATTATTTAATTTGTTCCTTGTGCGATAGTTCGTCCTGCTCTGCTGTGCGTCTTCTGTGTGTTACCAACAATAAGTAACTGCTCATGAAAAGTTAAAGATTTCAGACGTTGTATTGATCACCTATAAGGAATGCTCTGAGCTAAGTTCTAAGCTTTTCTGAGGCGAGGAAGCATGTCGTGAATCCAGTTATCGAGTAGGTTACGTCACGTTCATGTGACACTGGATTAAACCTTGAGTGGGTATGAAACAGTTGTTGCAGATCGGGGAAAAGGACATCTTTTCAAAGGTTTCTACGGTTAGCAGCCGCATCAGATATTTGAACGATAAGCAAACTATTCGAGAACCATCTCTGTTCCCGTTATCGCAGCAGTGAAGACGAGAAATAGTAGGTTTTCCTTAACCAGTCGTTCAGCTACCTGACACCGTAGATAGCCCAAGAAAGATACACCGAATTCAGTTGCCGTGAAAGCTTCACATGACAGATGTCTTTTCGTTTGTATTTAGAGGCTGCATTCAGAAAACTGTTGGTAGAACACAGTGATATGGAAAGCAGTTAACCCTTCGACCCTGAAGATGGGGGCAGAAAATTTCTGAAGCAGCTTCATATACCAAACTACATCGCCGGGACACCTTGTACCCCACACTATGTTTTTTTTAGTCTGGCCTCTTCTACCCGTTCATCGTAGATGCACAGGGTTCCTATTGCACCTGATCACACTAAGTGACACATACACACTAGACATGACTCCTCTGGATGAGTGATCCGCCCGTCGCAGAGACCTCTACCTGACAACACACAACATTCACAAGAGAAAAACACATTCATGCTCCCGGCGGGATCCGAACACGCAACCCCACCAACAGAGCGGCCACAGACCCACGCCTTGGACCGCGCGGCCATTGGGATCGGAGGAAATATATCTGTTATACAGCGTTTTGATAGTAACATGTACTGTGCATTACGTTTTGCAATTATGTGTGCCTAATTAAATAGCTCATTGCTCAAAAGTGAGCGACCGCTAGTACAGTATTGTGAGCCGGTCCCGGTGGACGTGCGGCCTAAGACGTAGGTCTGATGCCGCTCGATTGCTGGGATCGCGGGTTTGAATCGCACTGAAGGCATGATTTTTCGTCTCTTGAATTTGTTGTGTTCAGTCTCTGCGGTGAGCTGATCACTCTTTCAGAAGGAGTTCTATCGCGCGCGCGCGCGCGCGCATATATGTGTGTGTGTGTGTGTGTGTGTGTGTGATCTAGAAACCTCAAACGAGGCGGTCTAGGTCTCCTTTGGGCTTTAAAACTACAGACAAAAAATGGCTGTGATTGAATTACGCTTGGGAGAGAATTTTTATTTTTGCTTTTCGTCTACATGACTGAATCGGACGGTTTACTTCCATCTGGCGGTTAGGTTAAGGCCTTAACGAGTATATTCCGCCATCCTTACACTTGGTCATCACTTGCCGCTTATTTAGGCGTACGGACAAATTTAGCTGCACGTACGGGCTGCAGTCGCAAAAGATACGGTTGTTTTCTTAATGTCAATATTTTATTAAGGCCCTCATTGGTTTGCTTTGTGGGGTCAATGAAGGCGTCAGCTTTGCACGTTTGGTGCAGAGATAAGGGTTTCATGTGAAATATTACGGTTAAGTCACAGTGATACATTTTGTAGCTTTGAAGCCTTTGTACAACTTTGGTCACAAAAGGATACAAAAAGCTTTTCGTCATTTAAACCGCCTAAAGATAAATTCTACGGGTGTTACACCTGGATGAAATATATCGAGTAGAGAATCAGAGAATGGACGAACAAATGCTTTGGTGTTCCGAATAAATAAAAAATCCTGTCGGATGTAAGGAAATAACTCAGTGTGAAAACAGTTTATCAAATATCGTTACTCAGACTATTGAATATATGCAAACATATAACAATGTGTACATCTATGACACATAGCATTTTAAAAATCAAATTGACTGAAACATTTTGAAAAAGGAATGCGTCTAAACAATACAGAGAAATTCAGTTTTTACCTCACAGAAAGCGTTCTGTTTCTCAGGTGCAAACCCCATACTAACTTTTCATGTTTTGCTGGCAAATGTCGCTGTTTATTGTGAGAGACCCCGGGAGCCACCGGATTCATGCACATTTCGTAATAATAAGGTTCTTGATAAATGTAAAACCAATGCGGATTACAGGTTTAGATTTTTAATCTCTGTGGAAAGAACCCTCTTTATACATTTGCTTAGCAATTCAGAAATTTCCAGAATTTTATTTGACATAAACTTTCAATATTCTTTTCAAAGAGCCTGCTACTGGTGTCTGTGCTGATCCAGACGATTCAAATTGACTCCTATACCCTGCTTGCTTGGTATATGTCTTAATATAATAGTAACTAGGCCTAGATTTTCGAAGTAGTCGGTTTCCTTTTATGTTTCTTACCAACTGCATTCATCTCTTTTCTCCCCTGCATGCTAAATTTACCTTAAATATGACCCTCCTTCAAAAGCGTTAAGGAGTTACGCGATTTTCCTCATATCCACATTTAACAAACTTATCCGCATGGAATTTTGGAACAAGAAATGTGTTTGCATCAGACGTACCTGATAGAACTGTTACACAGCCGTAAGAATGGACAGGCCTGCTCTGTATTACGCGGCGTGAAAGAAGAAAGTTTATTCGAAACAATTTTAGTGGTCTAGTAACGGAGGTTTGTCATCAGGCGGTCACATTACACAGGTCGCTTTTTGCTACTTCAAGGGCTTCTATTTCCTCGTTTGTAACACAAATTTTTTGCTATCGAATCTCTTTTTATTTTCAATGTTATGACTTCGCATTACCTTATCTAGAATGCAAATTTTATCTACTCGGAAGTCGCAAATACATTCAAGAACCCAATTACGTTTAGAACGTTCTACCCAGAGAAATATGGACTCTTTGCAATGTAACTAACTGGTTTATTTTATGACGCCATAAGCCACAGCGCCTGTAGTGTGTAGTTTTGTTCTAACAGGTGTAAATGTATTCAACATTCTGCGTTATACCCGTATTTCCAGGGTTTGAGTTTTTGTCGGGTTGTCGGAGTTTTTATATTTCATTATGCTACGGGGCTCGTAGCTTTCACGGATGGGCAGCCAAAGGAATAGTATACATCCGGGAGTCTTAGAACGGGACTTGGTGCAAGTACACCTACACAAAGCGTTTGGGATTATCGCTGGCTTATTTTGTATTAAAAGCTTTTCTCAAAAAGAAGGAGTTTGAATACGATATGAACACACATATTCTTTACAAAGTCGCAAAATAGCTCATATTTTCCAGCAAAAAATATGGAAAAAGGAGTCTTATTTCTTTGTTTGAAATGTTGGTGGTTTATTATTGTGTAGCATTTTCTGTTGTTGAAAACACATTCATTTATGCATGAGGTCGCACAAACCTCCCAAATGGATATATATTCTAAACAAATTCATTTTATCATAGAGTTTTAATACCGCATCTAAAATCATTTTCAACATTTTCTATACTACGCTTGAAATATCTGATCAGATTTGGATTTGCTTGATGTGTGGAAAATCCGTGCACAAAACCTCTTTGCAAATTTTCAACAGATACGTTTAATTGGTTGTAGTTTTTAGTTAAGTGTACTATATTTTATGGACTTAACATAAGCTTTTTTCACGTAAGTTGGAACAAGAAAAGGGTTAATAATAATCTATCTGTTCGTTCATCGATTTCTCATGACATTTTCCAGCTGCTGCTGTATAAGAGAAGCATCTCTTTGTTTCGTGAATTAAGTATAAAACGACATAACTCAACACAAATATTTGCTATAAAAGCATTATTTGTTTTTATATAAAATTGCTACCGTTTTTAACCCGTGTCATTATTAGGCAATAGTTTTATTGTTTTATGGTTTTAAAGTAAAACTTGAAATATTTTAATATAATGAAAAATATTTATTACATTACGCGACTAATGAAAAGGAGCGGAAAATTAAATTTTTACTTCATATGTAACTAAGGATATTCGTAGGTGGTTTTAATACAATAATATAATTGAAATAAATAACTGTAAGGAAGAGATCTCTTTCATGGAGAAAGAAAATTAAAATGTCCAGCACCGACCTTTCGCACATTCTTGCTTGATGAGGAACCTTATATGCTGACATGTGTAGGAATTTTATACAAAAGCAAATTATGTTTGTATAATACGTAATTGTGTGTACTGCTTTACTGTAGCTACATAAAGCCGTATAGATTTTGCGCATTTATTTTCCCGTCATGTGCTGTAATGAATAGTTCAAGTCTGGTCGCACCTGTACTTGCATACCTCCCGCATTCGCAGTGTAGTGTGACGGACAATATATTCCCATTTTTCACAGCATAAGAGAATCTGGAATTTTTTAGGTTTTTTGGGCCTAATTTTAAGTCTAACATTTACCAACGTTTTAAAGTTGTTTACAAACTTCTAAGACCGTATATCATAACAGAGCTTTACCTGAAATTCTAGGACAAGACATACACGTACATGCAACCAGACCCTATACACCTACAGTTATCTTTTTATGGCTACATTGAATAATTCACTTCTTACCACGTTATTTTGTTCTCGGATGTAGCGTTTAACGAAGCTCTGCATCACATACTAGTAAATCACGCGTTGTGGAGAACAGAGGAATCTGTACACCGTTGCGGCATTATAGGAAGCTGATATTACATATACTTGTGTGCGGCTTTCATCCTATCACCCTCTTCTTCTTCATTCCAATTAGTCTCCAAACAACGAAAGCGAACGTTCTTCTCTGGGTTTGTTCTTGTTTCTTGTAGTTTATTAAAAGGATGCTGTCGTGAGTTCAGACTATATAGCGTTGAATGTGTAGATGAGAGAGAATAACAAATTGTAAAGTTGTGGAAGGAAGCTATGAGGCCCAATTTACTCTACCATCTTGTAATTTTCGTGGGAATACTAAGTAAAACCACGTAGAGTCTCAACTAATCATACTGTACAAGGCGGATATTCGAAAGGGGTGCATCCCATATGCAAATCAGAAACATTAACAGTCGATTGAAATTGGTCGGCCCGTCCTTACTAAAGCAACCAGCACTTACAAAGGAAATACTAACATAGTAGGTTTAGAGTGTGTGGACTTGTACTCTCACTACCTCGTATACCTTGTGGCACTGTAATTAATTTATAACATGGACAGTTTCAACTTGTACTAATAACTAAGGCCCTGGAGCATGTCTTTTGCAAAGAGAGACAGTCACTCAAATGGTCAAGGTAACTTCTTTAAATACCCGCCTCTGAACCCTGTCTTGAGCTACTCGTGTCCTGTCTGAATTTCAGGACTCTGTTTCTTGAAATTAATTTTAATATTATTTTTGCATTACTTCTAGTTTCGGATAAAACCTTTATGCTCTTCTGCTCGGTCGCATCAGAGCTGCACATACTTCGTTTGACAGCAATAACTTTTAAGATGCAAGTCTTTTAGGACGGAAGCTGTGTCGTTGGCGTATTGTTTACCGACGATCCTTAGACGCCGAATTGTGGGAAACTTCTCGCCAAAAGACGGCATCATATACAGGACACTCGAATCTTCAGCAACACCATTGTTAAAAACCACAGATGCCGGAAAGTACAAGTGTCAAAGCACTCATTTTGCAATTTCCTCCTTCTTATTACTGTCAAACCTCTTTTATGTTACAGAATTCCTCGAAGCACTTTGATTTTATATAACCTTAATCTGATCTTTTGGTTCTTACGTCGTGACAGAGAATTTGTTATATTTTAAGTAGGCCTAGACATACCTGGAAATTATTTATACTTCGCAAAATATCAAATATGTAGTTAGGTTATTATAGGTACAGTTGAATCCGGTTATAATTACATCGGTTTATACGACACCTCGTCTATAGCGTCAGATATTCTGTGGTACCAATTAATTCCTCATTGTTAACCATAACATATACTCCTCAGTCATAACAAGACTCATTTATAAAGACAGAACATATTCAGTTCCTTTCATGACGTTATAACCGAGTTTGACTTTATTTTAATATTCCCTATGGTGCACTGGTTTAGGAAAAATAGAACTTAACGACTTCGCTCTTCTGGGATGTTACGCAGCGTAGATTGGTAATTAGTTGCCGACGTTCTGGGGAGAGTATAGCTCCTATCTTCAAGGGTCAAGCAGTCCAATAAGCCTGCTTAGAATACATCATCGAATCCTGCTAGCTGTTGTGTGAGTCACGCTGTCGTCGTTCTCGTTTCCATGTCTTGTGTATGGAAATGGCCGGTTGGACAATGAAATAGTTTAGTTCATATGTGTGCCTAAACCTTGAACGTCGGTTAGGATATCGTGTGTCCTTGGGTATGAGTAACCGAACTGTCATAACGCTGGGTTGACAGACACAGATTCCGTCACGCTAAAAGATTTTCTTCAGGCACAACTCTGAAGCTCTTATGTGGTAGGCAGTGTCTCAGCCCATATTCGAACAGGCCACCTCCCCATTATAAGACAAAAACTTTGTCACTGGAGCGAATGTTTTGTGCCTGTTCCAAAAGTTGAGACAAATGGAGGTCAAATGTCAGTCAGTGTACATCACTTCCCTCGCGCTCTAGTTAAATTTTGTTATACATACAGTGACTCGGGCTGCAACAAAAATGGGAAAATAGTCAGAAATGGAGAGAAAAAATATCTGGTAACAACGTAAACCTTAGTTTGGGTAGTACAAGAGAATTAATTGCTGATAAGCGTAACAGAAACACAGATGCTGTAGGAGAATTTTTACAGTTGAAAGAACAGTTATGAAATTAATTATAAATGTGAAAGGGACACAACGCTTCCTCTAGTAATACACGTCTAAGAACTGGAGAAAGGGAATTGATAAAATATGAGAATAATGGATAAGAATGGTGCACTGTAGATTGAACAGGAAGACTTAACAACTTTAAGTCAAAGAGAATGAGGAAGGGATGTGAGTGTACAGTCAAAAGCAAGCTACGTACAATGGATCTGGAATATAAAAGCTGCAGGCCAGACAAGTAGGATTACTGAAAGAAAGATGCTACAACTGAATAGAGTAGATAACTCTGATATTATAAGCAGCACCGTAAGGCTCAGCTGGAGCTTTTCCACGTTACCGTACTCTTTTACACAGATTCAACAGAATTCAATGTGCCTCTTAACACAGCTTTGAATTCTGTTGAGCCTGTATACTTGCAATACACAGCAGTATGGAACAAGTTAAAGTCCAGTCTCAATGCTGTCTTCCAGCATCTGTCTTCTTCTTCTGCATTAGAGGACCTGTCTTCAAGACGCCTTCCTGCATTTTATATAAACGTGTTGATTTTCTCTTAATGTTCTTGCGTTTCAGCCCATGATATATTTTTTGACTTAAGCAAGCAAAAAAAATTTAATCTGGCATGTAATGTTATTTTATTTACTTCACTTCAAATGTAGGATTGCTCTGGCTTTAGTCTGTCATCTTCATGGGCTGCGTACAACAAACTCTCCTTTCGCGGCTTTCCGCAGAATATGTTTAAGCATAACAAAGATCCTGAATTATATAGTATGAATTAAAAGCATAGGTGTAGGATAAGCAGAAGACATTCTTAAAACACGTATTTATTCATCTTCTAAGTACGTGTTCGAGGGATCGTACATTACCTTATTTTTAGTAAAGTGAATATTTTTACTGGTGTAAAAATAAGAGGTAGTAGTCTTTTTAAGGAAAGGCAAATTTTTCCTTGCATTTAACCATCACACCATGAATGCGTAAGAGTGTACGGTTATATCATTACGCACCCGTAGCCTCGTCTCTGGATGGAGGAGAGCGTTCAGCTTCATGGCGCAGTCTGTTCGGGTACACATCTTCGGTTACGCATAAGCTGGGGTGCTGTGTGGGCCCCATTTCGTGTCTGGATGCTGTGGGGAAGAGAAATATTTCTGTCCCTAGCGGCAACGAATACCAGTTCCCCAGCCGTGCAGCCCGCAGGCTATTCATCGGAGTGAATGAGCTATTCCGGGTGTTATCCTTCTTAATACTCGAAAGCCAAAAGCTAAATTTCTGTTATATTTGCCATCACCACATGCATGTCACGTGTTCCATCAGTCTCATCCTTCCTGATTTAGTGACAGCTATTATTACGGTAAAGCGTACAACCTATGAAGCTACTTTTCTCAGACCTCTGAAATTTCTCCCAGTTGTGTCGATCTCGATGTCTACTGGGGTATACTCTGCAGAAGTAAAGTGTTCTGCTTGCCTTTACAGTGTAGAGGTATAATTTTAGTAAAAGTTCAACAAGGAAACAGCATACAAAGCTGTGTCAGGTTTTAATACAATAGTCAAATTTTATGCTAGAGTAATTAAAGTGTTAAGTGCCGGGTCAGCATCAACCAACATTTGTTTTCAGGGTGCAAACAAACAAAATAAAGACTTAGAGATTTTGCCATGAGGGGTTCGATTCAGTCGTGCTGGCCTATAGCCATTATAATAATAGGTACGTAGTAGTAGTAGTAGTAGTAGTAGTAGTAGTAGTAGTAGTAGCAGCAGCAGCAGTAGCAGTAGTATTAATAGTAGTAGTAGTAGTAGTAGTAGTAGTAGCTAAATTTAGGTGACATAATTCCATTCTGTTTTAATTGAATTTGTTTATATATTCAGACTAACACGACTAACCTCCATAAAGTGGATCACTATGATAAAATTGTTCAAGCTTTCAGGCCTTTCGTATAATGTTCACTTAGGCCTATATACTGTATAATGTTCACTTAGGCCTATATACTGTATAAGCGTCTGTCTTACGTGTGTACTGCGGCAGGTATGGCATGTCACTTGTCTTCTGCACTCCTGAGAGGAGATTTGTGGGGAGAAGCCAATGGAAGAGCTGTTAGGTTATCTGGATTTTTTATGTTGAACTGTGCTTTCGAAAATCTTATTATAAGTCATTGTGGATTTGTGTCAGTCTGAATATATAAATAAAAAGGTAGTAATAGTAATGGTAGTAGTGGTGGTGGTGGTAGTAGTATCAGCAGCAGTAGTAGTAGTTTTATTGTAGTAGTAACAATTGCAATGGCAATAATAGAAATAAGGTTGACGGCAGAGATATTAATGACATTTTTCACAGACGTAATGATTTTTGTGATATAGTTCTGATAATAAATTATTATTATTTTAAAATTATTATTTTATTACCACACAAGCAATAATAGTAAAAGTAGTAAGTTCGTATCATCTCGAACCTCGTTCCTCATTGACATCGGCTCATTGTTGAGCCCGTTAGCGAATTTTCCTTTTGTATTTTGTTCACTCTAATTTGGTGGCGTGACTGCGCATCACTACTGAACTGTGGCTTCCAGTGAGCCTATTGTGTGCTTCCGGGATGAAAGACGAATGTAAGGGTGTGTGGGGTCCTGGTGGCACAGATAACCGAAAGAGAAAAACCAAAGTGTTCTGAGAAAACCCCTCCTCTTTGCAACTCTGCCGCCACGTACCCTACAAGGATTACCCTGGGATTGAACTCCGGGCTCCACAACGAGGCGACGGCGTGTAACGTACCGAAGTAAGGTAGGTAGTGAGTAATTTCCGCTACGACGTATTATTTTTTCCACGGCGCAACAGACCTTATTGGGCCAGGGCTTCCTAATTATCGAGGATTCGCAATCGCGCTTAGACACACCAGACTCGGTAGGACTCCTGTGGACGAGTGATCAGCACGACGCAGAGACCTCTACCTGACAACACACAACACTCACCCATCTCCCCAGCGAGATTCGAAACAGTAATCCCAGCAAGCGAGTGGCCGCAGACCCACGCCGTAGACCGCGCAGCCCCTGGGATCGGCGATACCACTTGTATTGAATTTGATTTTCTGTAGTGTCTAATTGACTGGAAGTGTGAATGTTTACAAGAGAACTCATGTATTATGTCAATACATTACTGCAGAATTTTCGGAGGAAACCACAGAATTCCGAGTCATGATTTTCGGTGTTCGTTTCGGGAATCGAATACCGCTACTCTGGCTTGTCTGATTTGTAATATTATTCAAAATGCACGCCGTTTGTCTGATAGTACGAGTCGTTTGCAATATTGTATTTTCGACTACTTCATTTATAATTTCCATGATTTCAGAAGAAAATATGGTATCAGTTGCTAACACTACGACTGGAAGGGGGCGCCTTTGGAATGAAAGGAGATACCTTTCGTTTTGCTGAGTTCTGACCGACAGACTGATTAATTGCCCGACTGACTGACCCATTGACTGACGAAGTAAATAACCAAACAATCAGCTATCTGATTCCATTGAGCACGGTCCTTGAGAACCTAACTGTTCCTCATCTAGTCAAGAAATTCCTGCATGTTATGGAAACAAACGACACATTTACCTTACCCACAAGGCATTTACTTATCTCTAGCCTGATCAGTATAGAGCTAGTCCATGCCATCCCTTCCTACTTTAAGATCTGTTTTAATATTATCCTTCCGTCTACACAAGTGGTCTTTTTCTTTAGCATTACGCAGCAACACCCAGCCTGCATTTGTATTCTCCACAATGCTTGTCACACGCCCTACCCCTCTTATCCTCTTTGTTTTGATCACTCTAATAATATTCAATTACAACCAGTACTGATTGATGTTGTCGAATGTGTTCAGATTTTTGCACCCACTGGGACATAAAAGTAAGACGTAGGACGTTGCGGTTGTGGCCTGTCTTATACACAGCAGCATTGTCCAGGAAAAGTTTCCGTAATCGCATTCCCTTTTTAAGGTTTGATTTCATCTGGAATTTATTTAACGTCTATTCATCATTTCAAAACATAGTATATAATGTCGAGTGATAGGAGGATTTTTTAATAATAAATTTTAAAGCTATAGAAGGAAATGTTCGTGGCCTTAATTGAAGTACCATCCCCACTTCTGCTTGGAAGGACTGGGAAAAACCACTATAACAGTAAACATTGTCGGTTCTCCGACAGAGATTCGAAACAAATACACCTCAAATACTCGTCAAAGTGCTACTATTTATCTTGCGAAAGGCTTACTTATGTGTATCTTCCAGCGTATTTACAGAACGTAAAGAAATGGTTTCTTTCATGATAATGGAGACGCACACACCTAAAAACTGGACTAGAGGAACACACTGAGTTTTAAGAGTGGGACGAAAGCTGATAGTGGCTTACAGTTTTTAATTCTGACTTGTGTTTAATAATGAAAACATATGACTCTTGTACTTTAGAATCTCATTATAGGAGGTTATGGACTGCTGTTGTGTAGTGGCTGAAAACAACCACGAAAACCCCATGCTAGAGCAGCCAAAAGTATTGGAGGCGATCGAGACCCGTAAGTAGCGAAGGCAGATGCAAATGATTGCACACGTGTCGGTCTCTACACACCTGCGCTTACCGTTTTTGCTATCAGTGGACATAGTGTGTGTTGGCAGATGAGAGTGAGACAGTGTGAGGATTCTACACTTCAGTTTTCTTCAGTTTAATGTACAATGCTTTTCTGAGAAAGTCAGAGACCCTTTTTATTATGTGGAAAACTTTTAAGCAAGGATGAGCCCTAGAGGGCGATGTAAACCTTACAACAACTATCAAGTTTGGTTTAGGTAAGTATGATTGGATTAACTGTTGGTGGATTGGTAGTACTGTATTTAGTCACCATAATATTCCTGCACTGATTGAAGATAGGATGGTGGGGATCAACTAATCTTTTTATCAGTGCGATAAAGTGTACACTTGTAGCCAGAATATAACGAATTTATTTCATTTTTAGGCGAAATACACTTGGCTCCAAATGATAAGAGCATCTGATTTGTTTTAACGAACTGACATCAGCACCACGCGGTGTGACGGCCGACTTGGGAACTAGAAACAAGTGAGCAACCAATTCCGCTTCTCTTCTACTTCTAGAAGTTTCTTTATAGTGAGTCTTACACGACGCAGGTCACGCAATTAACGAAAGTTACCAGTAATAAGTGCGTGTGTTTCAGTGAATGTGACTTCCACATTGTGGTTAATAATAGTGCTTTATTGCTGGGGCCTCGAAGTCTTCGTTCCCTCTTTCGAAGCCAATGATTCGGTGAGTACATGATGCTTCACTCTGAAACAGGTTTTTCCTGTCCCTAGTTACACTGCGCTTGCCATTCTCTTTCTTTTGCTTGTTGAACAGTGACGTATTGCGGCCTGCAGTCTGGATGTAGGCTGGATATTATGAGTCCACGTCTTTCAACGTAAAATATTTACTACACAATGTTCTAACGTTGCGAATGTACTGGGAATTGTAGGGCTTACATTAAAGAAGGTTATAAGGAATATATCTACTAGTGCTGTGACTTTACGTTCATAAAGAACGTGGTATTTAAGCATAGATTTTGATTGAAGCTTCGTAATACGTGCTTTAAGTAAAAACTAAACATTTGCATAAGCAGTATTCTAAGTTAACCTGTTGCTTCCTGTGGGTGTTATACGGTCTGTCACTTTGAGATATAAGTACAAAGACAGGGCGTTATAGAAGAAATTACAGACAAGAAAAGTGCGTATTTTAGGAGTTTTACTATGTGTTGGGCGTACTCCAAATTTTGGTGTAATTCAATAAAACGGAGCAAGATGTGTCTAGCACGCGTGGAGAGATTATAAACACCGAAAAACTTTGAAGCGTGGACACTAAAGTGAGAAAACCACTTGTAATACTGAGGAAAATAAGAGAGATGTAATAAACTCTTTGTAATGTAATATAATTCGCGGTTATAATTGTATTCTACTGGTTTCGTATAGGGTTTTGTGATCACATTAAAGGGAGGAACTATACTGACCAGAAGTGAGGCTTATCATGTCGAGAAAGAAGCTAACCCATGGCGTCGGACGTAGTTTCAATGCCAAATCTTATGACGTACTTGTTTCCTAATATATATTAAGAACAAAGTTGTAAGGATGTCATAAATATGGTTGCTTCCATGTTTCAGTATTAAAATGGATACGTTGTCATAAGTTTCTCAAAATATTTCGATAGACGTCCATAGTTTAATTCTGAAGCTTCGTATCTGTAATTAGGGACTGAGTAAATATTAAAATTTTACTATATATCACTTCAATATCCGTCTGAGATAAATGTAATTTGAAAGAAGGCCAGTGGATACCTCTCTAGACGGTATTCATGAATACTTCGACCGTACACAGGCAATCTTTGAAGTTGAAATAGCGTCTGAGAGAAATTTTAGTAGCTCAATATGCTATTCTACTCTCCTGGAAAGTCACAAAAACAAGCAACATAGCCAGAATTCCCTTCGCTGCCGTAACAAGTGCAATATTCTGCAAAAGGCCTTGTTTATGCAAGATGACGCCTTGCCTGCGTACACAGAGCTGCTCAACAAATAGAAGGGTTGATAGGCAGTCATAAAGATGCAGTAAACTTTAAAGGCAAAGTAATGGCCTTGTCTTGAGCCTTACACAGTGGATTATTAAAAAAAATTAATTAATATGAAAGAGTATCATTTTGCTTACTCATCTGAAACATGTAATTTCACAGATTCTCACTGTGCCCTGCCCACTGAAGGAGCTACTTATTATTTGTTCACCTTCTTTTAGAAATAGTGCGTTAAAGAATTTGATTGTGTTAGATTAATATTTACTTATAACAACGGAGCCTGTTGAATAATTTAGGAAGGACCTAGCAGTGGGGTGTTACTAGCGTTATGGGGGCCTTACAGGGAAAGTGTGAAGTGACTGTATTTGAATAACTGTGCATTCACTACCTCAGATTCTTATTCGCATTGTCTGAACTTGTTTTGTAGACACAGTGTTCTCTTCAATGTAAAATCTGAATTATTACTAATTATTCGGCAAATGATGTTCTAACCTCTCATTAATGCTCCCAGACATATCAAATTTGTTTTGGGCTGTATCCTAGCCTACCTTATGCCACGTTAAGTGTGTAGTAAACGAATAGACTTATAATGGATACTCTTACAATTACAAATGAATTTCAGAACTTTAGTTTATTTCAAAGTTCAATACTTTGGGGATTTTAGTTCTTTTTTTTATTTTGGACTTTAATGTATTTTTAATAGGGATCAAAAACTTTGTGACTTATATTAACCTGAATTTTATGTAAAGAGTATGTTCTTGCCCCGCAGAAAACACTCAATTGCAAAACCCACTCAAGTACCCCTCTAAAGAGAAATACATTTTGTTTATTGTGAGAAATATACAGGACGTGAATACTCTAAGAAAGTGGAGTTTTTAAATATTAGACCTCAGTCGATACACAGAGGGTGATTCAATATTAACCTTTATAACGCTGAAGATTCGTTTGGCCATAAGCAGTTAAAAATGCAAATGTATATATTTACGGATAGACCTCAATATGAGACACAGCCGCTTCAACTTTATCTGTAGCACATGCTGAGATATTCCATGTTGAAAGATTCTTAGTCAGTTTGGTAGTTGTCTGTGGTGGTATGTGGATATGTTATAATGGCTGTAGTTTTCATTTTATGACTTCTCATGCCAGAAGGTTCTTTATCTACTGAAAGAAGGTACATAGAATCCTGGGTGATTTGTATCTCACTTTGGATGTGAAAATGAAGGCAGTTTTTCAAGTACTAGCCTGCAAAATATACCACACAATGTATATGCAGACATGTAACTTATCCTCGTATAGTATAAATACCAAGGGCTTCTTCTAAATAACGGGAACATAACACCGGCAAACGAAGCAGTAACGGAGTTGCTGAAGCAATAACTGTGTCTTAATTTTAATTCATATTTCAAGGCTGTAATAATCTAGAATGACGATTGATCTATTCCCATAACTTTCACCACGTAGTAGCGAAAACCAAAAGAAATCTCTATGAAGAAATAAGAAATATTGAGACTCCTGTATGCTCGACAGCTAAATAAAAAGTGGACGTACAGAATGCCCCAATTATGACGTCCCTGATACAGGCAACTGTCACGGGATGTCCCATGGGATGCGCCTTTCTGTGTGTTAAAACTTCCGTACACAAGGACACGATAAATTTAACAGCCAGTTTTTACGTACAAGGACTTTCTTATGGCTCGAGAAACTTGAAACGCATACAAAATGTTAAGGCTTAAATATTAAATAAAGTCGTTCCCAGAAAAGTGAGCATTTAAATTCTTATTTCTTTATGGCCAAATTTATAAAAATCTGCACTGAATCTCCAGGTATAGTAACAACTGGACTTAAATGGTTAAAATCAATAAACACCTTGTTGCATCACCATCATCGTCGTCGTCGTCGTCATCATCATCACCGCCACCATCACTACCATCACCACCACCACAACCATCACCATCACCATCACCATCATCATTATCACCATCTGAAAAACCTCACTGTCGTAGCTTGCGACCCTTGAATTAAAACAAATTATGTCTTGGTATGAAAGATTCTGTAGCGGATCCCAATTGCCGCGCGGTCTAAGGCGCTGTTATGTTGCCGCTCGCTGGCTGGCATTGTGGGTTTGAATGCCGCCGCGGTACTGGGTGTCTGTCTCCTGTGTTGTTAAGCTGTCTTTGCGACGTGCCGATCGCTAGGGCTGTAGAGCCATGCAAAGAAACAAAAATGAAAGATCCTGTGGATTGAAATTTTAAGTTCCGTCTTAACGCTGGTTGGCTTTAAGTGCTCTATAAAATATGTCAATTGGCTTTTTTTCTGAAAGGCTTAGTATTTGTATGGAAATAGAAACAAGCTGAAATTTGTTAAATCACACTATATTTTAGCACCAGCTTTCTTTTTTCTCAGTAGAACTAAGATTGGGCTTTTATTAATGTTGCAGCCCGTATCTGACTCGCATTTGAAGGTCTAGGTTCGATAGGATATTTATCGCCTTGTTCCGTCTGCACACACTTGTGGCACAGCAAGCAAGCAAGCGTTCTCATTCCAGTGCCCCCAAACCCTATTGCGTTGCTATGGTAACGACTGTGTCATCTCATCCCCACCCCCGCATGTTCAGAATATTCCCACAGAGATGGCTTTTATGTTTCTGCGGTTTCCGTTAGGCGGGACTAAGCCACGTTTTATACATCACAATTTAAAGCTAAATATTGACTGTGCACCATAGGAAAGAAATATGCTTTTTCACTTTTACGGGCATAAATGTTGCAGACTACCAATTCTCGGACTAGAAGATTCGCGTCAGTTTGTAACCGTGCACACCCTGACGTTCGTACACATCGTAAGCGCAGCAGTAGTACGTTTACAGTCCTAAAATTTGTAGGTTATTTAACAACGTTATTTTAACCGCCGACATCACATAACTTCGGAAATAACCGGAAAATAACTGCATGTGTTCTGAACAGGTGTTCAAGAAGTGATGTTGGCGAATTAGTTCCATTAATCTTGTATTCAGTGAAGAAAGTGAAGAAAACTGGGAAATTCTTATAACTAGCAACAAACCGAAATTATAAAGGAATATTTCTCACATACAATTCTAAGAAAGAGACGGCACTGTTCTCTACATTACCCACACCGGTTCTGGCTTCCATACAGCTTTCTATTCCACAAGCACCGAGGGCATTTTCCCAGGAGCTGAAAAGCGGCCGGGGCGTAAAATTTGCCACTGATCTTAATAAAATTCGAGGTTAAGTATGAGTGGACTATATGTTCTGTCCCTCATATATCTCAATGGATTAGTACTCCATCTATTGCAGGGACAGATTTGCTTTACTGTTTGCTATTAAATTGAATTTTACTGCATTCTTGGCTCGTGCACTTTACAGTAACGTATTTCAGTAGCGTCTTCCGGAAAAGTGTTACGCAAAACTAACATGATAAAACTGTTAATGTGATGTAATACAAAACCTTTCCTTTTAAATAGATATATTTCGCATATACGTGGAAGGAAAGGTGTTTTAGTATAACCCTGGCTTAGGTTTGAAAGAGCTGAGAAAGTAGATCAGTTATGTCGATAAGGAGTGCTGATTTTTCACTACAGAATGCTGCGTTCGACAAGGCCATTCATACAGAAAATGCGAAGTTGCTGTTAAAGACTGAGATTTCTATTTTGGAACTGATTATACTTTAATTTGTCAAAATCTATCAATAGTAAAGACAACAAAGTTCTGCTTTTTGTTTGACTTCCGAACGAAAAAGTTTGAGAAAGAAATGTAACGTATACGTGAAAAAATATCGATTTTATATTATACACTAAGATTGTATTTGCTTTCCCCATAAAAGAAGGTCACAGTAGAAGGCAAATTAATCAAATTCGAAGTGGGTGTTCGCAACAAGCACATAATAAACCTTTTCTTGCGTGGACATTCTTAAGAAATGTTCGGACAGCGCTTCAAGTTTTAAAAAACTGAACAAAGGTCCTGAGAAAGCAGAGAAGTTTCTAGACTATGGACTACGGGAGCCTTGTCCCGCGGGTATTGACCTGTTTTTGAAATCCACGTTGTAGGGTATAAAACTGAAGATTGTACGAACAGCATAAAGCTCTCGATGGAAGTTGGCGAATGAAAGTTTAACATGTACCCTCCCTCGAACTTCTTCCTGAAACTTCAAGGGTGTGCCAAGCCTTTATCGGCTATGACGCAATTTTGGAACATTTCTTTGTTTCCTGTCCCGTGGAGAATAATGATTAATTTGTTATGAAGCAAACTTTCTTGTAACTCGCCTTCCAATTAAATGAAGTTTTTTATGTTTCGAGTTTATGCACTTCATGTGCACAAGCATAACGAAAAAGAATATTAATATTAATAATAGTTGATGTTAACAATTAATTGGCCTGGTAATTATTTTAATAAATATATAAACAAATAAGAGGTTTTATTTAAAACCTTTCTGTTTCTGGACTTGTCCATCCTCCACTGTTGGGTAATACGAAAACTAAACACATCCTTAGAGAAACCGGTCAAATTGCTTCATTAGGTGCAACATGGGGAAGCAACTCGTAACTTTGGCCTGTGAGAAATACTGCCAGGTACTGGGTAAGATTTTTCAGTTCGTCTATCACAATATAACACATTCCAGATCACAGTGTTTCATTGTAATGTGTTTAAAATACTGAGGAGGAAAGGATTAAAGATACACGCAACGTCACAAGAAAGTCATATTTTTCAAACAAGTGCAAATCCCCATACAGGCTGTATGTATGTGTCTATGTATAGTACCTGTACGTGTGTATTCTCGATTTGAGCATCACTGCCTGCCAGTGTGTCTAAAACTTTCACGCTTCGGCCAGTGTGCTGTTCCCCCTGCATTTATTGGGTGGGCACCAGAACTGTTGTGGCTGGCTCTAGTTCGAATATAAATGCTTATTCTTTAGTACTATGAATGAAAGCAAGTGTGACTATTCTGTGGTCAGTGTCAAAGACGGGAATTAGAATTTTAAAGAGACAAGAATCATTGAAGTCGCGTTAGAGGGATTTAATTTCATGATTATTTAACAGTTTAACGTCTCTAATTAAAAAACGCATTTTATTCCCTATTTAATGAGCACGTTTCGGAACATTTAAAACTTTAAATGGGAATGTCTGATGGATAAGCAATTCCAACTTCAAATACTATGTAAAGCAATTAAAAGTTTAAATGAGATAACTTCTATCGATCCTTATAACGTTACGGGTCTCTCAGAAAAATAAACGCACTAGCACTAGTTAGAATGACATTTTATTGTCCGGAAATGTGTGACAAATTGCGCTTTTAGCTTATAAACAATCACAGTGTGACGCAACCTATTTCTAAACAGACAGCTCACTCGTTTTCGCGTATCCCTATTTTGCACTGCGTCTCCAGTCGTCCGGATAAAATGCCCTACGCAGGAAATATTATTTTTCCTGTATTTTCCTCAATTTCTCATCCGTTATCAGCGACATTTTCTCTTTGTGCAGATGTCTGTACTTAACATGGCCTGGCAGAACACGCATTGTTATGAGACGCATTAAATTAAAATACACGAGACTATAAATTTGACAGTGGCTTCAGTGGTTGTAAACTTGTTTCTCGGTCTCTGCTAAGAGAATACATTATACATATTTTGAGAGACAGCAGAGTTTTGAGGGAGTTTTTACCTACTCGAGACGAAGTAACAAAGCTTCGCGAATAGTAATTACGTAAAAGTATTGCACTTTTCGCTGTAATAGTGTCACAGTTTTATATCAGGCACACTTAGATTGTCGGCATTTAGTAGGAACGGGGAAATTAGAAACACCTGTAAGACCTTAGTTGAAACTTCTCAACGATGAGGTCCATTGAAATGCATAGTGTATAAGGGAGGATAATATTAAAGTTGACCCTAGAAGAATAATATACGTATTTCTCAGGTAGATTTAACAGGGTCGGTAGTATCCAGTGATGGGCTTTTGTGAAAAAGTCGATGAAATTTAGTCGCCAAATAGAGGGAATTTCTTGACGAGGTGAGTAACTCTGAATAAGAAGCTCTCCGGATGACCCCGTGCATGGGCAGTGAGAAAGACATTTGTTTGAGGAAAGTTCTTTACAGAGTTGTAAAGGAGAAGACAGCTTTGACCTTTCCTCTGTAAAGGGTGACCACGTCATCAGAGCAAACCATTATTTTTAATGATCTCTTTACAGAAACATTCACCTCCCTTAAGTTCAGGTCTCTGAAGTTTGACTCTGAAACACTTCCCTTCCTGTGCTGTTTACTAGATCTGTATATCGTGCAATATGAACATAGATGTTCCTAGTCAGACTAAAAGCAATGCGGTATCGAACAGGGCTTGACCGTAACCAAAAATACCGGTTTTCGGTATTAATTTAAAAAGAATTGTTTAATATTGATCCACATAAAGGTTATAAAATCGACAAAAATGAATCATTAATATCACAGAATTTGCAATGAGGGATTGTTATGCACAGTACACTTGTAATGGAAACCAGAAAACGTCATGAAACTCAGACACTCTTTTGCACACAAAAGAAAAAGTAAATGTTGCATGTTAAAGAATAATTTCAGAGAATGTTTTAATATAAAACGTAATCATATTTTTCTGTTAGTCAAGTAGTTTTATAACAACGTGTGACGGCAAGTCATAACGTACTTATCATCAAGATAAGAAGCAACAACCAACAGACTACCTTCCCTGGAATCGTAGCTCACTGTAGCCACGTGATGAGTAGAACCGGCCCTCAGTGCTTCGAGGGTTGATGGACGTGTCTGTGAAGTCGCAGAAGCAGAATAGTTTCGTGACAGATTCAAATTGTGTGACACGTGCGGTGACTTTGAGAACGAGAAATAATAACTGTGCTTTTAATAATTTTTGTCGGAGTATTTATTATCGTGATGAAAGATTGATTTAAAACAAGAAATGAAGGAATTAATTTTTTTTCTTAAGTCGTTGCACCAAATTGTCATCAAAATTTATTGGGAAAAATTTTTGTTTTTTGAGTACTGGAATTAATACCTTTATCCCAGTTTCATAAATTAAAAATTCTGAAGTACCGGTATTAATATTTTGACCGGTATTTTGAGCACTCTTACCGAATGTTGCCTCCTAATTTCTTATCATGAATAACTGTCGGTATCTGTCAGACACCTGCAGAGTAGAGTCGGGAATTAAGGTTGCTGCTGCATGGAGCTTGTTGCTGTCTGCATTTAACCGTCATGTCTGCAGATACTTCCATTTTCTGCGTACCATAAAGATGTTTTTCAATTTTAAAGGCTGTCATCCAGTTTTGTTGTTAACAGTATAAAATATTAAATCAGTATCGGTCCAAACAAAACTAATCCTATTCGCTATGTAGAACTACATGTTTCGACCTATCTCAGGTCATCCTCAGGCTCATAATTGGTCTCTAACATATTGAGGAAGAAAAATATATAAATAGGTATATTTCTTCCTTGGTATGTTTTAAAGACAAATTGTGAACCTGAGGATGACCTGGGATAGGTCGAAATATGGGGTTGTGTATAATAAATAGAACGTAGATCTCTTTGGACTGATACCGATTTAATTTTTTGATGTTTGTCAGTTTTTAAGCAGTAGTATTTTCTCACTGGACGCATGTTATGGAATTGTTACAAATTTCTTGGGTTCAAAGTCCAAGACCTATATTTATGCAATACCAATATATCAGGATTAACAGACGAGACTCGGATTAAAGTGATGCCCGTCTCATATCTCGTTTAGAGAATAGATTGTCGTTACTTGAACATTTTAGCAGTGTTCTGTTTCTCTTCTCGTAACTGCCTCTATAATATTTCAAATAAGTCACGATCGCTACTTTCCATATCCTTTCCAATTGTTCATTCACCATTTTTCTGACATCGAAGTTTATAATATGCGATGCTGAAAACATCCTAAAATGGACCACACGATAAATGATATTTTTTAAGAGTTTCTTCGAATACATGTTAAATTCTTACAACATAAATGCCGAAGCTAAGCCCTGTTCATTTCATTAATTATTTAATTAATTCATTCATTCATTCTTTCGTTCGTTCGCTCGTTCGTTCGCTCGCTCGTTCGTTCGCTCGCTCGTTCGTTCGTTCGCTCGCTCGTTCCTTCGTTCGTTCGTTCATTCATTCATTCATTCATTCATTCATTCATTCATTCCGTAATCTATATTATGACAGGTCCATAGCTTCTTCCAAAGCGAGTTCTCCACAGAGTGTGATCTAGAGTTTCTCCTTCAATTTCCACTATCCTTTCTTTTCCTTAAGGTCATCCTGTAGCTCCTTATGTCTTGCTCCTCGTCTTCTCGTTACTTCTACCGTTCCTTATATCTTCCCTTCAGTAATATGCTGTAGAGAGCAGCTCCTAAACAAGGCGTGGCCAATCCACTTACCCTTGACTGGAAATTTTGTCTAAAATATTAACCAGAAATTTGAAATCAGTTATTGAATTTAAGTAACAAGCTATTACTTTACAGATGAAATCATTACATCGTATTAGGCTTAATGTGTTCTTTAAATGTTACATTTACACAGCGACGAGAGGGGGGCATTTTGATAGATTCTTGCAATAGTTTCTAATACGTAAACTTTTCTGTGAATGTTTTGGTGAGGCCACGGGTAACAGCATTTTAGAATCTTTAGGCCTGCAACAGGATAAAATGTGCGAAATACGTCCATGCGTAATGACCACACATGTGGAATCTTGCATTGAAAATATTTTCTGTTTCATCCTTTTTGGTTCAAAATGGGATTATTTCCGTTACGTTCCCTCTCTTTAATGATGTTATGTCGGCATAAAATGGTTTTTTGTTATTAGCCAGAAAACCTGAACGAAATAAATGAATTGAGGGACCTGCGTCTAGGAAGGCATGTAATGCTGAAACATGTTAGTGAAATACTCGTATGGTGTGAGAATGTGTACTGAATTCATTTGGTTGGAACACCGTCAAAACGCAGGCTATCGTGAACGTGGTAATGCAATACCACCACCACCACCACCACCACCACCACCACCACCACCGCCACCACCACCACAACCACCACCACCACCGCCGCCGCCACCGCCGCCGCCACGGCCGCCGCCACCGCTGCCGCCGCCGCCGCCACCACCACCGCCACCGCCACCACCACCACCACCACCACCACCACCACCACCGCCACGGCCACCGCCGCCAACACCACCACCACCACCACCACCACCTCCACCACCACCGCCATCTTCACCACCACCGCCACCTCCACCACCACTTCCAGCAGCACCACCACCACCACCGCCGCCGCCGCCACCACCACCACCACCACCACCACCACCACCGCCACCGCCACCACCACCACCACCACCATCACCACCACCACCTCCATCACCACCGCCATCTTCACCACCACCGCCACCTCCACCACCACTTCCAGCACCACCACCACCACCACCACCACCACCTCTTGCCGAAATATTTAGGAGATATTAATGACATATGTTAATTGCACTGAAATTTAAGGAAGAAGCTGTTAAAATGTTACATTTGAACATGGTGCTGAAACTTGGATACTTCGAAACGAAAATCAGATATGCTTGAACAGTTTTTAAATGCGGTGTGGAGAAGGATGAAGAAGATCAGTTGGACCGATCGTGTGAGAAATGAAGTATTGTTACATGCAGTCAAGGAGGATGGGTGTATGCTACATACAATAAATAGAAGGAAGACCGACTGCATTTGTTGCTGCCTTCTAATACATGCCACTGAAGGAAATATAGAGGGAAGGACAGAAGCGACGGGAAGAAGAGGAAAAAGACGTGAGCAGCTACTGGATGACCTTAAGGAGACGACAGGCTACTGGAAATTCAAAATGGAAGAATCAGATCGCACTCTGTGGAGAACTCGCTTTGGACGAGCCTTTGGATCTGTCGTAAGGCGGAAAACAAATGAATCAGTAATAATAAATGGGACTGACTAAAATGCATTTTGACTTCTATTAGTAAGTGTCTAACAAACGGAAAATATGACAAGCATTAAGATGGTGCTGAACCTCCAAATTCTAGCAAAGGTTGGAGAATAAATCTTATTTATTTATTTATTTATTTATTTAATGCATTATTTACCTTAATGTGTTATTTATTTATTATTAATGCTTTACGTAACGCCAATACATTTAGCTGGGGCTCGGAATCCAGAGTCGAATGCAAGGCGATAAATGAAAAATGAATGGTAAAGCACATAGTAAGAAGTGGCCGTACCTCTGTTGGTGGCACTGTCCCGATATTTACCTGGAGGAACTGAGAAATATCAATAGGAACGTTGAGAAAGATAGGGAAATTTGTGGTAGCTTAGCTGTTGTTAAAATTTCAAGGCTAACTCTGCTCCGTATCGTTACGGGTGTTACAAACTGTGTCGACTTGCATGGTGTGAACTTGCGATCGTAAATTTTCTTCCTACCATCTTGTGAATACATATGGGAAAATAACAATATAGGCAAGGTATGTGTAACCTAACATTGCATCTTCTTCGCGTAGTGTGTATACATCCTCGACTATGTTAACATCCTGATACCATTTCACCCTAAGAAAGTGCCTTTATGGCGGCTTAATGTCGCCGGCAACACTGAAAGTTACTTAGGTGTTCATGTAAGGTGCCCGACACTTTTACCCGATTTTAAACAAATTTGTATGCTCTTGACAGAGTGTTATAAAATTTGCCAGTATAAATTTTCACGGATATCCTTGGGTACATTATGTTCATTCATGGAGTATACACCGAGCATCTAAAAATATCTCAGATCTTGTCTCCATCAGAGGCTGAAGGAAAATCTCGTATTACAAGGTGTTTGTATACAACATTTTACATAAGATTTAATAATTACTTGGATTAAAATTTTTAATATAGTTTTAGTAACTATTAATTGTGAAAAGGTACCACACGTATATAATTCACCATTTACGGCTGACAAGTTACATAACACAATTCTTATGTCCTCACATAGTGTAGTTCCATGAAGACGGTTGCGGTTTGTGACCGAAACATGTAGGAGCAGCAAAACTGTGTATTGTGCAGTTAGGTGGAATTTAATTTGTGTATATTCTGTTCGATATTGATGAACAATGTAAAAGGAATATGTTTCATCAATTGAATTCACTTTCACCCATCCGCAATGAGCAACCAGTCTGACTAATGCAATATCGCCTTTATGAACAAATCTTCGTTCCGTTCCGCATAAAGAACTAGTAGGTCTTCATGAGAGAGGCTGAATTCTTAGTGTGTTCAACGGAAATAAGTATTTACTTTTAAAACCATTAGGGACAAATAAAATACCCTGTGAGGCAAAATGTGAAGTTTCTTTACGTTACTACAAGTTTTGTTTTGTGTTTGTACGTAATGGGACCGAAATTATTTGTATATGTGCTCTGTGGTGAAGAACTGGGTCTACTGGTCCGTACTTTGTAGTTCATATGTTCTCTGTGCATTCGAAACGTGTACAGCAGTCAGGTTCGGATGTTGTTAACTTGTTCGTTCAGTCATACGGAATGTTCCCAGCAAAGCACAAGATCAGAATTTTACACGATGTGAATTGATGACCTCCACATTAAAAGATGAACTAACTAGCTTATAACCATAAAGCCGAGGTAAAATTAACTTTAAATCTTTACAGAAAACAAAAACAAAAATGAGCAGGTGCCGTGTTGAGTGTGAAGGCACCAACAAACCGTGGGACTGTCAAATTATAGCGGTTAATTTATACAAAATACCGTGCAAGCCATGAAGCCTAAAGACATTTTTAATGGAATCATTCATCCACAAACTGGGCAAATATTAAAATTCACTCTTTTATCAAAACTTCAATATTATCTGCGGTGTTGCCATGTAAGCTTATTTGAGTTAATAGTAGAACACTCACTTTTGTAGCGAAGCAAAAATAAATTCGAAGGGAAATAGGTGCTCATATTAAAAGGATAAGGCTGAAGACCAAGATGTCATGAACTGTAAGGGACCGCTGCACGTCGTATACAGAGCTTACAAAATCGGATGAAGGCATGTCATTTTGTAGTGCACGTAAAATCGGTCTCTGGTGCAAAATAAAATAATTGTACATAATGCGAAAGCTTCACATATTACTGTGTAGGAAGTTACGAACCACGCATAGTAAAGATGAACCTTATCCGTTAGCGTAGGTATACCATATAAAATAGTGTATACTCCATATATACTCAAGGCTTGGGAGTCTGAACAAAGGATTTTACGGCCAGTACCACTGCTGTTATTTTCTAGGTCTTAACTCGAGGAAAGAATTTCCAATGGCCTCTTTTAATGTCTAGAAACCTGTTTTATAGCCACATTTTATCTAAGACGCGACACAAATCCTGTAAAGAAGTTTGTTATTTATTTACAATTTAAAGTAAGGGGTGAGTAGAATGTGATTGCCTTAGTCTGTAGAAGTTTACTAAATGCAAACATGATGATTGGTCCTTCTTTCACAGCGAACGGTAAAGCCGTAATGGAATTTTATGCAAGTGAAAAATTATGCCCCAAACACTCGTCCAAATGCGAGGTATTGCAGTCATATAGGACGGCGTAAAAGAGTATTCAACTTTTAGAATATACGAATAAAAGTGTAAAAAAATACAGGAAAAAATCTTCAACTACTTCGTACCGATAATCTTAAAAATATCTGGAATTCCTGGTGCCCACGCTGGCTAACCTCTGGGTAAATAATGCATGGTAACTGGATTCTGCGTTGTAAAGTGCGCAATAGACCAACAGAGAAGAATCAGAAATTTTGCGATAATGGACTGAACAAACAGGTTAAACTAGAGAATATGAATCATTCTATGTAACTATTTTGCCCTATTTAAAATACTTTATCTTCGAAGCTACTCGTTGCCACAATATTTACTTATTTTTCTTAATGATAATATCAGCAGTTGAGACTGCGTGGGTTTTAATGTTAGTGTGCTAGTTAAGAGGAAAACAAGAAAGTTTAGAGCGGACATGTCTGTCGTAATTTGTGGTAGTATTCCAAAGTCTGTCGGGAGAAATGGGTGAAGTCCATGGTAAACCTGTCGAGGTGGCCAATTTTCGAACCCACTTTAAACAAAGGACGGTAGAACAAGAAGCACTAGTGCTATGGAAGCAAGTAAACAAAGTAATAAAATTCAATTTAGCAAACACAATCCGGTCAGATGATGCCACTCTCAGAATCCGTTCGAAGTACGGTAACCTATCGGTGTAGTGATAAAATTCTGTGCTTGTCCTGGGAGATTAGTTTTTCCATTTCATGCCGGTTGATTGGCTATTCTGAGGGTATTTTATGGTTATACTCCGTCTTTCCAAGCAAATGCCACAGTTGTACCTCAGCACACGATGTCTTCTTGCTAAATCATTTACACATTATCATTCATGATCTCTTCTGCCATTCGAATTTGCGTAATTTGTGTTACTGACCGCCTCGTGAAATGACCAACCACAGACCAGCATACATTTCTTCATATGGGCGAGAAACTTGCTATCTCATTCCAATGTAAAATTGAAGGTATTTCGAAATACAAATCTAAGAACTACTTGGACACTGAAAGGATTAAACAACATGAAAATGGAGAAAAATTAATAAGGAAAGTTTATTGGGTTTCAGTATTCAGGCAGAATGTAAGAAAATTATATGCATTAAAGCTTCGACCATTAATCTCATAAACCTCTGGTATGGTTTTATTTTGGAAGTGCCTTAGTAAACGCTGCCTTGGACACAGTCGCGATTCAGATATGATAAAGAGCAGCCCAAGAATGGTCATCCCGTCGTAGGGAAATGCAGACTCATTTAAACAAGGAGAGACAGCCGAATCCTTCCCCACCTTATCAGAAAGGGGAAGTGAGGCGATCCCTGAGTCTTATGTTTTCTCACACTGTGTAGATGGTCAGTGCATATAAGAAATATTTCCTATTGAATAAAGTGTATTCATTTGATGTGCTTTTGTAGAGTATGTGTCATGGAAAGAAATGCTACCTATTATTGTATAAAGAATAACCCACTCCAGGAGTGTCATATAAGAGAACAATGCACAAAATAATGGAAAAATTCGAAACACAGTTTGAGTGCTGGACAAAAATAAAATAGAAATGTGTTATATTTTGACGGAAGAGGATTGTCAAAATCCCATATCACGCGGCAACATAAATTTCTAAAGAAATTCCTTACAAAATTATAGATTCAGAACTCTTTCCCTGAGACTGGAAAACAAGAAGTCAGTATTGCAGGCAGTTTCAAGATTCGGCAATCAGTAGACTTTCTTAATCCGAACCCCGTGTTCTCTAGGATGAGGCATCATATGCATGAAATTGGCATGTCAACAGCCAGATGTTGCTGTTCCAAAAGTTACTCGCCGTGCATGGGGGTCTTTGTATGGCCTCCAGATTCGCAGCCGGGTTTGCAGCGAATGCATGCAAAATAACAGGTCCAAATGTTCGTCGAAGGAATCGTAAAGAACTGATAGATTCTGACCTTATATTTTCACAGATTTGAATCCGCGCCATTACTGCTTGTGGGAGACACCGAAAAGTGGTGTTGATGTGAAAAATCCACATTCGTTACGAAAGTTTAAGGAAATCATTTTAAGATAAATTTCAAATTTTTCAACTTAGAAATTTCACCGTCTCTCAGAAAATATTTTCAGAAGTTTAGATACCTGCTTAGAATTTGCAAGTCTCCACTTTGAAAATCTTCTATGAAATTAAACAGAAGGGCCAAATGACCTGTAATTTACCGGCTAATGCAGGCTTCATGGGCTCATGCAACACGTAAAAAACTTGATAAATATCTCGTTACTCATTGCTGATAAAACACATTAACTCGAAAATAAATTAGCGAGAGAATCGAGAAAATTGCATAATAAGGGACTTTGCTATTTGTATTAATTTCCAGCTAAGTGGGTCTAATTATCAGGGATGAGATATCAAGGATGACAGGACGGGCTGGACATGTGCCATGTATCCAAATGAAGAGTGTTTGCGAGAAATGATAAATATAGGTGTCTAAAACCTGATACGTGGATAACATTTTGGAAAGTGGATGCAGATGCGAGAGTTACACAAAATTTTCTTAAAGAAATAGTATGTACGCTTGGAATTTCATTGAGAGGCACGTTTCTATGAAAAAAGCTAATGAAATTTTGGATTTCGTGAGAGAATTGGAGTCACGTAACTAGCTGATCGCCAGTCAGTTGCTCAAAAGGGGCGTGTTGCGTGAAGTTACTTGTAACACAATTTTAAGACGGCCAGCGTTTTAAGCAATTTTTTAAATAAAACCACCCCCAGAATGAATGTCATTTTTGTTTGCAGTAAAAAGTTGAATCTTGTCACTTCTCTGTGTTTTTTGGACCGTTATGTATATTTTTAGTCAGAAAAAGACACAACTGTCATGCAGGGAAACTTACAAGCACGTTACTCCAATTTTACAAGCTCACAGTCGACATTCTGGTGCCCTTCTTACAGAAAAGGATAAAAGAGCCAAGAAAAGGGTTGTCAAAACGCATTTGGATGCCATACAGTTAACAATATCGCAGACAAAAATAATGGTTAAGCCTATATCGGACGCCTGGAACCCTGCATGCTCCAGTTGCCTTCATGAAGGGAAAAGAAACTGGAAGTGAACATGCACGAAGCTTCTAAATCTAATCTCTATTCTGCTTCTGACCATCCATTGACATGGCGGATATACGCAGAGAAGCATTGTGATGCTGCCTGGCGCCGTCCTCACATTGTTCGACTCAGACGCCAGAGAACTCAGCCTCAACACTGCAAGTGGCATGGGGTGGAGATTGGGTTTGAATAGAGGGCACTGCGTATATGGGCAGACCGATTCCTGTTCGTTGCAGGGTTTATGTTTCTATCAATGAAACTTCGGGATTGTTATTGTACGATATGTGAAGCTTACCATTCAGCTTTTAGGAAACGTGCCTGTCGTGTCTGCTAGATGGAATATACATGTTATCGAGTTGACCTTCTCTTTGATTAAATGTAATATAAAAGTTTACCAGAGCAGAAACAAACGTTTTGCTAACACAGAGTGAGTATTCAAGTCAGGGTTGTTACATTCATTTCAGAGTTATTCTCTAAGGAATAATCAAGGCGTGTTATGTGACGCCTTGTCAACTTGTAAATAATTACGGACCTTTCGGAGAAGTATGGTGCATCCATTTTTAGGAACAATAAATAAAAAACAGTGTCAAAAATAGTGTTCTCTAGTCTCTTTTACAAATGTTACAGAAGAGCGTACCACTTGTCTGACTGGTTCCACTCTCAAATGGAACAAAGTGCCGTGCATTATAAAGGGCATATTTAGGAGTGTATGGCAGGAAGGTCTTAGAGGAAAATGAGAAAGAGAATATACAAAAATTGTGTTCTCCGTTAAAATAAATACTAAATGGACAAGAATCGCGTAATCTGTGACGGAAGAAATAGTGTGTTAAAATATTTAACTGGAAGTCCTTATCGAAGAACATATTCGTATTTTGATGAATTAGGATGCGTAGAGACAAACTGGACTGAACTGTTTAGCATACGATTCGAATGCGCGATTTTATGATGAGAGTGACGTATCTTCAGGTTCTAAAATAAGAGGAAGTTTTTCGAGCGTTTGATTTTCTGTATACTGTTAAAAAATAACGTACATCAGGTGATACGGAGTTACCAGAAACAAATTTCTTAGGCGCAGAAGAAATCGAAAAAATATATTTTAAAATTTCTTTGTATTACTCTTTCGTTGGACGTTGACCACTTTATGCAGTAACGCACATAATTTGTGACGTTTAGAAGGTGTGCATTACTGCATACTTCAGGTCTTTACTTTTAATTAAAATTATAGTGGTGAAGTCCTTATGTCACCCGGGTTCTTTTGATTTTTATTTAATATATGCGACTTTTTAGAAAAGGAGATTCCTTAACTTCGCCCGTATCAAATTTGATTGAAGCAGTGGAAAGTGTCCAACACAATATTTACGTCAGAAATGAAACACTGTTACGGATATTTAGGTCAATGTAATAATTTGATTTTAGAAACATTTGTTGTCGAAAGTCTGAAAATACTTGAATTTGTTTGTCTGGACAATAAATTGGCCTGACTGAGTTACTTGTGGCCGTAAATTCTGATCTCTTGTAATGCAGAAGAAGATATTCGGCGAAACCCAAGTTGTATTTAAGAAGCACATTTTTGTCAGCGTAAAAGCTCACTCAAAGATGCTGACATGTCGATTTCCCCAAACGCTATTTTCACAGAACGGTGCGTGATCTTTAGGTTAGCGTGGAAGTTAAGGGACACGGAAATTGCTTCCTTTTTGTATCGTGTATCTCTCTTCTCCTTTTGCTTTTTCCTCTTCCTTTTTTAGTTGTCTTACTCGTTACTTATTTCTTATTTATTTCTCTTACTCTTTCTGAAAAGCAGTAGGATTCACAAGAAGACACAGTTTTGAAAACAAAGTGAATAAAAACCCTGACAGTAAGGATATCCGAACCTGTAACCCCAGCGTTTGCTCGGCACTAGAATGCATGCTGCGGAGTGGCTTGTTGTCATATCTCTCCATCATTTTCCTATGAATTGCTTTGAAGTGACGAATAGCGTACTTTGGAGGAGTTACGACAACACCGTGGATCAGTGAGTTCCATTTTCATTTGAATTAGGCTTGCACAAAAGGGAGATCACGTTTGTTTTAACAAAGGCCCTTGTAGTCAATCAGGCTGGCCGGTGAGACTTAATTAGCATGATGAACCAAGTCTGACCCAACCCATTTTTAAGGGAGGGGACTTGATGCAAAAATGTGATAAGTTGGTTATCCTTTTGAGCTCTGGAACAGAAATGGACCATTTATTTGGGAATAAATCTGCTGTCTGCGCGGAAACAGAAGTGTACCCTTGACGTTAAACAAGTTAAACTTTAATGGAAGTTACGGGGGTTTCTGCAAGGTATAAAACCTTCTAACTTTCAGAGTGACCTGTTGAACCACGTCGTTATGTAACTTTGCTGCGTATTTACAGACAGTGTCTTGAAAACTCTGTAAACTAGAAGTATACCTACTTATTTATTATTATTGTTGTTGTTATCCTGCGTATTATTATTATTATTATTATTATTAGTAGTAGTAGTAGTAGTAGTAGTACTGGTGGTGGTTGTGGTTGTGGTGGTAGTAGCAGTAGTAGTATTACGGTGTTTGTATCGTTCTCACACTTCGTCTCTTATGGGTTTGTGTCCTTTTATTTTTATTAGTGTACTTGTGTTTTACCAATTTATTTGAATATTTATATATCCATACGGGTTTAACTGATTATGCATTATTAAGCCTACACATTAATAAATTATTATTATTATTATTATTATTATTGTTACTATTATTACAAATAGGCGGAAGGTAAATTTCGTACGTTCGCCATGAAAGTACGTGGTTGGAGGACGTATAGCTGCACTCATTCTTTTCGGCGTTAAATTGAGATGAGTGTTCAGCTTCTTATTCTGGCTGCTTTATCCCCAGTACCCCCAGAATAGGAGGTTGCATGGCTATAATACTCGTGGTAATAATTTAATATTATTTTCTTTCTGTAGGTGTGCGAGTGTGTGTCATGTAGACCTCGTATTTCCTCGTATATTATTTGAGAAAATATAAAAGATTTTCAATACTCTTCTCCTTAGAGTTTACCATCCTTATATATGGTTTATATAGGGTCCTTAATGTCCGTGATGTTATCTAGTATATCTATCCTCCTACTCCAATGATAGTAGACAGATGCGGCTGCAGAGAAACAAAGAATTTCTTTGTATTTCGTACATTGCAGTAAAAAGTAGAAGTTTTAGAACTGTAAAACATTTACATTTTATGTGTTTTATATATACTAGTTATTTTATGAGGCACGTTTTACAAAGCGGTATACTGAAACTGCACTTTGAACGTAGGTATTATATTGGGCGCATAAGGAAGGGAATCTGATTGGCGTGACAAATTTAATCCAGGATCACTTAAGGGTAATATGTTGAACACTCTGGAAATGAAATACGCAGACGGACTTACAAACACGATCTGTTCAGTAATGTGTCCCTTTTATAGGCTCAGTGCAAAGAAACGCATAAAGTCACAAGTGTGAAGAATAATATTTGTTTTTATAGGCTATAACTTCGCAAGTCTCCAGACGGTTCATATCTCGCCGTAAGATTTACCTTAGTGGCAACCACGTCCTTGCAGTGAAAATGCAAGTTTCTTACCTTCAGTTAAGCTACTTGCCTAATCCTCTGCCTTATGTAAAAGTCAATGTCATAACAACAAGCGGGAGAATTTTCGTTTAAATTCAAAGTCTTCACCTAGACGCTAATTCTATGCATAATCTGTGCTTTCAAGTAAAACTCCTTACTCAACATGAATTTTTGTTAAAAAAAATTAAGTCTCTGGTTGCGTCATGAATAGTAGTGAAGTCCATGTCGTATCTTAAATTCATAGTTGCTCACTACGTTATGGATGGATTTATTAACTGTTTAAATCCGAGTGACAACAGCGTGTGCCCTGTGCTCTCACTCTTTTCTTACGTAGCCTGTCTTTCGACAGGTCCATTGCTCCTTCCAAAGCGACTTCTCCACAGAGTGCTATCTAGGGCCTCCTCTTTCAATTTCCATTATCCTCGCGTTTTCCTAATTTTATCCAGCAGCTGCCTACGCCTCTTTCCCCGTCTTCCCGTCACTTCTCTCCATCCTTCTGTCTTTCTCCATCATCAAATATGTTGCAACTTTTCCCATAATTTCCATCCATCTGGTCTTAAGCTATGTAATATATCGCTTTCTCTCTATGTGTAAGGGGTTATAACAATAGTAGTAATAATAATAATAATAATAATAATAATAATCTTTGTTACGATAGAAGCACTAATTCCATTTATTATAACTGTGGTCAGTTCTCCGGAAGTAGCTTAACATAGAAATTATCTGAAGAAACGTAAATTCCTCACAATATTTGCGACACTGAAACATTTCTTCTTGCTGTAAATATAGTCCAACCTAATCTTCTACCCTCTTTGTTGCTTATACGTACTTCGCTTATACGTACGTTGCTTATACGTAGAGAACGACAGAAATCGACGGACATAAGAAAACCTTAATCGAACTGGACACCTCTCTATACATCGAATATACATCCAATGCTGACAACATAACATTAAAATAGTTTGTTACGTTCTTTTCATACTGCACATAAGATGACTCATAATAGGGAGGACGAGTCTGTCTCCCAAATAAGGTGACAAATAGGACAGAACACCAAAATAAAAAAAGGTAATAAAGGGTATTAAAATCAAAGGTAGAGGAGAAGTGTGCTAAATTTCTCGAAACAAAATGTGCTGCTGCGGAATAATATTAAATTAACATGCAGCACTAAAATCACACACATATGTCTGGGCGTTCTTTTATTTTATCATTACCGGACCATGTTTCCTAGAAGTGTCGCAGTATAATTTATTGGCTAAGTTTGTTTGAGTCGGAAAGATCTACTAAATTTGGAGTTAAAATGCAAAGGTTTATTGGAAGTGACATTTCCGGTGACGCACATGAGACTTCGCCTGTTCATGATAGGCAAATTAGAGAGCAGAGATGAATGTGACGTCAATGGGACTGACACAATGGCGTAAGTTCTCTTTGTATCACGTAACAGCTGTGTACTGCATAGTTTTCAAAACAAAGGAGTTAACGTTACGTATAATTATTTAAATTGCGACAATTTGCATGGAAATCGAAACGACAGTAAGACGTAATAATTTGACTGAGAACGAAAAACGCTGAAACTTTTGTCTTTATTGAAAAGCCAAAAGACTCGGCACCAAGAGAGATAAATTAATAAGATGTAATAAAGAGAAACTACAGTTGCGTATTTCGTATAATACATCTGGAAGTTCAAATCAAAATACCAGGATGATCTGGATATGAGAAACAGTAAAGTGCATACAGCTTTGATCAGAAATAGTTTTGCAAATTGACCAGGTAGAGGGTACATGAAATTATATTTGGAAAATGCAATTCGGAACCTGGCTGCCTCTATTCTGCCATATTTAGATCAATTTAATAGACTGCACGATTGCAGCGGACTTTGATAACATAGACTTCCTTCGTGATGTACAGAAATTAGACACTGCGATCAGAAGTTACAATGAAGAATTGCTGCGTAGCATTTATCCTTCTGAAAATCCGAAAAAGAAATTGGTTGATAACAGCATATATTTACATAATCTCTGTATAATGGGGTATGAAAATCAGGGAGCTGACTTTGAAAGCACGCTTTATATTTGAGAATGAATAGGACTGTCTACATGTCCTAAAAGAATTGAAGAAATAATGAATTCCTTCGAGACGCAACGCGAATATTGAACAGCAAGATGACAGACAAACCAAACATTTAATTAGTTACTTAAAGGATCGATCCGCCAACTGTATTGCTGTTTGTTTACTCGTTATTTTACTGATTAAAGACAAACTAAAGTCATGAAAAGATAATTTATTTGCTGTTCTTGGTAATGGAGCTTCCATTTCCATGAAAGGTTTGGAATCTGTCAGATGTTCCTTGTAATGGAACTCCCGTTCCGTGAAAAGATGGGGTTTCTTAACCAGCTGAATGTCAGTTTCTCATGGATTATCCTGCTTTATTGAGTTATCTAGTCGTTAAAGATGTAACATACAAAATCCTTGAACTTTGCCCAAATAATACACCTGTGTGTTTCTTATGGGCCTCAAAACAAATATTTATTCCATTCCTAAAAATCACTGATTGGCCTTAGAAATAGAAACAGAAATTTTCCTCTTTGAGAAGCACATTGACGTTTTATGTGTACCTGAGAGGAATTATAGTGTTAAAGAAGGACTCGAGTAAACGGCGGACAGACTGACTCAGTTCCCATGACTTGGACTTGGACTAATATTTAAAATATTAACCTTTTAAAGCCTAGCGGTAACTTTATGTACCACTAGGCTTAAATTGAGTCAATTCTCCATAGAGCTCACATTGCGTTTATGTGTTTTGTACTTATTTGGGAACAATCTGCAACTTTATCCTGACATGTCGTCAAATGATTGGTTTTTTAAACAGAGGTGGAGAGTGTTTACTGCGCGGTATGCACTGAGTCTTTTTATTAGACAGAATGCCTTTGGTCTTTAAAGGGTTAATAGAGTAGCAGAGCTCGTCTTGCCCTATTGTAATTAGCAACTATAAGTTAGCCCGCTAGGAGCAAGGCCCACCAAAACTGACAAATTGCTGAACGCAATTTTTTCGTGCTCACCATCTGTTGCACAAGCAGTTTCATGATAGGTCCTACCAGTGTGTATCTTCAGATTTCTGCCACTCAGCATGCATAATCCTACATCTGTACATTATACAACCTCACATACCCTCAGTGATCGAACCTAGCAAAAGTGCAAGAAATATTAAACACGCAAAGACGAAATAATTATATTTTAAACGGAAATAATATATGAGAGTCTGATGAAGGCAGGTGGTGGAAGGCAAGTCGGCGATTTCTTGATTATCGACATGGGTGGTATCCCACAAACTTTTAGGATCGATGTATACCGCTGGAAGAACCTCAAGTCTCGCACTTTATAGGTCGGAAGGACACGAGTACCCTAACTTAAGAGACTGTATTTGTGTTGTTCTTACCTGAATTTTTCTTTGTTCCATTGCGCGATTCAGACTTTGGTTTTCCGTATATTTTTCTACACGTCAAAAATTTTTGTTCAGTCGCAAGTAGACACTTTGGACCTAAGAGCACTTTGTCACAAGGCTTCTGCCCTCTCAGAATGGAATACGAGAGCAAACTGTGTCCCATTTAGGATACCAGTCCTCTGTCCCGGTATTTCTGTCAAAATTGAAGTTCTGTTGGACTGGAGCTGTTTCCTACAAATTTTCTCAGAATACTATGAAAGTTTCCTGCCTACTTGTATTCTGTCATGGGTTTTCTCTGCAGGTATGTCACTGTTCCACTGCGCGGCGAACAGTCAATTAGGTGTTGTAATTCTTCTGCACACGTATGCTACCACAGCCAACAGTGCACACCGCCATTGACTGCTAATTTAGTTTGATGAATTTGTGCAGCACTTGAGTTATTAGTGTGAAGTGTGACTCGGGTTTAATTAGATTCAATAAGAGATCGAGTGTTTGTCTTGCCTGCGTTATATGATCGCGCACCTGGTCAGACAAGTGTGGTAGTCGTGTTCGTGGCATACGTGTCAGGGGCCAGTAGTGTAAATAATTCAGGAATTCAAATACTTCTCGTAATTAACTCAGTCCTTCATCTAATAGTATTGGGGTGATTAAATCAAGAGAGGGTGTGTGGAACATGTTGCGCTCTTGGGGGGAACAAAGGAATACAACCATATTTACAAGTCTGGGAAACTACCAGTGAAGATTCCTCTCGATGAACCGAGTGCAAATTAAAAGTTAATATAGCGAAACACGTGTAAGTTATTTATTACCAGCTATTGCACAGTAATTCTGTATGCTCCTACATGTTACGGCTGACATTCTCAGCAGTCATCAGAGGGTCAGTCTGTATAGACGTACGCAGCGTAGAGCGTGTCACTTGATGGTGAAATGCACATATATTACAGCAGTAGCCACTGATTCTTTAGTTTAAATTATGTACAATAAAAGGCAGTATCTTATTACGTTAAAGTGTTCGGTATTAAAGAAAATATATGGCTGTTTCCAAACATCTGTCTCGTAACCAGTTCCAGTTTTGTGGGGTGGAGACCCCTCGCTGTGGTACCCGATGTTTATAGTGAAACGCCTTAAAGGGAACCTCGACATAACGGAACCTGTATTTAACACAAACCTATTACAATCCCCAAAATCTGCAGTCCCGAGAATTAAAACTGCAAATAACTGTACAAAATAAACCCTAACCTGCAACGGAAAGCTTCTGGCCCATTGTGGCTCGGTTATATGCAGGTTCCACTGTTCATATTTGATCTAGGTCGGTTATATGTTAATGTAAAAATTATTGTGTTTTGGGATTTGAGGCCACGCAAAATTGTAGAGTAGAATCGAGGCTGTGAAAGAACCTACATTCTCCAAGTTCAGTGTAGCAGAAGACAACACTTTCCTCTGAAAGGTCAATATATTCTACCAGATATCACGGCGAAGACAGTAATTTTCGCGGTTATTGGTGAAAAATCAAAACGCAAGCAAGTGGACATATTTTGAGTTGTAGTTGTTAAGGAAGTAATTAACTCAACAAAATGAGTAGGAGCTGCATAAGCAACAGGGTATATCTGATATTCTTGGAGAAGCTTCTGGAGTTTTTCACAAGGAAACGAAGACAAATTTCATATAAATATGTGTCCGAAAATTAGTATTTTTTTAAGATTTAATTCAAAGATTACATTCAACAATAAATGCTTTAACTATGTAATATTCTACCCGAAAGTGACGTAATAAATTCACAGTACATGTTCACAAATCAATAGCTGTTGAGTTCTTGTTGTTTGTCAAGTCACGATTCACAACAAATGCTCAAAACCTCCTCCATCTGAATAAATGCACATATGGACACGTCTGATCATGGACTGTCGCACTCTTTCGCAGGTCCCGGGGTGGTTGCGGATAATTTGACAGGCATCAAGAATGGGTTGGTAAAGTGTCTCTTCATTTTCAATTGACGCTGAATACCCCAGGGGTTTTAAGTGTCCTGACAGATACAAGTCTAAAGGACTGCGGTCAACACATTGTTGGCTGTACCACCTCGAAAACTGTTTGGTGACATATACTGATATAAACTTTGTTCCTGGGTTTGGTGTGGGGAACTCGCTCCTGAAGTTTGTCGAAGCATTCAATCCGATCAAAATATGCAGTTTATTTTGTGAGTTTTGTAGGGAAAATTCAAGCGATAGTGTACATTGATACTCATATATTACACTGGGCTCCAAAAGATGCACTTTTATGAATATACAACGAAGCTTTGCGTTTCATCAGCTCGGGAAATATATTGGTCAGCTGAGTGACTATAAGTTTCTCAGAAGAATTTTTATAAATAAAAAGAAATTAGCGCATATTGCCTCAGCTGTATGTAAATATCGAACAGTTTAACACCTTACTCCAGTAATTAGACTTTGGGACGTTCCTGGTTTTAACTCGAAGCCCAGATACTCTGACTGAAGTCCATATTGATTTTACTCAGTCTCCTGGTAAATGCCATGGCGGCTTCTTTCCACATCCTTTCCAATTCATTATTCACCTGTCGTAACGTTGTATGCCATATAATCTGAGATACTGGCAGCATGGTGAAGTATTCATGAATAATCATAGCTGTATTACCTCTTGCTGACCCCTGCTTTCTCACATGCTGTTCGCGAAACGTCATTGGAATTGCTGAATTTTGATATCCAGTATGTGACCCCTGACCCTCTTGAACCTTCTGCGGTGCGGAGCGTATGCAACCTGTTGTACTCCTCAGTGCGGCCGTTGAAAGTCTGGATCGTATCCAACGCTGTTTGTTGCCCAGATGCAGGAAGTAATACTGTGATTTCTTGTATTCACTTCACTGCGGGTGTTGGAACGAACAGACGAGTTTGCGTAACATATTGTTTGAAATTAGTATCTACTGCGCTGTAGATTAAAGTGAATGAGTATCTAACGTGGAATATTGCTGCATGCAAAAGACCATGATAGTCAGAAGCTTTCACAGATGAAAGTATGTACGTGCCGTGACCGAGGAGTTGGTCCATCTGTCAGACATAGAGAGTCTGTTACAAGTGAAAGTATGTGCATTTCATTGCCGTCTGGTGATTAGCTTCCTCTTTCAAGACACCAAGAGCACTTAAATTTCTGTGAACGATTTGCACAACTTATAATTCATCAGCAGTCCGAACATGTACATACATACATACATACGTACATACATACATACATACATACATACATACATACGTACGTACATACATACATACATACATACATACATACATACACGCACATACGTACATAAATACAAATATGGGTACGTACATACGAGTACGTAAGGACATATATACACACATACATATACACTCATACGTACATACATACATACATACATACCTACATACATGCGTACATATATACATACATAAATACAAATATATATATATACGTACATACAAGTACGTAAGGACATATATACATGTACACTCATACATACATACATACATACATACATACATACATACATACATACATACATACATACATACATACATACATACATACATACATACATACATACATACATACATACATACATACATACATGTAGAGTATGTAGACCTACATATAATTTCCTTGCAGTTCTGAAACAGTTCAAGACAGAAGTGAAATTACTATTATTTAGCCAATTTTATTTACTTCGCGCAAATTACTTTTCGTCGAAAGTTTAACGGCGCTGTTGTCCACGTCATCAATTTGCTTGCCTCAAGAAACCATTATTAGTGCTTCTTGTCTTGCGAATCTGTGTTTACAGTGCGGTGTTGCCAGCTTTGTTTTGCTCTTGTAATATGTTCAATATTTTAAGTTTGTAATATATATATATATATATATACAGTATATGTATCATATACGTACGGGCAGGATACTAGAAGAGGACTTCGTGAAAGCATGTGACAGGCAGTAATACGGAACCATGTTCATAAATGTTAAGTGATAGCAAAAGGTATATGCCTTTATTTTTGTGAATGATCTTGAGAAGGGCCAAGTGATACCGTGCAAGTAATAAAGACATGTGACTTACATATTGCACCGAGGGTACTAGACCTGTGTATGAAGAAACGGTTTTGAAATTTGCAAAACACAACGTGCTAGATCAAGTCTGTTTAATAAAATGAACCTTTTGTTGTGTTTACTGTATATTTAGTATGCCTTAACACCGAATATCTTTACTTCTCACCCACGTGGTGTGTTTATGTTTACCGCAGGATACTTAAAAAAAGAGTAGTTGTTTACGTAATGTTGTCTTTGTAATGCAGAAACTTTGGTTTCGTTGTGAGGGGCGAAGTGGAATACTAATTATTTTTGAAGGGATTTTATGCCGTAAACAGCTAAAAAAGACTTGGAAGAATTCCAGAATTATATCTTGTATCGATCCTATACAAACTAAATAATACACATGTTGCAGTGGAACAAGAGCGGCAACGTACCTACAACGTAACAGTGAGGTATGTTTGCTTTACCATTGTTGCCGTGGACAATCAATAAGCATTAAATATTTTAAGTTTGTGCCCGTAATCTTGCCTTAGTTATCCCGCACGCAAATCGCACCTTTTCTGCACTGTATTATGTTGTCATCCGTGGCCTGTCTAGCTGTACCATATTTTTACACATTATCTCAAAAACAACACGATTTTTTGGGAAACAGTTATTGAATATAAAATGCTTGCTTTGATTTTCTCCACATCTTTGCCGGAAAAGTTTTCTTCCTAAGAATAATTCTGCGAGACATTATTATAAATGTACATAGGTCTTCATATAGAGGACCCGTTATTCTTACCAGGTTTTAATGAAACCTGGATTTTCTAAATACATTTTCGAAAAATTCTCAAATATTATATTTCATGAAAGTCCGTCTATTAGAAAGCGGGTTGTTATGTGTGGACAGACAGACATGACGAAGTTAACGGTCGCCTTTTTGCACTTTTGCGAAAATCAGACGGTAGTCAAGAAAAATTAAAAAGATGAATATGCCGTCCACCCATGCAGGTCTGTAGGCGAACCGGAGGTAACACTCCACTCATTGTTAACCCCGACAGTAGATAGAGATGAGTGTTCAGCCTCCCAACCTGGCCACTTTAACTCATGGGGAAGAGCCCATGGTATTGGGCAGGAGGCTGGATGGGCCCAAGACGCAATTTCGGAGTTTTGGAAAATAGCAAATCTCTTATTTTTATCTCCATTCCGAGGCGTAGACGTTATAGCGTCTACTCTAACCTGTTTAGAGAAATATATTCAGTACCGTCAGTATCTGTACTGGGTGTAATAGCTGTGGCTTTCTTTTCATTAAATGTACACACGCTTAAGATCGCCAGTTAATAGACAACTGGATCTGCGCACTTCTGGGACTTTGCGCAGCGTAGATTGGTAGTTTGTTGCAGAAGTTCTCGACAACTTATCTGTCCCATTTTCAAGGGTCAAGCAGTTCAACACTTCATGACGCTTGAAGATGGTACTGATAGGTTGTCCCGAAACGTCGGGAACGAACTACCAATGTAGGCTGCGTAAAATTCCAGAAGGGCGCGTATCTCATTTACATCGCGACGGGAGCGTGAAATCACTAACTGACAATTTTACTTTGTCGTCTCATGGTTGCTTTCCCCGTCAGAATTGTTCTCCCTGGTTCATTTGTTCTTAGCAAATAAATTTTCTACAGCATTCATGTAAAACTTGGTTTCTCCGAAGAAGTGGCCCTCAATAAACAAGCCAGATGCCTGTGAAGTCACATGAAAATTCTCCCACTTTTAAAGCCTTTATTATTTGTCGAAACGCGGAGTAAAGTTGGCAGTACTGAAAACGTTACTAAAGGGCACTGAGCAAGGAGCACCCACAATGGGGTGCTTTCCATCTGAATTCCGGGCTGTTTTATCTATGTTCAGATGTTCGTGTCTCCTGGTATGAAAACTGTGTCCGCCGGAAATCTATGGTTCTGCAAGAAATTTCTTTGTGATTAAATCGATAAAAATGATTTTGATCATTTTTATGGCATATTTTATTTTCCTTCTCATGCTTATGCATAATCGTCGCTGGATTATTTTCAGTGTAAATAACCAATTAATATATGTGCTTAAATACCTTACTTCTTAAAGTTAACTTCCCGTTTTAGAAAGTTTTGTTTCATTTTTGTGACAAAAATACACATTTAGATTACAGGATTTGCGCGAAGGTTCAGGTTTGATCGCAGATGTTCCACAGATATTAAGACACTTCAGCTACTGTTTCTGTCAGAGAACGTCTTCAAGAGTTCTGATAATTTTAGGGCAGAATTCAAGAAACAAAATATCTTATTGCATAGACTGATTGCCCTTTCTGTAGATTTGTAATGACGTGGTTTCTTTTTCGTCTTTGTGAAGGACGAATTTGAAAAATGTAGGCTGAAAAGTTATAAAAAAAAAGGCATGCTCGGAAGCACAAGAGTTTAGCATAGACGATATTTAAGAAGACTTCACACGCACTGGAAATATTAAAAATATAAATTATGTATGTGTACATATTTTAAATTCCTAAGAAAAAAAATTTGCGAAAGCAAGGACGAGGTACATTTGAAGTGTACCTAATGTAGCTGCCATACATGGCTATCGAAGGGACACAAGGTTTCTCTTTCAATCATCATTGGCATTTACAGATATTTGTCCTTAGAGGAGCATCAAAAAAGAATAAAAAATTTTCATTTCTAATCTCAAAGATTACAGCTGCTTTGAGAATGAAGAGCCACGTATAATTCCAACAATATTTTAAAATATTTAAACAACCCTTTATTGTTCACAATTGACTTGTTAAATAGAACCTTATTTTCTGCAAGATGTGTTAATTAGGTGTCCGCGAAGTGGCGAGGTGTTTACGCTGCAACTGAGCTAAGTGCTTGCTGATCTCTATCCTATGTAAACCATCCTATTTCGGTTTCATTCCTTTGGCCACCGTAGGCAAATGTTTGAACTAGCAGACAAACTGCTGAATAATCCATAACACTTCGTCGATTCTGTAAAGTACTCTACAAATTATTCTGAAGTTACACAGCGCGGAGCTGTTCAGTGCCCGCGACTGTTTATACTGTTTATTCAAACAACAGCAAGAAGTAGGTGCAAGTTACTCTTGAGTTTGCAGGAAACTTTCAGTTATTTGCCATGTATCTTTTACATGTGTATAGCTAGTTGATTATTTGCATTATGCTTGCGTTTTTCATATGTTATTAGTTAAGGGGTCATAACTTTTCAAGCAAAGCGCTTTACAAAGTGTAGTTCTAGCGGTTAGGAAGATCAGTTTTTCTGATCCAGAAACACTTCTGTAATGATATTTGTTGTGGTAGAGGATTTATACATCAAAACTACTGGAGGCCTAATCTGACAGTATAACGGAGAAAAGCTCAGAAAATAATCCGTCGCACAAGCTGGATTTAAAATCGCGATCCACACCACCAAACCACCTGACCCAATACACGTCACATACTGTAGCAGGACTAGAGTTTTTCAGATCACAATAGATTGAGAAAGATATGTGACCGAACTTCCCTTGCCAGGTCTGGTTCGAATCCAGCCTGGGAAACGAATAATAATAATGTGTGTGGAAAAAGGGTTCAACTCCCTCACCCCACTACACAAAAGGACAGGTGGTGAAACAGAGCTCTCAACAGGGTTAATTGCCTCACTGCTTGAAAGTTCGAGCCTTGAGGCGGTGATGTTGAAGGCCAACATCTGGCCAGCTCCGGCCACTGCGTCGTGTGAGTGGACACTTTTTAGTGCCATAAATACTTTGTAAGAAGGGTTGAAAGTGTTACCCTCTCGACAACTACTTGGCCTTACTAAGGAGCTAATCCTCCTAGTAAGTGCGGAAACATGAACCCAGTGTTCAGGGTTCAAACAATAAGGGAAGACAGCTGCACGCGCTTGGAAGGAAGGGGTTGTGAGGCAGTTGTGAAACAGACGGAGTACTGTTTAGGTGGTCTTTGAGGAATCTGAATTGATATAGGTCAGGAGAGACTGGTTACAGCTCTAAGTGTTACTATCTGTACGTTCTGTAATGTGTAAAATAATAAATAAGGTACAAATTAATTTACGCCTATGACTTGATGAGTACACCCCTGTGTCACCTGAGATAGTCGACCACTGAGTAAAAACAAGAAAGTCGGTTGCAGATATTTGTACGCAAGCTTCACAAAGAGCGGAAACAACTGGAAACTTCTGTCTGGAAATACCACTTTAAAAAATTAAATCTACAATATTCTGTTTTTATTATTTTTAATCTTGTGCATTTTGGAATGTTAATATTTTAATCATTTTAATTAAGGCGACGCAATACCTACATAAGCGTGCTGGCCTTCTATTCCTTGTTTGGATAACTCCTTGATGATTTCACTTCGGCGCTGAAGCGTGTAGGAGTTTTATACTTACTTTTGCATGTATTTTATTAAGTGCATAATTTGATTTACGTGTTAATAATAAAGACGACATTAATCTGAAGACGATCCTTTATATGTGTAAGAGTGACTCCAAATCTTTCGCAACGTGAAAAAATGACGTGAAAATTCCGTTACGTTCAGTGCTTTGTTTTAAGGTTTCCATGCTTTGCCCGCTGTCCTGATGGTGGTAGTAATAATATGAAGATAAATATAAAGTATTGTTTGAATGATACTGAGAAGGAAGACGCAAATTTCCAAGGGCAAAATGAATCTAAATAACATTTAAAACATTCAAGTCTATATCATGAAATGCACTGTCCATCTGCATTACACAGACTGGTCTCTTAGTGCTGTTTAAGGAAATATTTGCTGTTTGCTGTAAGAAGAATAATAAGTTTCATAAATGAAATCTGTGAGCAAAAGGCGGCGACATGTAATGTTGACGCCGTTGGTATATATGACAGCGACCTTGCTTTGAAGGGTAAACTTCGTATTATCTGAATGGAGCTCATCGCAAGGCTAAAGGAATTTGTTACAACGTAGGCTAGTTTGAATGGGTGTGACGGAGGGTGAACGTTGCTATGCATGCACCAATGGATACTTTCTGTCCGAAGTCAGTCAGAATTGAAGTATTCTGACACTTCCAGTGTACATAGCGCTCTAAAGCTTTGCCACGTTCCGAACAGTGGCACCTAATATGCAAATATGTGTATATTTCGAACGTGTTATGTTGTTGTTGTTGTTGTTGTTGTTGTTGTTGTTGTTGTTGTTGTTGTTGTATCCATGAAATGCATGTTGAGAAGAGTCAGTTTTTACACAGGACTAAATTACTTGCAGTAACATAAACAATTTCCTAAATATTTGATTATTTTCTTCTTGTGATCTTGGTATGTAACATTTGTAAGTTTTATTTTTCTCTTTATTGTCCGAATTTAATGTTAGTAGAAACTGGCTAAACATGTAAAACACACACAATAAAATATTCTTGGGTTAGCAAACGCTTCATCTGATTGAATGGCGGGTAAATCAAACTTTCAAGGACAATCTCTCTCCTTGTAATCAAGGAATATTTTATTGAGTTTAGTCGCTGTTACGCCTTAAACTACATACGTAAAACGTAGCTGAAATTAGGCGTTTTGGACCGAGCATGTTTTTATAATTTTAACAGGATTGTGAAAATAACAGCGACTAGGAGCTTCAAAACACGAAATTACACGGAGCGTTGATGTAGGGACTAAGGTTTTGTGCAGACGAAGTCCCTTCTTCAGAGTCATTTTTTCATTTTTAAACTTTGTGTTAAGCTTACCGTCTTATTTGGTGTGGTGCAGACTAGCCTGCTAAAAATTTGCTGACATTGCGGTGTAGTTTCCTCTCTTTATTTCCGGGTAGCATAAAACAGGAAGAAGAAATTTCTTCCGCAACATGGATATATTTATATCATGACTAACTATTAGTACACCCTGAAGCATATATTCCTCATAAACACCTCCATGAGAATCTCAAATCTTCAATCCCTTAGCTAGATACAATGTCTGTATTTTATCTTAATAATTGTGGATTATAAGCCAAAAATATTGTCATTCCGTCTTTTATTTGTGTGACTGGTAGATTAACAAATCCAAGACAGAAGTAAGTATAATTGTATAAATAGCAAACATCTTGGTTGATGCCTGTCATGCTTATTGTTATAAGTAACACAGTCGAGTCGATAATTCAAAGAAAAGAAAAGAATAGAATTTGTAACTCTATATACCTGCTGGGATAGTAAGCGACCATCATTGACTTCTGCGCAGCCCTTCAAATGACAGTCGATATGTCAATTTTAGCGACTGTTTGCGGAATGAGAACTTTGTTATGGTCTGAATTTCAAACATCTTCTGAGTGGAGCTTCCACGAAGACACTTTTTTGCGTGATGTGTATTTGTCTTTAACTACTCCTCGCCGTATCGTAGCTGACTTAAACCAGTCATTCATGCTCACTGTGATTCAAGCGAGTGCCACTGGTCTAACTGATAAATCAAGTTCTTTGAATTAACAAAGTAATTGATTACGGGTTAGAAGGCTAGGCTCCATTCCCAACTAGTATATTTCTTCCACAACAGCTAGGCCAAGTTCCTTTCAGTGAGTGCTCATACATGGGAATTCCAGCGGTATCTAGGTCGTGAAACCAAATCCCTATCTCTATCTGTTGCCGGTATAGAACTGTCGGATCAATAGCTCCGCATGTCATACGCACCTATACAACACGGCCCTTTGATCCAGTGACACTGTTATATTTTACTGGTCTACATGCTTAACATTGTGCGTTTCAGTTTCTCTTATTTTCTTAGCTATGTAACAGAGAATAATAGTAGAAGTGGCCGACCTGTTAGAAACATCACTAATTTAGGGGCATGTAATAATGTGGGGAAGTTTGTTGCCAGTATGTAAGCTGGTTTAGTACTGTTTTAACTCTTGGATGCATTCCAGAGAGAAGTCCCAGCATTCTTGTAGACACTGTACCTAATGATCAACATCCGATGATCGGGAATGAAATTGCACTTCATCCCCCGAGGGCTTGTTGATGTGATTGTAGAGAGAGGCGAGACTTGCCAAATTGAGTTACCCTGCAACTTTCGGCACTGTAAGCAAGACGTTACAGCTACGTGGCCATCGTGCAGCAAAAGCAGTAGCCGTTTCCTTTCTCTGCTAGGGGTCCTTATCCCGTCTGAGGCTTTTCGTCCTTATTGTCATACCTGGCAAGTGAATAGGAAATATCCTTGATAGCGTGATCGGCTTTTCCGTGATATTAAATCTGAACAGCATTTTGGTACCAAAAATAAGGCTTGCTACATCTAATAGACCTACTAAAATAAATATGATTATTGTTTTGAATATTTTCTGTCTCATTTAGATTTATCATATAAAGTTTTAGGAAAGTTCCTCTGTGTCAGACATTGAGTGTAAAGAGAGGAAATATCCTTACTGAATTGGGTCCCTTACACACAGCCAGTCGTTTGGCAACAAGTGTAAAGAGACTAAACCTTCTGCTTATTTGGGTCCAAATAAGCAGGGCTTGTCTTCCGTCTTCAGGTGTAAAGACAGGAAAAGTCTTCTATTCAGTTGGGCCGATGGAAAAGGCCCAGTCTTACGCCACTTGTAAAGGTAAAGGTTAACTCTATAACAGGCTCTGAGGGCCCAAGAAGGGGAGTAGAGGTATAGCTCTACCCGTCCGTAAGCCTCGGCACAAGGAGGGGATGGGGTGGCTAGCCCCCACGCCCTGGCCTCTTTACCTCCGGAAAAGAGACCCAGTACCACCCACTGTACATGCGGCTGGGTGGGCCCCAAGGCCGGTCTGGACGGCTGCGGAAAATGTCGCCCCCACCGGGACTCGCTCCCCGGACCGTCCAGCCCGTAGCGAGTCGCTATACCGACTGCGCTATCCCGGCCCACTTACGCCATTTGTAAACAGAGAAAAATTCACACTCAGTTGGGTTCTTTAGAAGGAGCTAGTCATAAAAATCAGAATTTGACTTCAGGCTTCCGCCGCGGTGTAAATGAGATCTTCGCTCCTCCGGAATGCTACGAATCGTTGATTGGAAGTTAGTTACCGACGTTTCGATAGAGCCTGTCGATCCCTTATTGGACTGCTTGGTCCTTGAAAATGGGACAGATAGGCTGTCCCGAAACGTCGGTAATATTAACCACCAATCAACTCTCCGTAACATCCCACAAGAGCGAAGACCTCATTTCAGAATCTGTGGATGGAAATATTCAGTTCACGAAATATGGTTAGGAGAATCCAACCCTTTTGACAGTGTACGAAGTAATGTCATGTTTATTGTTTACGGCCTCGTCATAAGCACTTGGATCCGGCCTACTAAAATCCGCCTTAGGCGTTAATAATAGAATAATGTCACAGTGGATTTTTAAATCATGTGATACTAATGTGTAAACTGGATTTAATTTGGGGTGGTTATTCTTAGTCCCTCCATGCAAATTCTGGAATAGTAACCTAAAACAGAACACCACGGTGTCCTTTTGTACAGTTTCCTTTTCGTCATTTATATTTGTACTGGCATTCGCAGTTACCAACCTAGGTAGTTGAGATGCGTGGTTAAATAAACTCTCAGTCCTTCTACCTGTTTATTTATCATGGGTTCAGATTTGGAGTGACGAAGCTCCTTGGGACCCGACCACTTAGATATCGAAAATGAAAGTAGATTCTAGGAAGATAGGATTTGAAGTAGATTACATCAAATTTTCGTGGATAAAGCAGTACGTCGGTTTCATCTTGCCGTAGCTTCATACATATGCCATACTAATCTCTTGCCACCGCAGAAATGTGGTTGGTTCTTCATATCAGCCATCACGTTACCGCTACGTCAGTCCTCAGATGGGTCTGTGACCGAGACCTCAGAGAAGAGAGGACTTTTATCTCGTAAAATTAACTTCTGCGGAACAACTACTCCTTGATTGTATTGCAGTAGAGTGTGTGTTTAGCAAACACATGTTGAGTTGGTTAAATGGAAGGTCTGTTTGCCAATGCTTGTGACATGCGGAGCCCATACACACACACTCCAGTACAGTTACAGAGTGGATGTGGAAATATAGGAATCAGCAGCTTCAATACGAATGTGTTCAACATGCAAATAAAAACAATACTGGGAAATGGAAGTAAGTACTACAAGTTGTGATCACTTTTTAATTTTCATGTCATTGGCCAGTCGCTTTACGATAATTTCATTATGTTGAGAGGCGAATATTGTATACATGTTGCTTTTCTAGTGTTTACGTACATATTATTTATTTGAAATACACGCGTATCTACGAGTTTGAAGTTTTGTTTGGATTAAAGTTGTAACCTGTTTCAAGCCTACGCAGCTTAGGATTTTTTGCTGAAGGAGACAAGGATTTCAGTCTTAACTTTTGTTAATATTCTTCACTACGAGCCCATCAGTCCAGGGCTTTCAAAACAGCACAATTCACTGTAGATATTTTTACGGTTTTGAAGACTGAGATTGTAGTGTGCTGATTGTGTTTTGTTTATTCCTACGTAATGGAAATATCACAATTTTTACACACGCATAAATAACTAACTAACTAGCTGACAGACTGACTGACTGACTGACTGACTGACTGGCTGACTGACTGACCGACCTACTGACTAACTAACTAAGTAACAAAGAGTTTGGACTAAGGTTGTTTTGACAAACTAATTTCTCAGCAAGTCAAAATAATTGCCCGAGTTTTACGGAACCCGACATTTCATTACCGCATTCACAAGGGAGTGCCACGTGTCCCTATCTTGAACCGGACGAATGCAGTCGCAACCCTCCAAATACGTATGTTTGTTTAAAAATAGAGTCGAGCTGTGTTAGAACGTCATGAAAGGGACTGAATATTTTGTGTCGTTATAAACGAGTGTTGTTATAACCGAGTAGTATAGTTTTATGGTTAACAGTGAGAAAAAAATTGGTACCACAGAATACAGGTGAGGTGATGTTTAAACCGATGTCGTTATAACCGGGTACTATCGTACATTATAATATAATGCTGCCATCTGTGGCTAAGTTTTCCGAATGTCACTTTTCTTCAGGTTTTCCCAACTGCTTATATTTCTGTGTTCCCCCATACATGTTACAAGCCCACTGCTGTCATTGTCCTTGAAGAGATTACACAAATATTTGCTCAAAAGCACGAATCATGGATCTATTTATTATACAGACCCTTGCTGTCTCCTTCTTAGGTTTAGACATCTTCCTCATCACCCTGTTCTCAAACATCCTCAGTCTATATTCTTCTCTTAACGTGATAGACCAAGTTTGACTCCTATAACAAGCAACAGGCTCAATTAAACTGCTGTAAGCAGAACTAAAGAACTAAAGAGGCGTACTGTATCATTATTATGCGGTTAGAAGGCGGGTTCTGCTTGCAGACATTTTTACCGTTGTCAGTTAATAATCAGTTCCACTTAATTACTAGACAGCAATATAAACTACTGTGAATATGACACGCTCTTGTGCCACTTAGTGGTTATGCATGATACCTTAAATTTAGTAAGGACACCTTCCTTCAGCACGATTTCCAATTTATCTTTTGCAGTAAATTTCATTTTTTGGCAATATGTAACGAGGAGATTTGAAAAGGGTTTTTAAAGAAGCGTTCCGTATAAGCTGTTCCGGACTTTGTGTTAAAACATTTTTAAATGTGAAATGTCTGTATTTAACTTAGGTGTAATAGAATTAATCATCATCATTTTTATTCATACTTATAACATGGTCAGATTTCCAACAATATATCTGAATCAGCAGTAAACTGACTGCAGTCCCATGAGGCACGTACATAAAACTGCGAAAAGTTCATTTTATAAATAGCCTATGTGTATTCTAGTACAGCACAAGTGTCCCCTCTTTTGTTTTATCACGGGTCGCCCAAAACAGCTACATTGATTCAGCTCCCGTAATCAGGTATATAAATTCATACAACTCACTGTCCGATGTTGAGTCTCTCATGTTTTATAAAATGCGTGCTAGATAGCATGGATATTGATGCGTTGTTAAACCTGAAGCCCTTTTTATTTATAGAGCAGCATATGTCATGAGCATGAACTTGTGTATTTCGTTAGCTTTGTATCTGACATTGCCAGAATTATTACGCCGTTCTGTAACCATATCAATAATCCGTTTGTTTGTTTAGCGAATTACATTTCCGACTGGGAAGTCTGTTCTCACATGCAAGAATTGATCATGTGAGTCCATAAAGCTTATGATTTCGTAAGGGAGAGGAGGGATAGTTGGCACACTTTTCGTTTTATAATTTTTCACATTTTTTCTGTACTTGCTAAGTTGAATGTAGCAACAATGGCTAGCAACACTCTTGGGCTACAATCTGACCTGCAGAAATTTGACGCTGCTCATAAGAAATAGGAGGGAGAGGCTTTTTCCCTTACTTCTGCACGTGTGCCAACCTGCCCCGCTGACGGCTTAAGTTGGAATGTGGAAAAATACGTAGAAAATCAAGATACCAAATTTCAAAGCCGAAAAGTAACAAGCAACGATTAATATAATATTTTATAGAACAAATGTGTCAGACAGAGGCGCACCCGACGGGGGGGGTGGGGGTTCCGGGCTGCAGCCCCCCAAATCCCTCAAAACCGAAATTTAAGAAACACAGATTTTAGAGATACGATGATACCAAGATTTTTATATTTACCCTGCAGCCGAAATCAGCCACTGAAATCAGCTGATGATTAGCACACTAATTTGAATAATAAATTAATCAAATTACTGTTTGCAAAGAGAATTGTTTATTGCTTGTTTGAGTGATTAGAGTGGGTATGGTGGTAATGTCTATCATCAGCGATAGCTTGTAGCTGCTCCTGTGAAAATTACTGACAGCAATTTTCAAGCTTTTGCTGCGATGTTGCCGAGATATGCGCTGTTCTGTGGTATTACTCAGCGTCGAGTGGTAATCCGTTACCGACGGTTTCGGGACAATGTGTCGGTCTCACCTTCAGGGGAAGAAGTCCAAAAGTCCAAGACTTCTTTAAACCTGAAGATGGGGCATATACGTTGTCCCGAAACGTCGCTAAAGTCTTACCACAAGACACTGCGTAATACCCCAGAAGAGCGCACATCTTGCTGACAGTAATTTTCAAGTCGAAAAACCGCAAGCCAAGAGACTTTTGTTTTGGGATTTCACGCATAGGTTGTACCATTAACGTAATATGTCACTAGACACTTGTTGATACACAAATGTTAATTGCAAGATTTCGGGGTTTCCCAGTGCTCTTGATGAATTTTTTAATTCTGTGGGGGTAAGACGTCGTGTATGTTGATATATATATATATATATATATATATATATATACTATATTAACCTCCTAAGCCTAGCGGTAACTTTACGTACGACCAGGTTTAACATTAAAAAATTCTATGTGGTGCCCACATTGCGTTTATGTGTTTTGTACGGATCTCAGAACAAACAGCAACTTTTGCCTTATAAAACATTAAGAGATTGGTTTTTATAGCCGAAGTGGAGAGTGTTTACAGCGCGGTACGCACTGAGTCCTTATATAAAACAGAGACGCTTCGTCCTTGAAGGGTTAATTCTGGCGGAACTTGCTGCCTTGATCTTCGGGAGAGTACCATGAATATGATAAACTTGAAGATGGATTCAGTAAAGTCGCCCGAAATATTCTAACTTGTATACCCTATCAGTATTCGTGACATCATCTGTGTTGACTGGAATATTCAAACATTGATGGAGTAATGAAGTAATTTCTTTGGAAATGGTAGAGAATAAAATTAGCTTTGAAGACTTATGTTCTCAGTCCTTCAACGTAAACGCCGGTATTATGTCTCCCTTTCACCTCATCCAAACAAATCAGGCTATAAATCTACGCAGATGGCGGCAGTGTGTCTGTAAATTAATCGAATAAATAACCGCTTATCTGCCTAAGCATAGGATCCAGTGTTTGGGTATTTTGGGCACATTTAGTCGTTCTGTGTCCTCATGAAATTCTTGTCCAAATGAAAATCATGTGAATTAGAGTTTGGCTTTGGTACTTACATGAACTCTCACCCTGAGACTGATGAAAGAGGAAGAGGCCCTTCTCAATAACAAACTCGCCTTTTGCTGCTCTGTCCCGAAGTGTGTTCTTACAAAGCTTTAAAACGTAATCTTTCCCCGAAAACTTGTTTCGGTCATGATTTTTAAATTCGTGGAAATCCTTTTGCTTACGTATATGCGAAGCCGTAAAACACAAAAGTACAAATAAGCGACATACCTTTGTGTACTAAATAAGGTAAAGGTAAATTTCGTCCTATAATAGGCCATGAAGATCCAGGGGGCAGTAAAGGTATAGCTCTACTCTTTCTTTATCTCCGGTCGCGTCATTTACAGGATAGAGAAAGCACCCATTGTAGAGGAGGCTGGGTGGGCCGTGCGGCCGGTAAGGACGGGTAAAGAAAATCTCACCCCTACAATCTTTCAAATTCGGGATCATCAGGTGGTAGTAGCCTTGTGTAATAAAGGTCTAGCAATTTTGTTAAAATGTGAAAACCTGTTGGGGCAAAAGGGAAAATAAATAAATTATACCAAAAACATTAGTCACCAACAGATGCACAGAGAGAGTTTTAGCATCAATCGTAACACACTGCTACATGTTTCGACTCTGCTGGGTCATCTTCAGGCGTGAACTCTCCTCGGAGAGTTCACGCGAGAGTTCACGCCTCCAAAAACAACGCAGTGCACAGTCAACAGCACATTCTCACTCAAATATAAAGTGCAACGCTAGTGTAACGGTAACGGAAAGTTCTCCCTGAAGATGACCCAGCAGGGTCGAAACATGTAGGAGTGTGTTACAATTGATGATAAAACTCTCTTTGTGCATTTGTTGATGATTAGAGCTTTTTATGATATAGTGCACAGACATGGAACACATTGATGTATACCAAATATTAAATCCGTGGTATTGGTCCAATTACAGTTCGGTTTAAAATCGACGAGGAAGTATACCTCTAAGAGTACTACAAAAATGAGAAGCCGCGATGGTGTAGTCAGCATAACGGCTTACTACAGGCTGGGTGATCCGTGGTTCAAACCCCGGTGGGGGCGAGATTTTCTGGACCAATCCTGACCGTCCTCGAGGCCCAACCAACCTCCTTAAATGGGTAACGGGTTTCCTTCCAGGGGGGTAAGGATGCCGGGGCATAGCGCTTGCCACCCACCCCCTTGTAGCACCGATTCTGAGTATGGGTATACGTATAACACTACCTCCGCTGTGTGCATGCTTGGCATGTACTGGCACAGCTTGTTCTTTTTGCGTAAATCAGGAACTGGCACACTTACTACATGTAGAAAGCTGTTGCTTCTATGCATTTTGAAATGCTCCTTAAAATAAATGGCGACTTGGCTTAAACATGAAATTTACAGTACACCTTCTAAGACATTTCACCTTTACGCAGTCCTTCAGAATGTAAACTCTGTTTGCCTGAACACTCTAGTAACAAAACCGGACGTTCGGCTCAGCTTTTTATCAGAATACAATTTAAGTCCATTTTCACAACCACAGTCCTTTAAGATCCAGTTTAATATTATCCTCCCTCATTCGCCTAGTTTTGAGAAGTGTCTTCCCTTCATGTTTTCTAAGATTTTGAGGGCACCCTCCCCCCCCCCTTCTCATGCGTGCTACACAGCCCGTCCTTTACACGGTTTTGTAAGATTTCCGTACTTATATCAATGATGTTCTGATTTAATGTGTGATAAATTACATTAAAGGGAATATACGAGTATTACCCTCCACAGAAGGAGACCTCAAATCTGAATCGCCAAATTCTAATCTATTTTATATTTGCATATAAATAGAATCGTTCGAGTTGGTTCTTATTTCATAATTTCTGCTTTATATAATCATGTATGTTTACTAAGAATTGTGTTATTTCAGTTAAGCCTATCTCAATGTACAACTCCGGAAAGATACCTGGATCCGTAGACTAAGGCTTCTCTGTTATTAACTTGGTAAATGCTTAGCAGGAGTGTGAGTGGCTGCATTTCTGCACGCTTTATTCCTACGTACGTGGAATAATTACACGTATTCCTTTTCAACAACAGAACTAACGTTGTTATTCAAAACTGAAAAATAACTTGACGGTAAAATTTTACGAATGCTTGCGACGGTTTCTAGTCTATTAGGTCACGATGGTAACGGTGCCCACAGCAGCATCCACTTTACATATTAATGGAATACAGGCGAATGCAATTTAATTGAGAAATATCTTCAATTATTTTGTACATTACCCGTTGGTTTGTTTTCAGTGATGGAACGAAACATTTATTTCACATGGAGCAGAACCTGTTTGAATTGGAAAACTTGTTAATTCCACCGAATCATAAGGACACACTCATATTACCAGTGTGATGGGGTAAAATGAGAATCAGGAAGTACACAACATGGAATACTGCATCAACTTAAAAGGTTACCTAGTGCTCGAAGATGCTTGGAGGATTGTTATTAACAGTGAATCTGAAAGGAAAGGAGAAAAGTGGTCGTGTATTAACAGAAGAATATTTCGATACCAGCTTGGAAACTAATAAATTTCCCAGGAAAATTCCGGTCAGTGTTCGAAATGGATATCCAATAAGACATGTAAAAATGTTTTCAGATATTTATATATGATTCTGTGGCCGTCCAAATCATCACAGCACTAAGCTGGCCGTTTAACATGGCCTTCGCTTAGGGAATATTAGTGTCAGAAGCGCAGAGACCCGACCGTGCAGAATGCCAACAAATTTATTAAAACAGTAACATGAGGGACACTCAGATATATTTAATAACACAGCTCTACACCTGATTTTGATTTTGTACAGAACTGGAATATCTTATCACTACCGCCTCTTTATTAACATCACAGTCTGTCATGTAACTAGCCTGGCGCGTACGAAGATCCGCAAAAAATTGTCTACGTGAACCCAGCTTAGACTAGTTTCAAGAGCAGTTGCCTTGTTAACACATGAAACAGACGTGCTCCCTATTTAATGCCATGGCCGAATGTTGCGGAGTGTATCTTTGTTTGCAGGATATCAGACTGACAATAAGATCATTAACCATTAGCTAAGGGTACGCCAAATCCCTCTTTGACAAATACTGTCACAAAAGCAACAACAAAGCCTTTACTCGCGATGTGTCAACAACTTTGAGGTTCGAAACCCCAATGTTGACACTAAACCTTGATCCAGTGTGCCAGTGTATCTTATACAGGGCAGTATTTCTTTCGCTGAAATTATAACAAATTTATAAGTAATTCATCCAAATGTGAATTTAACTATCTACCCGCCGAACATATATCTGATCTGGTCTCGAAACAAGGATTATCAGTAACAACACATATTCAAGACCTGTGTTTAGATTAACATTTAATTCATCCTGCAACTCAGATTTAACTAGTGTACAAAAAATTTGATGCTTAATGTCAATAGTTTTGTGGCATAGGCAGTTCTTGCTCTGAATTGCTTTCTATAATTTTCCCATTGCTATTAAGCTCATTATAAAACGGATTTCCTTTCGAAAGCTGTAGGGCGAATACATACGTAATGCCTTCAATCGCAGTGCTTCACTTAAAACAGGGGTCATTTTTAAAGCTCTCTTTTTGTAGTACAGAGATAAAACGGAAAAATATCCTGTCCTCTGCATTGTGCTGTCTCCTTGTTTCAACTGTTAATCTTGTTTCGTTGACAACAGCGATTCCAACTGGATTTTGTCTGTCCGAACAAATCAATCAAATAAAGTACTGCAGGAAACCGAGAGCGGCTGTGTGCTAAATGTTGTCCATCTGTCGTTCAGGCCTGATTGGAGGGAGATTCTTGCGGCAGTGACGTAAGAAGGGAGTTTTGGTCTATGTCGTTTCACAGCTCAGCGCCATATATGCAAATCACATCCTCTGTATTCTACAAAGTTGGCGCTTTAAAACCGGTTTCAATACCAATTTTGTGTGATTTCTTGTATCATACAAAAATATCAGTTAGCTACGACTACTATACAGAGCCTTATTATTTACAGCCATTGCTTTTGTGAGTGTTTTTTCATCGCCACTACAAAAAGACGGTCTCAAAATTTCACTCCTTCTCCAAATTATGTGCGTTTTCCTAACTGGAGTGGCACATCACTTATTTCTTTTAAATATAAGCAAGTCGTATGTTTGTTAGCAACCGGCTTCTTTTTATCTCATCTAAGAGCTTCAATTTACAAAATTCTGTTACGTGAAGTAAGTACATTGTTCCGGACTGTGAGCTCTTGTTACCCTCTCTTTGGTGTTCTAGAAAACATGAAGCTGAAAATCTCGAAGAAGTCACCAATGACAATTTCGTGGAAAGTTTCAAGAAAAGTGTCAGTTGCCTACAAGTTACTGTTAGGGACACATATGGAAAAACACACAATATTATGGTGCAACCGTAACCGTGCGTTCAATTCCTTCAGGAATTTTTTGGTACATTTATCCTGTACATCCTTGCTGTACGTGTGGTAAATACACAAGGAGGTTTCTGGGCTGTGACACATCTAAATCTCTAAAGAAATCTCACTGTAGAATAATATGTAAGGTGAGAGTTAAAAACCGCAGTGCCAAGGGTTTGGTTCAAGTGACGTGGGAGTTCTTATAACTGTGGCCATTAAGGTTACTCTCTTCTGAGATGTGAAGCCGTGTAGTTTGGGAGGTAGATATTAAAGTTCAGGACGAACCTGCTGCCTCCCTCTTCGACGTATATTTGTCCCCTGAAACGAGGAAGCATACCTACAAACCAGCACGGCGTCATGTCGCAGAAGGTAGTAATTATTCTCTTCGGTGTATAGAGGTGAGACATCTTATTAGTAAAATATCGAATAAAAGTGAAGACTCTCAAAAGAATTGTTTTAGTCATACGAGTTTTTTTACCAACTACTGCAGAAAGTGTTTTTTACTCCTACAAATTTCGGCTAGGTTTTTTTAGCTATTATCAAGGATCCAATATTATACATACACTAGCACTCTGCTCATGTGTGTAATATATTGGAACAAAAAACACTTTGGTCAGTAGGTAGTAATAAACTCGTATGTGTAAGGAAACTGCATGGAATACGTGTAACATTAAGTTATTTTAGTGTTCTCAGCTTGTGCTGCTTTTGCTCCACAGTAAACACCGACACAGTTTTGTAATACACTTAAAAGAGGAACATGTATTTGCATACAAATCCTATTCTGTATATCACATTATAGTGCAAAAATAAATTACTGATTGATGCTACAATCAGAGCGCTCTAATTGAAGGGAACAACTGGGAGAATCATGCTGTAATTCTTAGTATTCTAGTTGTTTTGATTTAATCCTCTTTTCCATAATTTATTCAATCAAAATAAATTCCTGCAGCGTGGGATAATATATGCAATAGGATGCCTTTTGTGTGGTGATGCCATCTCCATATTCACACGGCATACCTCAGTATCACAAATGAGTTTATGAATACCGGGGCTTAAAGGGTATGATCATCGTACCTTGTCGACAAAGCGCCACAACGTAATTCGAGAGACTTGGTCAGAAAATCAATGCAGGAAATTCTACAGCGAAAGTAATTTTACTTTAGGTGTAACTAAAGTTTTTAATTTATTAAGTTAACTGCTTCTGTTAACAGTAACTTAGTGCATTGCAAGAGATAGTACTGCAGGTCAGTTGAATATTAGTGCACCGCAAAATGAAGTGATTTAATTATTCGTAGGTATATACAATTTTTCGTATCCCAGAGGTTCGAGCTTTGAATATTTGCAGAATGTCCGGTTATTCCAATAATGCCTTCATGGTTTGCTGCAATATATCTAGGCAAATTTTTTTTTTTTTTTTTTTGCAATGATAGGCCTACTTTTGGGCTTGGTGACTGCCCTCAACTCGTTCTTATAAACACTATCATGTTGCAGCAAAGTCGTGCGGTGTAAAAATTCGCGTCTGCTGGCATATGTCTCCGTATTATTCGATTCCGATGTTTAGAATTATCAGTGTCTTTATAGTCTGGATAAATCATTCCTATCTTTGGAAACGTCAGTAGTAACGCACTCATCAACACAGGGTCACATCTCGGAGAAGACTCGATTCTTCAGCAACACTTTGCTAGGTAAGTCAAATTTCACAATTCTAAATAATACACAATGACAGTGATAAATCAGCGAGTGACTGGCTTTGTATGAGCCATAGGCCGTGCATTATTTATGTACAATAATACCAACAAATGGAGCCAAGTATATTAAAGGGAGTTATATGCACAAGGACATCCTCCATGTTTCGACCAACTACGTGGCCATCCTAAGGGAGGCAAAAAAAAAAGGATAAATGTGTAAAAAGTTAAATAATTGAGTTATCAGAATCAGAAACTTTTGTATATGCCATGCACTCAAACACTATTACATTTCTGATCAAGAACTCATATTCTTATGTTTTAAATTATGGTTTTTACGATTGTCATTTTAGAGGTGTGGATTGGTTGTGATACCTGAGCAGTTTAACCTCTATATATTCACCCTTTGTGCGTTGCCTCCCTGCGGATGGCCACATATTTGACAGGAACATGTAGGAAGACATTGTGTATATAAGTCTCTTTATTTAATATAGTTGGCTGCATTTTTTTTACCACTTTTGTGTACAGCGAATAATTCTTCATGTTCAGATTAGGCCCGAATATGTTGCTGGTGTGACGTACGTAGAGAGCCTCGCGAGGTGAACCTACTTGTAAATACTGCTGCTTCATATTCGACAGGTCTCTGGTTCAGACCTCGGCCAGGGATTTGACTGTCCTGGCTGGGGAATTTTGTGGTTTCTGCGAATGGTTTCAGGTAAATGTCGGGGTATTTTTTGTCACAAGAGGTTCCTCTAAGCGTTCTTTTAATAGTCATAAAATGTACAGTGCACTTTCGATTATCCTTGATAGTGGGCAATATAATACGGCGCAGAGAAGATGCTATTTGCATGCCGGATAACCAAGGCAAGAATACAGATACACAAGCATCATATTTAAGAGTTATTTCTTTCGCATGGCAAAACTGGTTACGCCAACGCGTCAATATCACGTTACGTGTACAGTGCCTGTCTTGTTTATTTCCGTGTAAGGAATATGTTGTTTTGCATTGTTCATTCAGTGCATGATTATTATTCAAATACAAACACTTGTCCAACCGATGCACTGCTTCGATGTCTTTACATTACAACATTTACATAATTATCCCAACTTCGTCCGACATGTTTCGATCCTAACGGATCATCTTAATTATAATTTTTAACTTCGAGGGTACCTGAAGATGATTTGCTAGGATCGAAGCATGTCGGACGAAGTTGTGATAATTATGTAAATGTTGTAATGTAAAACGTGGAAGCAGTGCATTGGTTGGACAAGTTTTTGTATTTGAGTCTGTTGTTTCTCACTACTTCCACGGTCATTCATTTTTCTTTTTTCTTCCTTTTTCTCTTCTCTTTTCCTCATGTTTGAAGGAGTTCAGTAAATTACACAAGAATTTCACAGCTGCAGGTATTAATTGTACTCAGATGGAGATCTCACTAGTCTGGCTACCCCATTAACGGAATGAACGAATTAATACCACTACATTTACGAGGAGCGATGGTTGCATCCACTGTCCATCTATGCCCACAAGTGTCTGCAGAAGTTCTATTAACACAGTTTAGTACCACAATCACACTGGCAACTCTGATTCTCCGAGTCGCTTGCTGGTTAGCAGCTGTGTAATTATTAATATGATCGTTTGAATAACGCCTTGTAGCTGCTCCCGTTTCATCATAACAATTAACCAATTGAGGATTTAAGCTAATTGGAAAGGGCCTGTGGAACACTGAGAATAGAGTGTGTGCGTTACACTAGTGACAGCCTGTTATTAATAGTCATTATTTTCATTTTATTCCTGGTGAAATTATCACACTCCGTGGTCTATGTGGAGAATATTTCGATGTAAGGGGAATTAAATTATTGCAGGAAGGGATTTAAAATGTGATTTTAATTTTTATACTAATTTTGACTGCGTTTTAAATCAAGGATTTCTTCATCGTTTGGACACAGTTACCTCTCGTCTTTTGTGTGTGTTTGATTCCTTGCTTCGTTCTTCCTTTCCTTCGTGATGCGATACAAAGAAATCTAGCAAAATTGTTCTGATTAGGCTGGCCTAATTTTTCTGTCTGTATGTCGTAATTCAGGAATGTACCGATTTGCATGAAATTGTATGTTTTGCGTGCTTTAAAACTGTGTTGACAATTTTTGAGTTTGATTAAACTCGAAAAAGTAACACGCACTTAAACTGGGAGCCATACTTGGGTGTCTGTGACACACCCAAAATTATTTGGCGCTTATTTCACGAAATATTTATGGCGGCGAAAAATATTCCCAAAGAGAAGATTAAGACAGAACCTAAAGACTTATTCTCAATACATATTTTCTGTACGTCTTATGTTTTTCGAGATAATTATAAGAAGCGAAAGTGTCACACTTGTTACGAGTTGCCTGATTTACCTACATTATTTATTATTTTACTTTCTTTCTTTGTGTCATATTTGAGGCGGCTACTTGCCAGATCCCCCCCCCCGTTAAGCCCCTGCCAATAATTTTGTGTCTTTCATAAAGTTTATTTAAGCTTCTGCCTTCATTTTAAGCTTCACGTAACGCATGACTGTGACTCAGTACCTGTTCCTACGTTTGTGACCTAATGGCTGCAGTTCTCATACTGGGGACTGCACTTTGCTTTCGTAGTGCGTGTCTAGTTGGGGGAAGCGGGGCAGTGAAAAATGAATTGATGAACGTGAGAATATTTAGACAAAATGCGCTGTACAGAATATTCGTAGTCTTATTGATAATAGTGATCCTTGCCTTAAAAAACCGTACGAAGTTTAATTTGAAGGTTATAAACACCTCGTTTATATGTGCGTTTTCTTCGTATGTTTTGAAAGAAGCGAGGATTGTTTATAACACTGTAGTGGGACAGGAAATGTTTACAAAAGCTTTCAGTAGTATTAGGTGGTAGATCATGAAGGCACTGCGATTTTGAGTCGTCCTGTAGAACAGACACTGGCCATTAAGTTAATGAGATGGGACTGGGGCAGAGGCAATACAATGAAATCGGATTCGGAGGCCCCTGAAGTCTATTACGGCAATACAAAGCTTGCACGCAACTGAACACGGTGACCAGACATCGCTTAGACAGAATAAGGTGTGCAGGTAGAGCTCCACTTATTCCTAATATTGAACTGTAATCTATGAGAAGAAAATGAAAGTGGCGTTACTGAGTTTCGTATAACACTTTGTGGATATTCTTAAATGTGGGCCCTTCTGACCAGTAAATATCAGAGTTCACGTAACTGTGCAGCAGTTTATTTAAATGGTTTCACACTCAGTCTTTGAAGCTCGCTCACTCGTTGCCTCCATGACATAGGCCTATATATTATATATATAATAACTTTTTAATGTGTGTATGGATTGCTAGTTCGGGTTTGTGAAGTGTTACTTTAATGTGAATCCCTGATGATGATCCCATGAGGATCGAATCATACAGGACTGATTAACAAGATATTGTATTATAGACTATCTGAAAATAATAGAGTGCATTTTTTGGAATGAGTATTTTGTGATTTGATTACGTATGTATTGAAAGTGAATACATTAGGAGCCAAAAGCAATGAAGTTGTGACGTGCTATTAACGCCAGCATCGAAACTTTCCACTAGTGCTTTTTTTGCACATACTCTGCATGGTTATTTGTCAAATACAAAATTTGTCCATCTAATGCACTAGTATTAAATGTCTTTATATTACAAAATTTACAATATTTATGTATTACATATATATCCCACAAGTTCCTTTGTCCACCAAGTATATTTCTTACGGCGGATTACCAGGATTCTATTCACTCTGGGATATAGAACTGTGACAGGCACTTTGTCACCACCAGTAGAGTTTGTAGTGCCGATCCCAGTGGCCACGCCGTCTGGGACGTGGTCCTTCCGCCGAGCGCTTGCTGGAATCGTGAGTTCGAATCCCACTGGAGGCATGAATGTTTGTCTGTTGTGAGTGTTGTGTGTTGTCAGGCAGATGTCTCTACGACTGACTGATCACTCGTCCAGAGGAGTCCTACCGAGTGTGGCGTGTTTAAATGAGTGTGATCATGGAACCTCAAAAGTGAGGAGGCCTAAGCCCACAATAGGGTTGTTGAGCCACAACAAACAAACAAACAAAATAGTATTTGTAGTAATGCCTATGTGTTTATACCCGCTGCATAGGCAAACAATACATCTGGCGATATTTGTCGGGTGTACGATGCGGCTGTTACGGTACTCAAGTTCCTGGCACGTATATTGACTGAGTACTAAACGCAGATGGTAACTTCCCTGTTTTATCTGCCCGTACACACTATCGTATACGACCTAATGCAAAGTACTTTCGCCCACTCTTTGACATCAACCGCCTTCATGGGCCCTAAACAACAGCAGTGGCAACAAAAACCTGAGTCTGCCTGCTGAGAAGACGCTGCAAGTTCTCATTACTTTGTCATTTCCGCTCAGTTAAGCAATACGACAAGGAAACTTAATCAGACAGCAGTACGGGTTTGATCGTACTTGATAATTAAATTCAGTCCTGGGTTCGTCTTCAATTACAGGCTCTGTAGGCAGTCTCATGTGTGCGTTTGCATCCATAGATATTAAGTCTTCCTGTTGTAAGTCGGGATTTAATAACAAGAAAGAAAAGGGTTCATTTTGTTATTATCACGACAAGGTGTATTTTGAAAACTGTGGGTTATTTGATGACAGAATTTATGGACTGGAACCTCAAGAGCATCTTCTTTAATTTTGTGTAAACATTTTGATAAAAAATCTTAAATATTCGTAAGCATTTAAAAATGTTTTTTCAACAGATACGTAATTCACCACAGTATTCCTTTCTCGAGATTTCTCAGACAAATTCCGAAACATGTGTGTAATATGCTGGTAGAGAAATCTGAATCTTAACCTTTCAAGCACTCTGGTTGCTATGTTACGCTGCCTGCCTTAAAAAAGAAACTTTCCAACACATTGTCATTTCGTGTTAATTACTGTGCTGCGTATAAAGAAGGATTACACGTATTTCACCGAACTTTCTTTACTCTTTGGTCTTTATAGAGAAAGGTTTTTCTGTGGGATAGGAATTAGTTCTCTATGTACAATTTAGCTGAGCTCTTTACCTAAGAATGTTGAAAGGTGTTCTGTTAATAAAACTTGATATAGCTTTATCAGAAAATAATCAAGTTACTGCAGTTGGAGACATTCAGTGTTTCAGTGTATTGACGGAGTTGGTTAATGTGAAGATGCCCATGTGTGTCGTTGTTCAAGGTACTTTCCTGCAGCATAACTTTGGGAAATACTGAAGACCCCAGCTAAGGTGTGGCGAGTTTTGCTGTTCGCAATTTTGCAGCAATGCGTCCCGGTAGAACAATAATAAAAGTGTCGTGTCTGCAAGATGCTCATTCTCAAAGCACCCGACGGTTTTGTACAGTCTGCAGAAAAATTTTGGCAAAGAGTTTACTTCCCGTTGTTGCCAATTTTTTATCTGAATTGCTCATACGCATCTGTTCATTTGCGGTTCTGGCTACTGCAGGTGTCACAAGCTTCAGTTTTATGGCTTGAAGAAGTAGGAAAGATATTAACCCTTTGCAGACTAAGATTAACCTCAGTTATGTATAAAGATTCAGTCCGTACCGCGCAACAAACACTTCCCATCTCGATTATAAGAACCAGCTAGTCAATACTGTATAAGAAAAAATCGCCGTTTTTTTGACATCCTTACTCGTACAATACACGTAAACGCACCGTATGCGTAAATGGTAGCATATTTTAATGTCAAGCCTGCTGACACATATAGCGGCCGCTAGGCTGTAACAGGTTAGTTTGACGCTATTCATCCCGTTGTGTATACACTTACATAAATAACACTACGTATTCCCACTGAGACAAAGAATATTTATTATTATTTTTAGAAAAAAAATATGATAAATGTAGGTTCTGTCAGATCGAAGACGTAATGCTGTTTATGTAACAGGTTAACTATAATATTGACGAATTAAAAGCACAATAAATTGTAGCAACCTTTGTTGCTATTAAATTCAGACTATTTTTATTGGGTTTCTATAAGAACGCGAATATTAAGACGTTTAGCTACAACTTTACATACTATATTCTAAGATCGCAAATTTTTTCTGTTGTTTTCGTCATTTCCTACTGAAATTTGCCGGACATTCCGGTAAAAGTGAAAATGATTAGGCCTACTTGCTTTCATATCTCTCCAATTAGTTCGTAATTTAAAAATCTGGATCCAATCTGCATAATCCAGACAGCTGAAAAGGCATGTTGGAGTAATCCAACAACCTAGCAATAAAACAATTCGTCTGTCGTTCTCATTAGACTGGTATTGTTTCTTGGCGATGTGCAACAAGGAGAGGTGACGGAAAGAGAGAACAATAAATGTCATGGCGTGTAACTTTAAAGATTTTAGCTTTGTTCTTGTATTAGTAGGGCAGTAACATTAAGAAGGACGAATGGGTGAACATATTACAAGCTTGCTACAAAATCAGTGCATACACAAGTCTGTTAAAACCTTGCAGAAAGCGACTTCTTTCTTTTTATCTCGGCACTGTTGGGAATATTATATTTAAAATCCTTAGGTGATTGCACACTGAAGGTGTGAAGCACATCGCCCTGGCTCAGGCTTGGATATGGCGTCAGGGTTTTACGCTGCGCCTTACGGGCAGCTGAATCCCATAACCGCAAAAACCATTACAATTGGTTAAATAACTATATAGTTCTCAAGTAAGAACCAGTGCTGTGTGATTTCATTAGTAAATACTATTGACTTTATAAAACAACTGTTTGTATGAGGTTTCAGGGTTTTTGTTTCAACGTACTGCGAGTTTTATAGAACTTCTTTGAAACGTTGTCCAGGTGTGGATGAAAAAGTGTTTCACAGGATGAAGGCTGAAGTCTTCTAAGAAGTTATACTGTCTCGATTGTCGTACAAGAAGAGAAGGGTGTATACTAGAAGTGCTTGTTACTGAAGATGGAAACACTAAGCTCTTCCGAAACATAGGCAGTTACTCATATTTACCATTAGAAGAGGCATAATATCCAAAAAGATTGAATCTGCCTTATCACGCTGCGATAACCTGAAATATGAATAGAACCCTTAGATCACAGCGACACGCTGAATTGTCTGACGTACAATAAGACGGTAGGTCATTACGTTCAATACAAGAGAGCAGCTATGGTATAGCGGTATTTGCTAGGGTTTTAAGATTCTTTTTATCTGTACAGACTGGAAAACGGAATCAAACTTGAGTACCATTACAGCCGTCATCTTGGCCGGGACTCAAACCAGTGCAAACCCACTTACATTCCATAAACTTTGGGTTTTTGATAACATCCTTCTCCTCACAAGTATCTCGTCGAGAGCCAAAATAACAACACTCTCAGTTCAATAGTTAATTCCGCCTCTTGTGATGCGAGAAGGGAACTGATATTATTATGAGAACAAACTAATAAGTCATTCGAAAATGTGGCAAAGTTAAAACGCCCATAAGAAGAAGAAATAAAAGTGATATAAATTTAATATAGAATTATAAGCAGATTTACTTAATTATATTGCTGCCGCTCAGTTGTTCCTCTGTCATGTATAAAATTTCGAGGATTAAGATCTGCCAAAAGAAGTTCTTTTTATTTCCTTTCTTTGTGAGTCTTGGTCTTTTCTTGCTGAGGAAAGGCAGAAGTTGTCTGGCAAAAAAAATTGCACATAGAAAATTAGAGCGTCCGAGACAGTAAAAAGCGCATCTAATAGAGAACTTTACAACCTTATGCTAGCATATATATTAGCAGGGGAATATGCAGCATCAATTGGAGAAGTGACAAAGACTTACAGAAATAACACCACCCGCTAAACCTTGGTATACTTCGAAGGAAAAACGCAACTGATTTTAGAGGAAAAGTATGTAAGGGTGCAGAATGGTGTTCTGCCTCAGGATAGAGTTTAGCGGCCTGCATATTATAAACACGTAGATAAAAAATGTAATTCATTTACTGTTATTATAACTCTCAATTCTGCATAAGGGACCCAGTTTCAAGGAATTAAAGGAGACAATCAGAAATGAACATGTGAAATATAAGGGTTGTTTCGCCCTGTCTTCAATATTACTGACCTCAAGCGGACGCTTGCATTTTAGAAACCTTAAAACTTTTGGGCGTATATCGACTGATTCGTGGGTTATATAATAACATTATAAGAGATTTAGCTACGTCAATGTGTATCTATTACGCGGTTGTAAATATATGATCCTGTGTTTATAGCCTGCACGTAATGATACTGATATCCTCTGTGCCTTCCCACGTTGGCACAGCCGAAAACGTAGTGCTGTAGTTAATCAGCCTTATTGCTAACATTAAAGAGGATGTGTATGTAGCAGGGTTTATTCCACAAAGTCTCCAGCTTCAGACTCAGGTAACTTAACGAGCCTAGGATGATGGCCTAAGTCGGAAGAGTGAGCGAAGTTCTGTGCACCTAGATCAGTGTGTTTCTGCAGTCAGACCGTTGGAGTGTCAGTGTTCCTCTGCTTACGTAGCAGCTGCCATCATTTGAATGAGTTAGGAGGACCTTAAGGTTTATTAGAAGCGCACTGAACGCTGTCATGCAAAATTATGGGGACTTTGTGGATGTAATCCTGATATACTTCAAACCCTCTTATGAACCGTCTTATAGGAAGAGTGGGTGGTCCAATAGTGCCTATTGTCAGACACTTCCGAATTATATATACATATGGCCAAAATGTCGCCAATACAGTAGTACAGCACTGTGTAAATAGCAGTAATGCATGCACAAATATAATTTCTTTCGTCAGTTCCCCTTCTTTTCAATTCACTTTCTTCGCTACTTTTTGTTTCTAACACCCTTTATATGCAGTTCTTTCTCCTTTTCCTTTCTCCTTTTCTTCCTTGTGACTGAATTCCTTCACCTATTTCCTCTGCTCTTTCCTTAATCCTACTCCTTCATTGCCGTTATCCGTATCATTGTTTTTTCTTCTTCTTCTCCTCCTCCTCCTTCTCGTCCTCCTTCTTCTTTTTCTGGCATTACAGTCTTTGGTGGACCTTAGCCTCTTCCAAAATTGTCGTCAATTTTCCAGTTTAATAAACTTCTCAACAGAACATTTTTTATGGAGTGGGGTTGTCAGCCCCACGCCCAGACCCGCAACCTGGAGGACCAGGGTGTTCCTTCTTTCTGAACCATCGTTCTTGACCTGCCTGACATGGGAGGCCCTACCAGCAGTTACGCTACCGCCAGCATAGCTCTCGGGATATTTTGACCACGCAAGCTCCACCAGTACTTCAAAGTAGGAGTAACTTCGGGGGAATCATTTTTCGTTCACGACGTCAGAGCAGCGCAGGACACTATAATTATTTGCTTACAGACTTGCACATACAGGTACAGAATAGTTAAAACTTTGAAATCCGTGTTTGTAACACGAGCCTTCGACAACAAATTTTGATGTTCTTCTTTACAAGCTTGTGATAAAGCCATAAGATTCCCGCAAGTGTTAATGGTATCACGTGTGACACAAGTATCAACCTATTTCATTGATTCCGTTCGTGTTTCCCCGCGGACAGCTCTCAAAAGACCGTCTTTCTGTTAGCACATTGCCATCTCAAAGTGTTGGTTTTGCGGGTTCCTCGCTATCTCCGGGGGATGTAAGTCGCCATTTCACACCATTACGTGTTTCCACACGTTGTGACAGGGACCACTTTCTCAGTCGGACGAACAGGAAAAGCGAAAAAAGGGGATAGGCTAAAAAAAGCCGAGGAAGCAAGATAAAGAAAGAAGAAAGTGTAGTGAGAAAAATGACAGTGCTTGTTGTAGCATAAGAAAGGTTGCAGTAACAGTTTGGGACAAAAAGTTCCACTGCAACCATTTGCCAGGTTTTCTTTCTATTTTAAAAATAGTTCAGTGTTTCTTTCTTGTAATCGAAGAAACTGAGTAGTGTTGAACTGTTCATGTAACGATTGTGTTGTTCTGGTAACTTGCCATTTTCCCACAAAACTGCTTGTTATGGTTTTCTTTTCCAGAAAAACCCAAGGTCATTAGCGTATAAGCCTTTGTTGTACAGATGCACCTTACTCTCATGCAGGCAGAAAGCAAATATTTAAGCAGGTAGTCTAACTTTGAGGGATGCACCTTACTCTCATGCAGGCAGAAAGCAAATATTTAAGCAGGTAGTCTAACTTTGAGGGATGATACCAAAGCATCAAAGACCCAAGCTTATTGCTATTTCCTTCTCAGAATAAGCAGTGATTATTTTCCTAAAAATCTTTTTCTCACAAAGATCTGAATTTCTATTGGATGTGAAAGCAGAATTGCAATTTTGATTAGTCTTCTGATTTATTATTCACATGAAATTCTCCCTTTAAATCTTTAAAGGTCTAGCTGTTATTCAAATATACAGATTTATTCTAGTGAAAATTGTAGTTGCTCATCTGGTTAAGGGAGTCCTCACTTTAGGCTAATTTCTGTGCTCAAAATCATCTGCCACTAGATCCTCTACTGAGCCTGTTGAGTCTAGTTCATAACATCGAATTACACATTTTGAGATAAACTTTAATGTTATCCTCTTTTCTGCAGCTACAGTGATGTGTACCTTTATCATGCCTGTTCAGTCCATCCTCCGCCTTAACGTGATCTCCTTCATAACGTTTGTTTCGTGCCGTAGTCCTTCCCTTTTCTACCTGCTTGTTCACAGCAGGTGTACAGGGTTTTTATTTTCACTTGATCACACTCAAACACACACCACATTCGGTAGGACTCCTCTGGACGAGGGATCGGCCCGTCGCAGAGACCTCTACCTGACAACACAAACGCTGTATAAGAGAAATATATCCATGCCCCTGGTGGGATGCGAACCCAGAATCCCAGCAAGCGCTCGGCCCCAGACCTGCGCCTTATACAGCGCGGCCACCGGCATCGGCAACAACGTTTATAAGAAAGTAAATACTGAGAATATCTTCAGTACCAGAATGTAAGTTTGACATCAAAATAAAAAAATATAAACAGGGATATACGTGTCAGTCTTGTCCTATTTTCGTGTAGGCTTTTTGGGGGGTAACAGGGAAGTGGAAAAGACTAAATAACGAGGATCTTATAATCTGTACTCCTCGCCAAATATTATTCGGGTGATGAAATAAAGAAGAATAAGATGGGCGGGCATGTGACACATATGGAGGACAGAAGAAGTGCATGCAGGATTTTGGTGGGGAAGCCTGAAGGAAGAGGACCACTTGGAAGATCCAGGCGTAGATGGGAAGATAATATTAAAATGGATGTTCAAGGCGTGTGATGTGGGGGGATAGATTGATTTGGTCTGGCTCAGTACAGGGACAGCTGGTGGGCTGTTGTGAATGCGGTAATAAACATACGGTTTCCATAAAATGCGGGGAATCACTTGGTTGGGGGAGGACCTATTAGCTTTTCAAGAAGGACTCTTCTCCATGGAGTTAGTTAGTTAGTTAGTTAATTAGTTAGTTAGAGTTTTTGGGTGAAATTCAGACCCATAATTGTAATTGAAGACTCTATAGTACTTCATAATAGTTTTGACTCTTTCACAAACCGAAGCGTAGAAGATAGTGAGGCTTTACCTCCGAACCTAAGCGCTTTTAAATTTGTTTATAATGGTTTCTACTCCACGTAGTTTTATTGTGTTGATTAAATGTGCTGTGCGTTGGCATTCAACTGGAAACTAAGAAAAGCGGTTGTAGAAGTTGGATTTGGGAAATTACGTGGAAAGAAGTTATGTGGGGACATGACGCAGATAGGAAATTAATCTGAAAATTGTAATTAGGGACGGAGTTTATGGTGATGTATTTTTAATTTTATTGTCTCATCATCCCAGAATAGAGGAATTTTCTTACATTCAGATTGGTAAATTTGCGGCATCCACGAAAACAAATTTCTTGACCAGCTAAATATGACTTTGCTTGAGGAAGTTATGTGTCGCTTGTAGAATATTTGCTAGTGTAATGCAATAGCATACAGGCACTGTGCTGGCACTGGTGATCTTGTTTGTGCTGTCAGGTCTCGGAAAACTCAGGGAGTACATAATAATGTGATTAAATATGAAGGTGAATTCTGTTTTGTGGTAAAGAAAATATAATGATTTTCGTTAAACAGGTAAAGATAAATTTAAATTTACCCTATAACGTGCCATGAAGCCATGGGGGGGGGGGAAAAACAGGTGTGGCTATACTCTTTCTTCAACCGCAGCGCTAGATGGGGTCGGTGGTGAAAGCAAAGCGCCGGCCGCTTTACCCCCGGGAAGGAGAGCCGGTACCCATTGTACGGGAGGCTGGGTGGGTCCCACGGGGATTCAGTCCCCGGACCGTCCAGCTCGTAGCAAGTCCCTATACCGACTGAGCTATCGCTGCCCACTCCATTACAAACGGCCAGATGTAAAAGTAAACTCGAAGGCGGTATGTAGATTTAGCCCTGAACTGAGAACGCTGGTACAACAATCGAAACCCGGTTATAACCATATCGGCTTATACGACACCTCGAGTCAGATATTCTGTTGTATCAATTAATTCGTCACTGTTAAACGTAACCTCACACTCATCGGTTATAACGACACTCGTTTACGTGAGTAATTCAAAAAGTAAAGGCAGTTCTTGTACTAAACACAAACAAAGTGCAATGGACACAACAGTAACATAGGCATAACCGGGGCTGACGTCTAGCATATCAGCAGCTTCAGGCACAGTAACCAGTCGGTCTTCTCGAATAAGAGTGTTAGCAGTACTGATGTTTCCTTGAAAGCGCTACGTTGACGGCTGCCACAGTCGAGCTTCGTCACACTCCTTCTTCCAGATTTAAACCTTGCTACCCATTCGTAAGCTTTTCTCTGACCCATGCAGTTAACACTAGCATACTGTGCTAACATTCTTCGATGGATGTCAGCAGGTTTGACCCTTCTGCCCAAAGAAACCTTACCAAGGCCCTTTGTTCAATGACGGTGCACTCGGAAAGCGCAGTGTCCATGTTTGCATAGTTACCGCTTTAGCCAGACTGACAATGGAGTGCTGGGCGATGCATGCTGAGACCTGTCAGAATCGAGTTACAACCGGCTACAATCGGTTGGCTGCTATCGGTGGTGGTACTCGCTTAAATCACAAATAGTCTTTACTTTTTGAATTACCCTCATATAAAGACAGAAATTATTCAGTCCCTTTCATGACGTTATAGCAGAGTTGGACTGTGTTTGCATAAAAAATATTTTTGGTGCAGCGTCTGAATTTAAACTGCCTTTCTGCTATCCTCTTCCGCACGAACCCCAACAAGCAATTAGCCCTCATGCAGCCACATGGATTGCGTGCAGCAGACATAGACCTGTCTTGCAGTTGCATACTGTATTGGGACACAACGCACATTACCTTAGCCAGCCACTCAATTCGCCTACCGTAGGTGTGGTTCTATTAGCGACAATTATTATTAAATTTCTGTTCCTTGAAATATGCAAAACAAATGTGTGAAAATATACGACCACGTAAGGTGCAGATACTCGGAGTGCTTTCCATTTATTAATCTTTTTTCGAATAAAAAGACCAGCTTAGAAATCGTTCATAAAGTGAGTCAGTGTTCAATTGGCAGTCTGCGGCACGTCAACACGGTAGACAGGAACATATTAGCGACATCATGGCAGCTCAGCGGCTTTCGTGTCTTACACCAGCTCTTACTCAATCTGACATTTTGGCTGATACTAATTAACATGAAAAATTACACAGCAACACGCATCACAGCTCCGACGTGAAACAGCTCGTCAGAATAAATGACTGTGGCTAATTGAAAGTCCATTTGTTGCACCATGTCAATATGCAACGCACTCCTGCAGTTGAATTGCAAACAGTGGTGCATTAGCAGCTGGTGTCGTGTCTACATATGCGATCACAACAATTCGAAAGTAAATAGAGACAACAGGGGTGCTCAGCTTTCGTGCCCTGAGAGTAGTATCTTATAAAGGGTCATTTGATTTCTCTATATGCCCTTGGGCTCAATTTTAATCCTAGCTCTTTTGTTTCTGGCGAGGGTAGAATGTGGCAAATGCGAAGTCGTTTTAAATGACATTTGCTCCATTATGTTTTTGACTTTAACCTTTTAAAGCCTAGCGGTAACTCTACGTACCACCAGGTTTAACATTAAAAAATTCTATGTGGTGCCCACATTGCTTTTATGTGTTTTGTACGGATCTCAGAACAAACAGCGACTTTTGCCTTATAAAACATTAAGAGACTGGTTTTTATAACCGAAGTGGAGAGTGTTTACAGCGCGGTACGCACTGAGTCCTTATATAAAACAAATACGCTTCGTCTTTAAAGGGTTAAAGTATGTTGCCTGTGCTCGTACCAGGTTTGTGACAGAACTAACACAGAAACCTCACTGTTTTAAAGGGAATTTATCAGATAATTAAAATAAAGGACAAATGCCCTAAAGTATAACTGCTTGTTAGAGTGGCAATGAATTGTTGCATTTCATTGCATTCCAAGGGTACAATATTCAAACGTGTTTTTTCTTGACACAATTACTGCTCTACTGTCGGAGTAAATGTGCGTATGTAACACTTTTGTATCTGACCATTCAGTCATAAGATTGGACATAATCAGAGTTCCCCAGCAGTGTATTGAAACTTGTTGTTATATGGTTTAGCTCAGCAGGATTTATAAGTTACTTTGATCTACGTAATAAATTTCTGGTGTCTCGGAAGGGTGGTTTTCAATTTTCGCCTGTAGCAGATTCTGAATTAGCCTGACGGTTGAAATGCTGGGACATGTGTTTTACTCTCTAGTCAGTTATTAAATCTTTCCTTTTTATATTTCCAACAATTTAGCTTGTTGCGCAATCAGGGGCTTCGCGATTTTTGCAGGACGTGTATAATTAAAATATTAAAATTGTTAATGATACAGTAGACTGCCAATATAGACATATTTGACGGGAATAATGTGCATACAATTCTGTTACAAATCGGTCAGTAGGTTTGAAGATTCCTTTACGGCTATAAAGTGTAAATCGTCTGTGAGGATGTGAATTGCGTGGGAGTGGATTGATAGTGGAGTCAAGGCGGTTTATGACTTTAAGAAACCAATAGACATTCCGAATTTTCTGAGAACAGTACGTCTGATAATTATATAAGGGTTTGGTTTCTTTTAGGAGTTTAACCCAGATTGGATTAACCCTTTAAAGACGAAGCCCATCTGTTTTATACAAGGACTTAGTGCGTACCGCACTGTAAACACTGTCCACTTCGGTTATAAAAACCAATTTCTTAATGTTTTATAAAGCAAAATTTCTGTTTGTTCTGAGATCCATACAAAACACACAAACGCAATGTCAGCATCATGTAGAATTTTTTAATGTTAAACCTGGTGGTACGTAAAGTTACCGCTAGGCTTTAAAAGGTTAAGTAAAACTGTCCATATACAGGCCTGGACAAGGCATTAGGGCTTCAGGAGTTTGAGGGTGCCAGGATTTCTAGATAATTGGCACATGAAGGTGGCAGGGTGGTGTCTCTGCGCACCGGCCGCCTTTAACGCCAGGAGATATCCCTGGTACTCATTTCTGTTAGAGACTCAGTCGACTCTTGGGCCATAGTGCGGCCGGAAGGATGAAGTCAGTGGAATATTTCATTGACCACATCAAGAATCGAACCCGCGACCTCCCACCGTGTAGCTCAGTGTTAACAGTTTCTTAACCCTTACTGTATTGGGGGTGTCATGTTTGTTTCCAATATACTTATTCTTAAGCGCGCCTGGTTGCAGCGAAGTTACGAGAGGATGATCTCATAATTTGGGACCAACAAAAGAGATGTTCTTTTTATTTGGATGTTTTCTGAACAGCACCGTGTGTCGCGTTTTGATCCTCTGCAGGCTTGCCGTGTCAGTGATGACTACTCACACGAACAGCATCCCACCTCTAACGGTGCAACCGTGCGACATGTGCCCTTCTGCCTCGAAGCTCCCTTCATCTTAGAGTCTTGGCGCTGTGTAAGGAGCGTGAATAGAGAGATCTTAACTTTAATGGTCGCTTACGAGGTGACAGAATAAAGAGAGGAACTTTTGACAATTTGCAGCCTCTTCCTTGTAATTGTTCTGACAACGATGACGATCTTAGGATAAGGTTACAATTACTCCTACGTAAGATAGTACCGGTTATATAAGCTGATATGGTCACTAATAATATTTTTTTTCAATTAAAGCTTTACCGGTAATTTACCCTTTTTGATGTGACACTTGTAATTACCTTAAGTGTTTAAGTCCAGTGGTAATTTTTTATACCACCACGTTTAAGATTGAAAAACTCTTCGTTCTGTTCACTTATCGTATTCCGGTGCTTCTACGGTTCTCATAACAGATAGATTAGTTCTCTACATAGCTTTGATTTATTGGGTATATAGTTGTGATGGAGTGTGTTTGCAGTGCGGTATGAGCTGAAACTTTGAATAGAGTCAGGTTAATTGTCTTCTTAAAGTGTCATGGCTCAGGCGGCGTCATCACGGAGACCCAGTTTCGATCCCAGTTCAGTTCGTATGAGTTTTGTTGTGGACAGATTTCTACTGGGACAGGTTTTCCCTGAGGACTTTGGTTTTTCCCGTTCAGTACCTGTCCACCATAATACCATGCTCGTCTTCACCTACATGTTGCTGTTACAGAAAGACAAAGGGGCACGGCCTGGGAGCCTTCCAAAAGATAATGCTCTTTCGGAAACAGGGGAAGGGGACATAGGATAGAAATGTGCATTCACTCTTTGTTCTTTTTAAGGAGATAACATTTTGACTAGTCGCATGAAAATTATGGCCAATATAGTATTTCGATGAACAATGACTACAGGGGGATGGCTGCGTGGCAGAGCAGTACGTAGGAGAACGGCAGTGCCTTATTGTTCTGCATTGGCCTGTAAGCAGGAGCACGACTTCAGGAAGCGGAAAGAGGACTTTCTGTGCCTGGTTAACGTTTTTCAAAAAAGAACGACGTGGCTATTGTAGAAAAGCTGACAAAGGCAGGTGCTCTGTGTGGAGAAGTTTGTTGGTAACTCGGAAACAGCATTGAGTTTAGTTGATCATGACGAGTAGGGAAATGTCCTAAAGTGTCCCACCCCCATCAGAAGTTCATTTGTTATCGACCTCGGTACAGGAAGACTGTTCAGGCATTTACTTATTGTTTGGCCATTACAATGGGGAACCCGTTCTAATGTTCTGACTTTAACTTAAAGAGGATAGCTAAGCGTTAGTGGGAGACTGGGGCACGGTCGCCGGTGTCTTGCAGAAATATTTTTACAATTCGTCAGCTTTTATAGCGAACTTTCCTTTTCATTTTGACACTGCAGTTATCTTTTTTTGGGTCCAAACTTTAAAATTCTGAGTTGAGGTTCTTTGACCAGGGTGCTATATTTGAAACTGTCAGCCATGCTTATGATACAAGTATGTTGGAACATACATAGCTACACTAAGGTGATACAATTCCATTAATCGGAACATAAATCCGAATTTAACAAAAGGAGTATTAATTAATATCAGGGTTCAACCATAATGGTTCAGATATACTTCGTCTTTCCAGTAGTGTTACAGTGAGTTTTTCTGTAACCAGGACTTTTGTTATTCAATTTAAGCCTTCGTACTTTACGTATCAGTAATATGTCGGATAAGAATAAATAGTATTGGCTTGTAATGTTTACTTAATGTTAGAATTGTCAATGGAAATCAAGAGACTTGTGCAGAACGAAATAAACTAGGAAAGATGTTAGGTACAATTTTTATTACAAAATGTTTAAAGTTTCAATGAGAAATATAGTTCCAATCAATTATTTCTGATAGTCTTAAACCTAAATTTCTTTTGACAGCATGGTTCTTCAGTCAGGAAAAACACGTCTCAACATTTAAACTTCATTCTCACAATGAAGTTCTGTTCCTAATAACCAAGCAGCATAAATCGTAACTGGTACTCTGAATTGATTCTTTGATATTTCTACAAGTACAGCTATATAACAATATTTCTTATGGTTTTTCACATCTCAGTGCAAATAATCTATAATCTGAAATGCCACTAAATTTTAAACACATTGTACTTGGTTTATGTAGAGTGCTAACGAATACGCAGATCATTTATTACATTGCGTATGCCATAGTGACGACAAAATTGTCTCTTGAACTTTGCCTTCGGTACATAATGAGGTTAAAATAACACGCATCTAAAGATTCAAGGCTCCTGGAGTGTTACGCCATGTGCACTGGCATTTACCCATGTTTCGAATTATGTTAGTGCTTTCGTCTTCAGTTCCCAGCGGTCTTTCGAAAGGCCCGTAAATATTCAGCAGCCAGCACGGCCTGCACATCACAGAACACTTTAATGTTCAACAACACAGCTGTGAGAACTGAAGGTCTAATTTCGAACTGAAGTTGCCGGACGACGATTAAATCTCCGAGATCAGGAAGATAAAGTGGAATTTTTCTCCTTAATTAACGCTGAGCTTGTAATGAGGTCTTACTAGAATTCCTTCTTCTTGTGACCGGATCGCCCTTTCAGTTCCTCTGTCTTCCGTTGTAAATGACTTCGACGTTTTACATCAGCCTTATTGAAGCCGGATTCTAAATAGACTCCGATTTCCGTTAGTAACGTCGCTTGCCCTGACGCTATAGACTTAGTGTTTAAACTTGATTCATTGACCAAACTCATTCATTCCATAGTCTGTCTTAAGACAGGTCCATAGCCTCTTCCAAAGCGAGTAAAGGTATCGTTTAAATACGTTCAGTCGTAGCAGACACTTGGTGTGTGGTGATGTGTAATGACAGAACAAGTCATTTGGCATCGCTGCCGACACCAGAGTTGAAAGAGAGAGAAAGAGAGGGATCGGAAGGAAAGGATAGAGAAGAAGGTTGGAAAACTGTTATTCCGATTGTTACTGGTATTATTTATTGTAGCACCTGACATCAGTTCTTGCCTAGCTTTGAGAGACACAGCAGCTTGCCTTGTTGATTTAATTATTCAATCAGTGTACCAGCAGTACATATCTTGAAGCTCCTGGAACAGAGACCTTCTCTGCAGGCAAAAGGCATATAATATGCATGACGTAAAGACGGTGATACAATTAAGAACATGCGTCAGACGCTCAGGGTATGTTATGCTAATAAAAGTGGTTTACAACTGATTTAAATCGCATCCACATCAATCCAAAAATATATTGGTATAATTTTTTTTTGTTTTAGATATTGTTGACAGCACAAAATATTAGAAAATTCTCGGAAAAATGTAGATTTTTCAATATTCTTCCACATTCTGAGCTAGGCGTGTGCAAGATGGTAGAAAAAGCGGGCGTCCTTGTAGGAACAGCATCGTGTTCATACCCAGTGCTTAAATCCATTAAGAAGCACCGTCGACTACGAAGATTTTGGGGGCTGCCCAGCTTTTTCCTGCAAGGAATGTGTGCAATGTTAAATTAACATGTTTCCCTTGTTGTTTTTTATATGCAAACAGACCAAAAAACAGCCGTCAAACACAACTCTTTTATTATTGAAAACCCAATCAAAGCTACATGTTTCGGCTCATACAGAGATCTCTTCAGGCTGTACACAATTACATATCGCCAACACTATAAGCGTACGCCTAATATTCTTTTTTCAAAATTGAGACTTCAATGGTGTGTCATGTACAGAATGCTGATTTATATTTTGATTTACTAAAATGGACTGAATCAAAATATCGTCCAATTATTAAAGACTTAATAAGCGTCATGATTATTCAAGTTCAAGTGAGTCAAAATCGTAGAATTTTAGACCGTTTTTAAACGTGCAGAAATGACGTTGAAACATTGTCATTTATATCTCATAGAGAGAAGCGCCGGGGAAAATCAGTCTTCAAGCCTATGCTTGTAGCACCCCTTTTATTTAGGTAAATGTGGCCGTATAGAAGTAGTATATATAGTTCTGTAAATATTATATAAAAATATAAATTTTAAGTTGATTTAAACTGAATGATGTGGACACATCGTCATTCCTTTTATTTGTATATCGAAGCCATATATTTTGAGAACATCAGCACGTTATATTCTCAAGGCGCAGATGTTTACTGCTTTAATTTGTGTTTACACCGATAATTAGTCTCTCCTGTTTCAATCGAAAATGCTGGGAGTTTTCCGTACAGGATACAATGAAGATGGCAACCAAAGAAAAATGCAAAAGATTTAATGATTGCTAGTAAGGAGATTGGTCTAGAAGTAAATGCTGAGAAAAATAAGTACATGGTCATGTCTCGAAATCAGAATGCAGGACACAATCACAACATAATTATAGATAATAAATCCTTTGAAAGGGTGGAAGAATTCAAATATTTGGGAGCAACCCTAACGAATCGAAACTCCATTCATGAAGAAATTAAGAGCAGATTGAAGTCGGGGAATGCTTGCTATCATTCGGTGCAGAATCTTTTGTCTTCCAGGTTACTATCCAAAAACACAAAGATTAGGGTATACAGAACTATAATTTTACCTGTTGTTCTGTATGGATGTGAAACTTGGTCTCTCACATTGAGGGAGGAACAAAGACTGAGGGTGTTCGAGAATAGGGTGCTGAGGAGGGTATTTGGGCCTAGGAGGGACGAGGCGACGGGGGATTGGAGAAGACTACATAACGAGGAACTTAACGACCTGTACTCATCACCAAATATTATTCGGGTAATCGAATCGAGAAGACTGAGATGGGCGGGGCATGTGGCACGTATGGGGGAGGAGAGAGGTGCATACCGGATTTTGGTGGGGAGACCCGAGGGAAGGCGACCACTTGGGAGACCCAGGCGTAGATGGGAGGATAATATTAAGATGGATATTCGGGAAGTGGGATGTGGGGGCATGAACTGGATTGAGCTGGCTCAGGATAGGGACAGGTGGCGGGCTCTTGTGAATGCGGTAATGAACCTTCGGGTTCCATAAAATGCGGGGAATTTCTTGACTAGCTGAGAAACTGTTAGCTTCTCAAGAAGGCCTCTGCTCCATGGTGTTCATTAGTTAGTTAGTTAGTTAGTTAGTTAGTTAGTTAGTTAGTTAGTTCACCGACTGCTGATGGAGAACCACACATTTTTCCTGGCACGATTTCTTAGCACTTAACGTTCTGCCAACAACAGTGGACCTCATGTGGAAGCAGCATAAAGAGGTCATGTTTTATCTATCCATCCATATACGGCGCTATAGCTCCTTCTGGTTCCTGGCCTCCCTCAAAAGGAGTGTCCAGTCCTCTCTAAGTCCCATTTGAGGCACCTTCGAGGTTTTCTCGATGTAAATATTTTTTACCGGGTGAGGTTGTTAGTCTCACGCCCAACGACCAACCTGGAGGACCAGGGTATCCCTTTTCTTCCGGGTCATCACCTTTGACCTGTCCGACACGGAAGACACTGCCATCAGCTTCGCTATCGCCTGCATAGCTCTCGGGAGCCCGTGATCACGCAAGCCCACCACTTCGTCAGAGTACGTATAACACCAGTCGGTGTAATCTATCCCGTATTTCGTAATTTCCTTGCACGCATGTCTGTAGTAACTGAACAGTAGTCTGAATCACGGCTTTGGAGCGAAAACCTGACGGAAAGAGAGCACTTACGGAACCTAGAAGTAGATGGAGGATAATATTAAAATGGATTATCAAGCAGTGGATTTGGTGGTATGAACTGCATTGATCTGGCTTAGGATGGGGGACAAGTGGCGGTCTCTTGTGAATACGGTAATGAAATCCGCGGTTCCATAATTTGAGGGAAATTTCGAGAATAGATGAGGACTTCTTAGCTTCTCATGAAGGACTTTGCTCCATAAAGTTATTTAATTACTTATTTATTGATTTTTGTTTATGTTTATTTATTTATTTATTTATTTATTTATTTATTTATTTATTCCGCTTGTTGCTTTTGTCTGTCAAAAGCCTTGCTCTTCATAACCCGACCGAAACATACACAAGTCGCTTGAAAATCGATTCACCAAGATGTGTACAGAAGCCCAATTCCTTCCTCGTTTTAATCCACACAGACGAACTTTAAATGTCTCCAATATCGTCGGAAGAAATATAAACTGTACACGCGGCACAAACTAAATGAAGTTAAAATGAAATGGGGATGCTGCAGGCCGCATGGAATTTCTAGATTTGTCTTTATACAGAATGAAGGAAAATTGTATCATTCATCTCATCTACACGACCTTGAGGATGCTGGACCTGAAAGAGTTCTGTAATGGAATGCATACCTCATTGTATTCCCACACACATATCGAGGGCACCCTGATGGAAGGGAACCAATGTAGGCTACATTGAAAAGAAGCCATAAAAGTTTACGTCTGTGACATTGGCAGATGTCGCAAAGGAAGCAATGTTACTAACACGTGGAGCAAGTCACAAAACTAAGTTAATGCGCTTTTCTGCTTTAACTTATATAAAATATTTATCAGACTGGAAACTTTCTGAACGAAAGCTGCAGAACTCGTGTTTCTTTCACCCGATAGTAATTGCGGTTCAGTCCCTGTGAAGTGTTTCCTTGCAACTAATTGTGAGACGAATACATGTCTGAACATTCGGAAGGAATCATCAAATGAAGACCTAGCCGGTCGGTAAGTCTGCGTCCCTTGCGGGTTTTAAGGTCCATAATCCCAAATTTTGGGTGGTGGTTATGCTGTGGCAGGTGCCAAAACAAATATGAGCATGGATAATGATATTTTAGGCGTTTTAGGTGTCAATCGGAGAATAACTGAAACGCAATAAATTGAGAAAAACGTATCAAGCCAGGCATAAAACAGAAGAAAGTTTCCTAAATTTTCAAACGTCAGAGAGGGTCAAAATTTTTTTCAGAGAAGACAGGAAGATTCATATTAAGTCACTACTTATCCTACAAAACTTTGGTTAACATTTGAATAAATTCTGAAAATATCACTTAAAAAAAAAGAATTTGTGGTTTTGAACGAAAAATATTTAGTCCAATGTCAAATAATTTCCTACGGGGAAATTCTTAGTTTGGAATTGCTTAAGAAGTGACGCCGCTTATGAAGCTCGGGATAATATGCAGACTGAATACTTTAGTAAGAAGCAATATGCGGGTGTGACGAACGTACGGAGTAAGAGTTATGACCTTGCATTGACAAAAGGGATCTACGTTTGTGAACGAAAGTCGGACTTGTGTTAAGAATGGTCAATAAAATTTAAGCAATGGAAATACAGTTTTAAGTGTCAAAGTAAAGAATCGAGTCTTCTGGACAGTACGCGATGTCCATTGGCAAATACTTTCTTCTGTTTCCCGAGAGGCGTGCTGTATCCATTATCAGGTTTAAGCAATCCATTGTGTTTGGGCTGTTGACGCAGAATTAGAGACATTGCGCTGTTTCGAATTGTTGTTAACAATTCACTAATCTTTGCCGCGTAACATCGCAGAAAATTAAAACATTCAGCACCACAGTAAACTCCTTAAATGTCGTAAATATCTAAATACATTACAAATCCAAATGAGTAAGGAATATATACAGGTAGAGCAAAATTATAATTTTTAAATGGATAAAGTGTATGAAGAGACAGAAATGTTACCACTTCAACGAAAAGTCCTGTGGCAAGTTATCGGAACATTATTCTTCTTTGCAGACAGAGGAGATTATAGATGTACAGGAAGACCATTCAGCATATATCTTAAGGGTGGTTTTGGGTCTTTGTGTCAGCGATTGACTTGACTCCAACTTCCTTGGATGTGGCGCAGTGTAGTGTAGTGTCGGAACTAACAACTCGGTCGGACATGATGGCTTTATTTTCAGGGTATGAAAACAAAAGTAGCACTTTTCTACGAAACTTTTCTATTTATCTCACCAAGCTACACGTTGTCACACAAAACAGGCAGCAATTATTATGACTATGAAGCCTCAAGAATGTTGCCTCTAAGCCGTGTGGAAAAGGAAGAGAAAGATGAAGAATAACGATATCAAGAATGTTGCAATAATGCATTTGTGTTTCGAGAGCGTCATTGTGATATTGCTGGAAGACAGAATTTCACGGTACTTACAAATGTATAGGGCTGCGACAGTTATATATGACTGACATAATCTTCTTTTTTTGGACTTTTCCCATTGTTTAATTTTTTAATGGAGCACGACCTTTCCGAAGCCGGCTCTGTTACCGTCTGTGGGCAAGGAAAGCACCTAATTTGGTGGGCCTTTAAGTTAGAGGTGTTCTCAGTCACTGGACTTTTTCTGAAGATGAAGGCAGAGCCGCCATCCGAAACGTCGTTCTTCACTGAAAAATTAGACGATGGGCAGAGTTCAAATAAAAGAAGATTATATCAGGGTATCGTGGTTCTGTTTATACATTTATTAACTAACGCTCTAGTTAACTGCTTATATGGGGACCGTAAACTACCAGAGTTGTTGTCCAGGCGTGAATTGTAGTAATGTGCAAGGATAACATTTATTTAACGTGCTGCTCATGCGCGGGCAAGGTGACAAACTGCAACAGTACAAACCCACAGGATGATGTCGGAGCATTTTCCCGCAATAACATCCTCTTCATGACCGGGTCCGGGTGACGAAATCTGTCATTCCTGATGAATGCCAGCTTAATGCATGTTAATTTGTTAACTGTGTGAGGTATGTGAACCACTGCAGAACATCGCAGTTGCATGTACACTTCAGATTTTCCGTACAGATTACAAATGGAAATACAGATTTGTCATTGTGTACATATAACAATATGTCAATCGATTATTTACTACGAAATTTGATATGCTCTTTGAATAATTACATTTTGCCTCTCATATTAGGCATAAGGTTAGCTTTATTTTTTTATATTTTTCCCCTGAGCAGAACCTAGGACCTGGGATAGGCGGTATAGTTTTATGATTAAAGACTGGACAACACGGGAATCGTGTGATGCACGGTTCACATGCACTCTCTTGTTTACCGAAATATTAGCAACATTTCTGAGCCTAGTTTCACTACTGAAAAACTGAATAGGTGTCTACGATTACACCTGCTAAAAGTTGTATTGAGAGTAAATTCTACCGCGTTACACTCTGTACAAGGATTCGATTTAATGATACTGTATAGAAAGGGTTGATCTACTGCTTTGTATCTCAAACTGTACCACCAAGTACAAGGCAGCCTTACTTCCTTTACACTGAATCACGCCCGACTCGTTCCGAACATGCATTGCGGTATCAAGGACGTCAGAGGATGCAGTTATTAACGTTATGCCATATAAGCGGTATATGATAAGTGACTTATTAAGACGTTAAAGCTAACATGAGGGTGTGATGCCATAAACGTACATAAATGTATAAAACATTTGCACACATTAAGATAGAATCGGTTATCGTGTATCTTTCATCAAGTTTCTGGAAAAATAACGCTTATTTTGTTGATTATTATTAATGAGAAAATGTTTCTAATTTCTTGTACGTTTTAGTATTACACCCTGCCTTAAAACAGCAATTTCCGTGTACTGATAATATTATGTACACTTAACATTTCTTTACTGATTTGGCATTTAATGCCAGTTGTTATTATTAGGGTACAGATAAATTGATTTTTATGTAAGGGTGTTATTTAACGGCGGTGACATTTGTTGGGATTATATAGCTTTGGTAATAGATAAATAATACATATAAAACACTGGTGGAATGCTAGTGAGTTGGGAAAACTGGAGTCCTTGGAAAAGAATCCGTCATGGTGTCATCTTTCCACTACAAATCCCACATGGAATGGGCTTGGGATTGAACGCGGGACTTCGCGATGTGTTGGTAACCAGTGACATGGAATTCAGAAAGAGTTCCTGCATAATAACAATATTTATACCCACCATCATATCAGACATAAAAAACGCGAGGCTAATGAAGTTCCGAGAAAAGTAAGCTGTTCCGTTGTAAATCGTGACATTTTATAAATTTCCTATGGCCTGTGTTTTTCCAAATTTTCCTCCATAGTTATGTTCCTATTGCCAAGACTGGCTTAGTAGTAATATGTGTTTATGAAATGCAGAGGAAAGGAACAGGTGACGATAATCCGCACTCTGAATTAATGTTTGAGTAGGAGCAGAGGAGACGAGAAAAATAACGTGGAACACAAGGAGAGAGAATTTTTCATGGTTCAAGAGTGTTCAAGAATGTTAAGCCGCGGTATCAACTACAAAATAGAGTAAGAAATGTTAGATGTAGAATTATTTGTGGTGTATTTACTAGTTTCTTCCAGTAGTTTGTCTAAAAACTGAGAAGGGCAAAGAAAAACCTCACGCAACATGGCGGTAAGTCCAGCCGACATTCAAACAGCCTACCTCCGTAATACACGGCCAGGTTCTTCGATAGGAATATTTAGGTTGCAGATACTGCCTGTGATGTACTGAGAGACGTCATTTCTGGAATGTGAATTTCTAAGAGGTTTAGCTTTTAAGGGAATTAAATTCTGTTACAGGGTGTGGGTATTAGAAGCACTCACGCTAGGGAATCTCATTTCGATTAAAGTAAAGCTTCCAACTTTGAGTTTTCAGCTTTTTAGTGCCTGCTTGATGGTGGATGAGACGTCTTTCAGATGTGGAAAAGAATACGACTAGTCGAACTTTCGACAACGGATGATCCTACATTTTAATGTGATGGAATGATATTAACTGTAAAATATGTCTTAATATTAGACATTCTTCTTCCAATGGCGCAGTAGCCCCTAGTGGGCCAGGGCCGCCTCACAACTGAGGCTCTGCGATCACACTCAGACACACCACAGTCGGTAGGACTCCTCTGGGCGAGTGATCAGTCCGATGCAGAGACCTCTACCTGACAACACACAACACTCACGTGAGAGACACATCCGTGCCCCTGCGGGATTCGAACCCACAATTCCAGCACGCGAACGACCGCAGACCCACGCCTTAGACCGCGCGGCCACCGGGATGGGCTTAATATTAAACACAGCTTAAAGAATTTTGGTGGTTGTAAAGGGACTTGATTGTTTTGTAAATAGGGAGATAATTTGGAGACTGAAATTTGTTGCAAAGATGTGGGTTCAGAGGTTGAGGATTTCAAATAATTCCCGAAGTCTTAAATATTATTCACGGCATTACAAATTCTGATACCGTTACCAGCACGTTAGTTGCTCAATACACGTATCACGATGGAATTCCATGTGAAAGGATTTTCAAAAGAAACACAATAAGTAGCTTGTCGAAGTGCTCGCCCCAACAGTTTGCGGATTTCTTTTGCATGACTGCTCCCTAGCAAGTGCGTGACCCCGATCTGCAGTGTTGCCAACGTCCTGTAACAGGAGGCGGTTGAGTTATCTGAAGCGTTTCTTGTAGCAAGAGTATTCAAATGTGGGTGAATATCTTGAACACACCGCAACAGACGGACTCTAGAAGTGAATGGCCTGGAAAAGATGACGAAGAAGGAACTGAGATATAAGTAGGAGGGTGGAGGAAGTTCAGGAACTGCCTGCATTAATTAAATAGAGCATTTGGAATTAGAGCAAAAAGCATTGGCGGATTAATAGTAGAAGAAATAGGAAGGATGGAATGCTCAGCTCTAAGTACAAGATCTATATAAAGCTACAGAGACGCGCAAATTTGCTGTTAAACACGTGATCCGCAAGTTCTAAGAAACAAGAAATTAGTTTCATATGTATCAAAAGATATCTTCACGTTGATAAGCGTATTAATTTCCTGGAAAATGTTAATGGTCGAAATGAGGGCCCTGTTCTTCAAAATCGGGCCCTGTAATGTTTGTAGAAACTGTTCGTTTGTAGACTAACTCTTCAATCTGTAAAGGAAAGCTTTGTGAATATGTCAATTCTTTATTCTCACAACCGTCCGAAACCGTGAGCTATTCACACAACACGTGGCATTGACACGATTTAGTACGAAAATAGCTGCCTTCAAATTTTATACTTGTTAATAAAAGAAGAGTTATTATCATCAAACACGAATTAGATTTTTTGCTCCCAAGTTTTCCGGCTCCTAAATTGTTCTTAACCATTTAAAGAAAAAAGTCGCTGTTTTATGTAAGGACTTAGACCTCACCGCGCAGTAAACACTCCCCAACTCGATTACACAAAATCAGTCTGTTAGTGTTGTTTAAGGCAAAAGTCGCTGTTTGTTCTGAGATCCGTACAAACCACATAAACGCAATGCAACCAACATGTAGAATTTTCGAAAATTGACACTGGTGGTACCTGAAGTCACCGCTAAGCTTTAAAGTGTTAATTTCTTTCTTCAAATTCTAATTATTTTTCTGGCTTTGGAATCACTCACAGTACGTCAACTGGTTGTTCTATAACCTGAAGTAAACTAAACTAACCCAGTGTAATGCAACGTAACATAACCTAACCTAACCTAAAGTAACCTAGCCTAACCTAACCTAAACTAACCAAACCTAACCTGAACTAACATAACCGAACACAAACTAACATAGCATAAACTTAGAAATAGGTTGTGGTAGTTTGCGTTAGGTTAGGTTGCGTTACCTTTTGTTAGTTAAGGTTATGTGATAAGAGAGGTCGCGTCCTTATTGTGTGAAAAAACTGCTTCCATTTATGAATAGTTCCTTATTCTCTCCTTTAACTCTTGTCCAGTAATTTAATGTGTTCCATGTCCGTGCACTATATTATACAAAAACACTAATCACCAACAAATGCACAAAGAGAGTTTTATCATCAGTCGTAACACACTCCTACATGTTTCGACCCTGCTGGGTCATCTTCAGGGAGAACGTTTTGTTATCGTTACACTAAGGTTGCACTTTATAGTTGAGTGAGAATGTGCTGTTGACTGTGTACTGGAGGCGTGAACTCTCTGCGATCCCGGTCCGCACTGCAATACAGGCCGGGACCGCAGAGAGTTCACACCTCCAAAAACAACGCAGTACACAGTCAACAGCACATTCTCACTCAACTATAAAGTGCAACCTTAGTGTAACAATAACAATAAGTTCTCCCTGAAGATGACCCAGCAGGGTCGAAACATGTAGGAGTGTGTTACGATTGATGATAAAACTCCCTTTGTGCATTTGTTGGTGATTAGTGTTCTTGTCCAGTCTTTAGTGTATGAAATATCCTGTTGAAATATGGAAGGGATCCTAAGTCCTTGCTGTGACTCATGTAGTGTCATTCCGTTCTTTAACAAATTTCGGGACATAATTCCGTGAAGTACGTAGTTAAAAGTGTTGGAAGCTTCCGCATTCTGTGCTTTAACCTGGCTTCATGGCGTCATTGTATGAAACACAAAGTTAAATTTTCGAATGGTTTCTCATTGCATGCTTTCATTGCGGTCGGGGCTTTATTCCATAAAATAATTAGTTAAAATGTATAATGTGTCCTTATTCTAGGTCTTAAAGCAATCCCAGTCTCTATTCTATGAAATGGATAATTAAGGTGTTGGATAGTCCCTCATTTTATGCTTTAAAGGGGGCAGTTTTTTTATTGCATTGAATAACTAGCGAAAGTGCTGAATTTTCCATTATTTTGAACATTATAAATCAGTTCTAAATTTCGTATAAAATAAGTCTGTAATTTATTAGGTAAAGGATTTCACATTATAACGGTAACATACACATGGCACACGAATATCAGATGTTACACGTCAGACATCCAAGAACTCACCAGTTTCACCAAGTTCACGTATTTTTTCCACAGTGTGAACAGGACTTGCATCCCGGCGTAGAAGAAATATGTGTTAAAGAGTCTACAGCGAGCCAGGAGGTGATAGCTTTCCTCACATAGGTGATTGTTTCCAGTTACTTTCCAGCCAGATTTTACCTAACAGACTTGTGACTGGTTAAGGCACTCTGCTTAGGGGGATACGGACCACCCCCCCCCCCTTACAGCCCCGATCAAGCGCCTAGTGATTTCCAGCTCTTTTAACCCACAAGAAGCATATGGCAGGCTAATGATATGCGGTAGACGCCGACGTGACGAAAGCTATTACCTTCTGCCTACGGTCACTCAACACCAATTCTCTTCTGCGCTGCGGTAGAAGCCTTGGCGCCACGCTGAAAAAGAAGTGGTTTAGTATCAACGGTGACTAGGTGCAAAGTGAGAAGTGTCACGTCTTACATATATGTCAGGTATACATCGAACTAAGTTTAAAATTCACATCGGCGATTTTTACATTATTTTCTGACATTTCTAAGTAGTTTTGTTTCGAGCAAGACCTTTGAGCTTTCCTTAAGCCGCAGGCCTAATATGTATTACAGCACTTGGCTGCAGGCGCTGTGTGAAATCCTTATGGCCCTCAACCAAGATAACTTTCCCCTGTCCCATTTTGAAACATTTGTTTTTAACGACCGCTCGATCTTTGGCATGTTGTAAGTCATTGCTGGCATAAATTGCCTAACTCCCACCTAATTATTTCTATGACGGCTCGTATTGTTTGGTAGAAAGGCCCTTTCTAACACAGTGAAGCCAGGTATTGCAAAGGCTTTCTTTACAGTCACATGCACCTATGATTGCAACATATCGATACAAAAGTTTAATCGAGGAACAACTCAAAACTTCAGATTTTTAATTATTGCTCAAAATAACTACCCGCTAATGTAATCTCTTATTTATTTATACATATACGAGTAAAAACACCATTATTCATATTTGGTGCCAAGGAAACGTATTTTTTTATTGAATTTCGCCGGTAGCCAGTAATTGTTAGCCATAAATGGAAATAATACAGATTGTGCCAGAATTAAATCAAGAAATGCAAAATATTTGGTTTTTATTTTATTTTTGCTTTAACTTTTCCCCGACATGTTTCGGCATTTTTATTGCCGTTTTGGAGAGGGTTACCTTCATTACATAAAACTTCTTCATCCTGCAGTAACATGTGACTCTTAAAATGTCTAAAACGTCTATAAGTTACCAGTTAAAATTTAAAGGTCTAAAATATCTAAAAGTTAACAGTTAAATTTTAACTGCTAACTTTTAGACATTTAGACATTTTAAGAGTCACATATTACTGCAAGCTGAAGAAGTTTTATCTAATTAAGATAACCCCCTTGTAAATGGCAATAAAAATGCCGAAACATGTCGGGGAAAAGTTAAAGTAAAAAACTGAATATTCTGCATTTGTTGGTTTAATTCTGCCATAATATATTATATGCACGGAAATGAACAACGTAGAATACGGGTTGTGTCCTTCTAGTACTGTAACACATATTGAATGGACGTTTGAATGGAATTGTTTCCCCACGAAAGAGCAAACATTTCTGGAACGCACTTATTACTTGACAGGATGTAAGACACAAGTGTTTTGGTCTAACGGTATTGTCCATTTTTAAGAGAATATGGCTTCGGTGGTAGACGAATGAACAAGAGGGGAAATGTACTTGGAACGTAACACTGAAGCGTTTTCGCTTTCGCGTCAACATTATTACCGTTATAAGCTGATTTGGGGTAAGGGCAAGGGTTAAATGTCACGCCAATATTTTTTCTAGCTCAAAATAATTTTGTTTAGCTGCTGAGTTGAAGAGCGGCAAATAAAAAATTTTGGTTGAGAGTGGGGGAAAGTCGTGTATGTGTATTAAGGACAGGTTCAAAGCAATTTTTTCCCCTTTCTAACTTCACTCCTTCGTAAATTAAGGTTTCTAATACCCATGGTCGAGTATCCCCAGCCGCCCTCAATGTTATTAGGCAATTTACGCGTATGGTTGCCGTGGAAAAGCAATAAGTATTAAATATTATGAGCGTGGATCTGTATTCTTGCCTGAGCTACCGGCATGCAAATCCCATCTTTTCTACGCCGTAGTATATTATCACGTGTGGCCTGCCTGGCTTTACCATATTTTTCCACATTATCTCATAAATGGCATGATTTTTGGAAAAAAATCATTGACCAAAAAATGTGTGTTTTGATTTTCTCTGCAACTGTGTCTGAAATATTTCTTATTCTAAAAAGAATTCACTGAGATATTATCATAAATGCACATAGGTCTTCATGTAAAGTGCGCGTTATTGTTGTCTGATTTTAATGACACTTGAACTGCCTTCACAGATTTTAACAAAATCCTCAAATATCAAATTTCACAAAAACCCATCCATTAGGAACCGGGTTCTTCCATGCTGGCGGACGGATGAGCGGACAGGCAGCTATGGCGAAGTTAATAATCGCTTTTAACAATGATGTGAACGCGCCTAGAATATGAGTGTATAATATTTATGAAGTAATGCTGACAACGAAACTAAAGTTCTCGGAGAATAGGTGTGCTGTTGCTGCTTGCTTTACCACAGGCGCTATATAGACCGGAGCAACACGTGGATAATGGAGTAGTAAATACTAATTCGAAATTTAGCTGTGTTAGGCACATGATTGTGTTTGCTACAACAGGTTTAAGTGACAACTTACTTGCAACAAATCGGACATCATACTGCAGCTATATCCATGAAAAATGCTATTGTATCAACCTCTTGGGTGTCGTTTTATTTTGTTGCTCAGAAGCTGCTTCATCTGTGTGATTTTAGAATTTAGTTGTGTATTTAAATTCAACAGCTGCCACTTTATTTAAGCGCTTGTAGAATTCAATTCATTAATTCGGACCCATATTTTTAAATTAAGTCTCATGACGTGTAGGTCATTTTTTACTGGATATTGATGTGTGCTAAAAACGAAAAAGAAAATGGTTAAAATCTACCAGAAAACGAAGAAACTGGAAACTGCATATGTAAAATCACTGCTGACATTCATAAAGTTAGCGTACTTTTTAATAAATTGTAATTGTACAAACACACTTCAGGCTATAGTGCTCGGTATTTGCAGCTTTATTCTGACACACTGTTATTATGGCACTTAAATCAGACGTAAATAAGAAGGGATATTATACAAATAGAAGAGATTGCTTTATTGTTAAATGAAAATACTGCTGCAGGCAAAAGACTCTAACACGTTTATTGGAAATCTTGTGCTATCTTTGTTATGGAAGGGCTGAATACATTAAAAAGAAGGTATCGTTGAAAGTGCTTGAAGCTAAGCTTCATGAAAAATTGTATGCAAATTCAGATTACACGTCAAAATAGAATTTGTGATGAAACGAACATACTTTCAAAGGAAATGCTGAAAATATTATAATTCAGGGGAGCGGCAGAAGAAAATACAGAAGGAAACACGTGCTGCCCCCGAGGTGGCAGCGGGCACAGGAGACGAAATTTTAAGAAACGACTACGTGGTCTACATATATGGGCTAAAAATCAGCGAATGAGATTTAAACGCCGGGTAAACATTACATATATACTGTAGGACAGCACGTTAATGGGTTCAGCGTGAACCGCCCTTAGAGTAGAAACTGAGAAATGAATGTGTCTGGTGCAGAAGGACGGAAAAGTCTCACGATTTACTGCAACACACGTAACATGGACCCACACTGACAGTATTTGCCAGGTATGTGTTGCAAGGTACTTGAAAATGCTGGAGGGAGTTTCCAGGAAGTAACAGATCCTCCAAAGACGTTTATTAGAATTACGAAAAATTTTGAGAAGAAGATGCAAGAATTTCCGAGATATGGGGTTCTCACAGGTGGATTGCTAAAGCTTCCATCTTCTGGGATGTGACACCGTGTCTTTGGATAAGACGTCGACTTGACGTCAGCCTTCAGAGTCAAAAGATTCAAGCAGCGACATGGCGCTGTAAGTTGGGGTAAAGGTAAAGCAATCCCATTACAGGCATGGACAGGCCCTGAGGGTTCCAGGAGGTTGAGGCTCCCAGATTTCTAGACAGTCGGTGGTAAGGTTGTCAGCCATACGCACCGACCGCGTTTCCATTAGAGGCTGAGTCGACCCCAGGGCCATAGTGCGACCGAAAGGATTATGCCAATGAAAAATTCCAATGACACCATCAGGAATCAAACCCGCGACCTTCCGGTTTGCAGCGCAGTGCCTCAACCAACGGCGCCACTGCGGCTGTAGGATAGGGTACGTTGCAGAAGTGACGGTGATCAGATTAGCGCAAGGAGCATGTGGTTGGCCAGCCAGTGGCTGGTGATAAGGTAAGGCACTCTTTAACTTTGTTTACATGCTCTTTCCTTTGTATTATAAGCTTGAGCTATTCCCCCATCCCAGCCGGTAAACCAGACCCCGCCCAGTGCCTATAACAGCTACCACTGGCTCGAAATTCGCACTGCGGTTCACTAATGTCATTGTTAATGCTGGTATATAAACTCTATTTTCTCGCTTGCCTACACACTTTATGCTGCTTTGTCATAAATAAAAAGAAGTTACCACTTTTTAAATTACTGGCTTCTACTTAAATAACGACACTGTGTGACATCTTAGACGACTAAAATATTGAGAAATAATTTCATTATGTAAAAAGTGGACATCAGCATGGATGTAGTTTTCACAGCTAACAGAAATAATGTTGAATTAACTGTTAAAAACATTTGCTCGAAGACGACATGGGCATGGTGGCTAAAGTTTAATTGAAATTTCAAACGTGATGCACAAGAACACATCTTTTCTTGCATGCAATTGGTTCGTACTGCTGCACCGTCAGTACCAAAGAGAAACTTGAGTGGAAGACTTAAATATTGTAAGTACGAACATGTATAAAGAATGGTGTACAACAAACGCAAAGCAGACAGCGGAGGATGTCATGCATGAAAGTATATTTAAAACCTAAACTCAACATTGACTTTTTTCCCCAACAAAAGGAAAACCAATAGTCTCTGTCTAAAACGGTCAAGACTTTAAGTAAAAGAAGAGAGTACCGGAGGCACGTGACAGAGAAGAAACTCAGTCCCTGGAAAGAGACAGACAGTGTATCAGCAAAAGGAGATGGGGAAACTTATATATGTTCTTATTTGCAGTCTGTGATGTCTGTAGCATGTGGTGACATCAGCAGACACTTTTATTACAAATGAAGTTGGCTTCCTAAAATTTCACAATGTTTGATAAAAGTAATAGAGTTGTATATTCATATGTTTGGAATAAGACAATAACCAAAATGTATGGAGCACTATATGATACGTAAGAAGCCACAAACTGCGGACATTTTAAAGAAATTAAGCTGTATATGATTTTTTCTCAACTTCAGCGCTGTCCTTTTAATTTCTTGCTGTCAGATCTTTTCGACGAAATAAGTGTCAAAGGTTATTTCTTCAACTCTTCCGACTTTTATTTCTGTTTCTACTGCACTCTGCAGGCAATTTTCTTGAGTAGGATCATGATGGAACTGATTTTAAAAAAAAGGAGAACTGTTATGCATTTACAGATTACCAAATGAATATTGGAACTAGAACGAATTTTTAGTTTCTGTAATTTTAACACCTGCACTTAACATTTAATTAATATGTGATACAGAGATATTAATCAAGATAAAAAACTCGTAGTAGTTTCATAAAACCGTCCTTAGAGTTCTAAATACTACATGTAGCAAGTGAATGCAGAACTTTTTTAATATAACCAGCTACGTAAATTTGTATACCACTTGCCAATGCTAAAAGAGGTGTGTCAAGTAAACTTTATTCTTTTGAAGAAGCGAACGCAGTTAAGTTTCACAATGACTGTTCAAAGTTTCCTCCTCAAGTTGCTATGCATTTTTCAGCACGCTTCAATAGAAACTGGGTAGGTGAGGCAGTGTTGTCGACATGGTTGGCTATGTGGTGTGCTCATCATGTTGGAAGTACATCTGCCCTCTTACAACTAGCGGGATACCTTTCCACAAAACCTGGTAGCTTTTCCCTCAGGAATAATTCGTATATGTTTTATGTTAAATTTTTGTCAAAGGCAGAGACTCTGATTAACTAGTTACCATTGAAACTACTCCGTACTTTCACTGAAAATCTCCTTTGGAAATAGTTTACTTTTTTCACGTGCATTCCCAAAACATCACGTATGCGAATTTCGTGAATTACTTATGTCGTTCTTGGTAAAGGGCACTTCATGTGTAAATAAAATAACTCAATAGTCGAGGGTGTGCTGCTATCCACGGGCATAAATCCATACCTTCTAAAAGGTCTCCTGGCAGAAAATATTCCAGCTTCCGGCCATAAGGATATTGTAGCGACGGGTAGTCGTCAAGATGACGATCCTACCGTCGCCACCACTGGTAGGTTGCCGCTGCCACCATTCACTTTCGCTTTATATGCAGATAAGTGACAACTGCCCTCAATCAAATAACAACCTTGCAACTAACTCTATTTATTTACTAAGATGCTCTACACTCTCTACCCTTCTTAACTACGCAAGGAAATAAGAAAGCATACACTCTCAACTAAATTAATATTACACAGGTTGCGAACGCGGAAGCTGGATCACCTTCCCCTCCATCGCAGGGGGTCAATACCTTACACAGTTCCTATCAATTTGGAATCTATTACAGCCAAATAAAAAAAAATTAAATAATTAAATAAACGAATCACTTGAGTTCTAGTTCCGCCGTTTGGCACTTCAGAGGACCATCCCTCGCTTACCTAGTATCAGCCAGCTCCAAATCACTCGCTTCATCATGCCTCAGGTTGCTTCTTCTTCCAGCTTCCCATCAGGATCACACCAAAGCCAAAACCTAAGTGAAGTCTTCTGCACTAACTTCCTCAACTATTCTCGTAAAAACATCTCTCTCAGCAATTCTCAGACCCCGTACCCACGCTTGCTGTGCTGAGGGAAAGATATGTGATCCAGCTTTCCTGTTTACTAGCTAAGGAAATTACTCAGCAGCTCGCGAGTGCTTCATGGACTCCCAAGCTGATCCAAAGCTGGAGCGAAATAATGTGTATAATTGTATAGAGAAGAAAACCCAAAATGAGGGAGTGGGCATTACAATATAAATATTCGTCATGTAGAACTTGTCATATGTGCGTACGCGACACATCTATGTGACATGTAATTCTGCCACTGGACAGTCCTGGATTCCCCTAAACCATCTCGAGAATGTTCTGTCGCATAGTCATGAGCGGTACTGCGTCCCTTTCAGACTGCGCAGAGGCATTCGAAAGAGGACCATTTTCACGCATTTTGTAGTGAGCACGTGAAAATACGTCCTTAGGCGGAATCCCCCCTTCGGGAAAACGCTTTCAGTATTCTTCTACAACAGTGCGTCCATTGTCATTGCAAAATCAGTACACGAAATTCATGTTGCGATATCCGCCGTGGGAAAACACGAAAGTAATTTTTACAACACTGTACAATTAACTGTAAAAAATGTAAGTGCCAAGTATGAATTCCGATCATGAATCTCCTGCATATGGCTTGGCTTAACTATCCGCTCAAGGACGCACGTGCGCAGTATATTGACAACACATCGTCTTATACAGGTAGGGTACGTAGAACGCCAAGAATACCACATTTTTCTCTCGACATTACCTACGTAACCGTTCAGACGTTCAGCATATTTGGTTATATCGATGTAAAGTAGCCTAAGGATCGTTCTCCTGAAGTACGCAGATTCCTCCTGGTACATGCTGCATAAAGAAATGGCTGAGGTTGTTGCTGTTATAAACTCAATATTTATCGAACTGATTATCAGAACTCTCCTAACATCAAAGTACTTGCATATTGCAGTTATCGGAACCGGTTGGGCGATGTTCATAGATTGTTTTGAATTGTTTTACAAGTTTTGTTATCGTTCGGTTATTTAAATGTCACCGTTGTCATTGTGAAATTAAGTACTTTATATATAAACGTGAGCAAGAGGGTATATTAAATAAAACTGTAAGCTTTAAATCTCATATTGTGTGAGGCAGAAGAGAAAAAAGAAATAAGCAAAGAAAGAGTCAAATTAGTTGGCACTGGGGAGTTTGTCGCTGTAAAGAACAGCTTATCAAAAACAGAGTTGGGTTAATTGTATGCATTTTATTTAAGTATATTTTATCAGTTGCATGTAGACGTAATCACGTTGAGTTATTTTTTGCATATATTAACGATTTTGTAGTCATACTCATCATCACATGTGTTGTTATCCAATGTATTGATAATAATAGTAATAGTCACATGGTAGAAATATTGCCGTTCTTAGATACGTATTTTTAATATCGAAGGACACTACATCCAGTTCGCGGTGTGCTGCATCTATTTTGTATGACTAATGAAATGTCTTTCTTACTTTAAAATAATCGGAATGGGTAGTTGTTTTACTACCCAATTGAACTACGTAGAATCTGAGTCACTGCACTATCTTATTATGAGTTCAAAAGGGATGTTTTTGGAAGAGTCTCATTAATCCTCTGTTGGATTTAAACACATAAATTTCGGCTTTTTTTTATTAACTGATAGTTTGGATGTCAAATAATTCTATTAGTTCTTGAAATTATCTGTCACGTCTCTGTTTACAGTAGTGAACTCATTATTTGTTTTATTTTCTGCGATTTTTTCATAATATTTATTTTCTTGTATAATAAAACAGTGTTTATTTTATCTGATTTTACAATAATTGCATTCCTTTTATTAAGTTTTTTTTAAATGTCGCATGGCCTTTTTCATCGTGTGTCAGTTTATTGCTGTAATTGTCACTTTATCGCATTGTATTGCATTGTGTTATTCTCCACACAGCATGCAAGTGACAGACGTATGTATATCAGCCTTTAGGAAGCAACATTACGGATTGTGACCAATAAATACGTTTTAAAAACATAATTTACATGTCATGTTTCGATATTAATTGCACATAGAGGCTTATGTGTAATTTAGTTTATTATAACTTAAGTTTTTGTAACATAAAAAACTAATTTCGGAAGAATAACTATGGCATTTTTCTAACTTCGCTTAATAAAACTGGCCTAAGAGAAGCGATCTTCCAGCCTATTCCAAAAAACTTATATGTGCATGTTTTTTGTACGAAAATATTTTTATAATCATTTCGATACAGGTGGAATTTATAACAGCACAAATATCGGCGTTTCATTATAAAATTGCAATCATTTTTTTGAGTGTAGATATTTAGAAAACTGATAATGATTATGAAACACCATTCTAATTTACAATTTAAGAGCGCCTGAGAAAATTTATAAATCCAATTACTCTACTTCTGTGAAATACTGAAGTAACCCCAGTGAAGTTTTAGGTTAATATATAAATTTAAACGAAAAAATTTGAAAAGAAATTCGCATGTTATAACAGGTACTAAAACAAATATTTAATAGAAATATCTGTATGGTATGTCGATCATTATTTCTCTTTTGTCATAGTATAAAAATGGAAATATGAAGTTTTTGGAAGTTACATTTGGAAGCATGTCAGTTCACAGAAATAACAGGCCCAATTTTCAAAACCTTGTGACCCATAATTTAACAGAAAGGGGTACTGCGTATTATATACATTTATGAAAAGCATTAAATGTTGGACTAAATGTGGCTCATTACAGCCGAAACATGTTGCTATATTTTAGATGACATTAATAATAAATGTGGTTTCTTCTGCCGACTGAATTAATGAATTTAATTTCTGCTGAGGATGTATTATGTTTACTGCGAGATAGAAACTGGAATCCTGTATCTTTTTTTCGGTAAACGCGTTTAGGACTGCCTTTGAACTACGTTGTACGGAAATATCCATTTCTTCCACCCCTTAAAGAATGACTGCACTTCCATTGTGGTTACTGATCTCTTTATGGAAATAATCGACATACTTTTGAAAATTGTATGAAACACGTTAGAATGCCGTGTGGCAAAATGCGACGTTTAGTATGGCTAAAACAAGTTGTACACATTAGCCGCTGGGATTTAAAATCTAATTTCAGGCTTCAAAATTTAAGATAAATATAACGTTACCCTCGTCCTCTGCGTATATATCCCAAGGGGTTGCCTTCATGTTTTCATAATTTCTTTATTCAGACCTTGCTAGTTCATTTAAGGAATTTTTAAAACCCAACCTTTGTGCTACGCAGCGCTGTGTATTTCAGACGGGACTGATTACTGATCAGACGGCAGCGGTTCATTTCCCTGCAGAATCACTTTGAATTCTTCTTTATTTAAAATCTAAACGAATATCGATTCTGAAGCACACCCAAAGCATGAAGTAACCCTCAGTTTCTGCCTATTCTACTAGAAAAAGCTAACGCCGGTCTAGAATATTTTACAGTACCTGTGGCAGTTACAATTGTTTGAGAATGAATTGTTTAGAGTACTCTGTGCAAATATCACACCAGCCACTAATTACACCAAGATTTTGTTTTACATGCTCGGCGAATTCCTGAAAAGTTGGCATAAATTAAAAAGGCTTGAATAAAAAATGATACTCCCACCAGAAATAAGGGGTTAGAATGAGATAAGGCAACCAGCCAAAGGTCGTTAAACCGAAAATGAGACGGCGTAAATTAAAAAGTGATGTAAATTTTTAAGGGACTTTAAAAGCCATAAGGGGTCAGAAACGGCGGTAAAACAAGGCCTATGTGTATTCAGACTGGTATTTCAGGTAGCATATAGAATACGGGAGTACCTTTTTGAAGAATTTTGTTTCTGTCTATTTTTGTTGATTATTATGTGTTCTCACACAAAATGCAAAAATGTAAAACATGTATTGGAAAGGTCGTGTGTGTCAGTCTGCCTGTCCCAATACAAAACTGATCTATGAAACTGAATTTTAATACAGTTTCATAGTAGAAGATTTACAGGAAAATTTTTAGGCGAATTTGAGTTTTGGTGTGAGTCGTTATTGATACCTGTGTTTAAGTAAGTGGATATAAATAATTACAAACACGCAGTTTTGTATCTAGCTTCATGGCAATATGTGCATTTGCATATGGAATAAGATAATGTTAAAGCCAATGTACATATGTACTTCAGGCTGGAGTTCATTGCTCCATTGTTGTTTTAGTATATGTTCAACTTAAAGAACGTCACCTCTAGGCCCCTGTTTGCCTTACGGCGTTGTTTAAAACGGAGCAAGCTCTTACTACTTCCTCGTGATAAATATTAGCAGTCGCTGAGAGGTTCTGCTTGTTTGAAGTGAAATAGCGGCCCTGTGGAACATGCACGATACACGGTACTGTCTTTCAGCTGTACGCTTCGGCTTAGCAGTGAAATCCGAGTTAAAATCATCGTGTTTGCTCTAGAGATTTGAACTAAGCAATTAGACTCAACGTCCGACGGGCTAGTGTCTCAAACTGCAATTCAGACGTGGCTCGCTTTGCGTATACTGGTGCCTCCTGCGTGCTATGGTTGGTTCTTGGACCATGTAGGGCGACTGCATATCACAGCTAAGTAGCTAGTCGACAGCTGCTGACACAGAAGCTACCATATTTCCTGACTGGCCTATTAGTCATAAATTACTTCTTTGTTTTCCTTTTAAATACGGTAGAACCCGGTTATAGCGACATCGATTTACGGTTATAACGACATCGATTTATACAACACCTCGCCTATAGCGTCAGATATTACAATGGTGCCAATTAATTTGTCACTGTTGACCATAACATTATACTACTCGGTTATAACGACACTTGTTTATAACAACGCGAAATATTCAGTTCCTTTCATGATGTTATAAACGAGTTCGACTTTATTACCATTTGATGTCATTACCCCGGATCATATACAGCTGAACACCGCGTTGCTTTTCAAGGAAGTCACATTGTTCATACCGACCGGTAATGCTTCTGGCCTCAATTCGGGAGGTGTCCAGTTCGAAACTTGACCGGGATAACGATTGTTCTGAGAGGATTCTTGTATTTTTACCAGCTTCTCTAGCCGAATTCGGGGGTATTATACTAGGTAATGGCTGATTCCAGTGGCCGCACGGTCTAAGGCGTGGGTCTGCGGCCACTCGCTTGCTGGGATTTAGGGTTCGAATCCCGCTGGGGGCATGGAGGTCTGTATCTTGTGTGAGTGTTGTGTGCCGTCAGGTAGAGGTCTTTGCATCGGGCTTATCACTCGTCCAGAGGATTGTAGTGTGTCTGAGTGTGATCGCGAAGCGTCGACAACTATGAGCTTCTGGCCCACTATTGGCTGTTGTGCCATGGAAAAAAAATAGATGATGACCGCTTTGTTGCGTGTTCTTTAAAATTAATTATTTATTAATCACGCTACAGTTCGACGCTGCATCGTGTACGCTATAGACAACACAATTAAAATCTTTGTGTAAAAATAAATAAATAACATTCAGGCCATAGGAGACTTACTTAATTTAACTACAGTTCGAAGTCGCTATTTGTTGAAACATATAATTACTGAGATTAACAGTAAGGTATTAATATTCCTGCCTTATGAAATATAACGCCGTGTTGATTGAAATATTCTTGAGCCATCCTGAAGATGGAAGGAGTAAGCTACTCGGAAATGGTAGTTGTACAATGGTCAGCATGGCTTCAGATCTCAGAAGACTGGAATCTTCATCACAACAGCTGTAAGAATCAGAACTTACGAAGATTTGTTAGATTAAAATATTAAGTTTAACCTATATGAAGGCAGATAATGGAGCTACAGATAGGCGTAACAGTAAACATTCATATTTCCTGTAGATGGATCCAGAGCATTTTACTTTCAGAAATGTTTCCTGTTTTCTTCTTGCTGGGTCTAGATTCTTGCGCGTACAACAAACACTGCCAGAGCAGCCTGTGAGCCCTGTCGTCATTTTACATTATAGTATTATAGCGTCGTTTCACTTCATACAGCTTTTTGTAACACCTATGTTCTTCTCTTCGGAGAGGTGGGGAATGTTTTATTATCGGAGAAGCCTAATATGAGGCCAACGGTCCAAATGTGAACAGCCTAACCCTAACGACCAATGCGCCTCAGATTTTAGCAGAACATTATCTCACCAAATTTAATGTGTTCCATGTCCGTGCACTATATCATACAAAAACACTAATCACCAACAAATGCACAAAGAGAGTTTTATCATCAATTGTAACACACTCCTACATGTTTCGACCCTGCTGGGTCATCTTCAGGAAGAACGTTTTGTTATCGTTACACTAAGGTTGCACTTTATAGCTGAGTGAGAATGTGCTGTTGACTGTGTACTGCGTTTTTTTGGAGGCGTGAACTCTCTGCGGCCCGGCCTGCGCTGCAGTGCAGTTCTTCCTGAAGATGACCCAGCAGGGTCGAAACATGTAGGAGTGTGTTACAATTGATGATAAAACTCTCTTTGTGCATTTGTTGGTGATTAGCGTTTTTGTATTATTTCACCAGTTGGCTAGCACATAAGATATAACTGGGTAGTGGGACTTTAAGCACATGTCACGCAATTAAACTGCTTTGCATTACTGCTAAAGTAAGGCATGTTCTGACAGAGATATCAGTTTATATTGCACCCATAGCAATAATAATTCGATAAGGCATTCACTAATAGATTTCTCGTCTTGTGGCCAAATAATAAAAGTATTCGAAGTCTCTGTATGCGATTAAGAGGGATTGTTTCTCCGTTCTGAAAGACTGAGGTCTTCTGGGATGTGATGCTTTATGGTTGGGTGAGAGGTTCCTGGCGAATGCAAGGATCCTAGTGCCTTCATCTTCAGGGTGACTCAGTCCAAAAAGAATAACCGCTTGGAAAGATAAGTTGTGTAACTATTATATAAGTACACCATTTTATATATAGGTATATATAGCCCATGGTTTTTGTGCTTTCTGCAGAAGTCGTATGCAGTAAAATCGTACTATTTTCTTTTCAATAGCCATTCTCATATACACATTTCAGCCGTGAAATATGTGTTGCTAATATCAGTCTAGCTTCCAATAATTCATTGTTACACAATATTGTTATAACTGCTGTAGGGCATAAACGTCAAGCGTCGCGATGTCCTCCAATCGCATAACGTGTTATTCCATGTTTTGTGGAAATCGAGGAATTGGCTCAAAGTCTTGAGGACACACGCGCGCACAAACACACATGCACGCACACACATGCACACACTCACGCACGCACACACACACACACAGAGACGGACAGCGCGATGTTTTCATAGCCTACTTCCTTTTTTCGTGGAAAGGAAAAGATGTCAATGTGGTAAGCGGTCTCTGTTTATCAAAACAAATATTATCAGCAGAGTGCTACAAGTTTCTTCTGCACATCATCATTTCAACAATATTATCTCAATAACCTTGAAATTTACCACGATGTTCCAGCACATGGTCAGTTAATATCTGACATGTCACTTGACTAGACATTTGTTCAGTCACATTTATGACTAGATCTATACTTTTTTCTGTGGTGAAGGGCAACGCAGCAGATTCTACGGACGCACCGCAGCCTTGAGGCTTATGGTTCAGCCCTCTAATGAAGGTGATTATTTATTCTTATTTTTCCGTGTAATGGAACACTGGTGGAATGAAACTGACAGGGGAAAGCCGAAGTACTGGGGGAAAAAACCTATCCCAGTGCCACTTTGTCCACCACAAATCCCACATGGACTGACTAGGGATCGAAGTCGGCCGTCCCCAGTGAGAGACCAGCGACTAACCGCCTGAGCCATGACATGGCCTAGAACTATATTTAGGCATCCGTAATGTTAACAATCTAAACACAGACAGAAACAACACACCGCGTGACAGATGAGTTCAACAGATACAAGAACGTTGGTAGCCACCTGTTGTGCAGTCGGAAGATACTTAAGTTGATTCTATTTCGGGTTGGAAGTGACCTCTGTGGCAAATAGGAAACCTAGGGGCAGCAGACCGACATGACCCATTGAAATCATGCTATTGACAGCTTCTGCACATAATTTTAATGGAATTCATCCAGTTTGCTATGACATATTAATATTGGCGTATATATTACTGTCAAATAAAACAAGCTGTTAGTGATATCGTCAATAAATACTTTACGTTTCGGTCCTTAAGGGCCATAATCAGGCAGTTTCTCACTCATTTTGATAATTATAAATAAACGTAAATAAACACGATGTGTCACTGTGAACAAAACACCGAGCGCGCTGCCTCACATCCGTATTCTGCTCCTTGAGTTTCGTTCATGAGAGAGTTTTATGGAAGGATTAGCTTAATATCGACCCTCAATCGCTCTGTCTCAATGCAGAGTAGACTCTAATAAATGTTTTGAAGGCATTTCTGTCAAAACGTACAGTAATATATTTTACCTTGTTTGAAAATGGGATTATCTATCTATAAAATACACGGTATGTCCCGAAAGATGTGTCTCCTCGAGGTCGGCGTAAAACATGCATCTTATTATACGTGATTTCTGGCTTACGCCGCGGGGTAGATGAGATCTGTGTTCTTCTGGGATATTACGCAGCGTAGAGTGGCAGGTTCTTACCCACGTTTCGTGACAACCTCTCTGTCCCATCTTCAACGGAGAGACTTCTTGGCCCTTGAAAATAAGACTGATAGGTTGTCCGAAATGTGGGTACAGAATTGCCACTGTGCACTGCGTAATATCCCAGAAGAGCGCAGATCTCAAGTGTCTTATTGATTTTCGTACTCCAGCACTCAACATTACTTCTCTACTGACCTGAGACCGCGCTGCAGCTTTCTGAAGACATAACCCGCATTGCTGTCTATGTAATTCTGAAGACTGCATTCAAGTAAATTTATATTCTCTTAAAACTTATTTTCGTACCTCACAGAGAACACTGTCATTCGTCACTATTAATTAATGCTGTTGAAGAAATTATTTTGTTTATTGTGAGAGTCTTACAAAACCTAATTAGGCTACACTGCATGGAATGAAAAGTTTCTTAATGTTAAATAAGGCGGTATATATACTTACAACTGGCCCTTTAATGGATAATAATTACGAGGAATACTTTAGATATTGCCGTGACCTTCATACCTGGCGCACATGATGAATGTAGATTTGAGTAAAGAAGTGAATTCAAAGTAGTAAACATTGGAGGTTCATGTTGCAAGCTTGGGAGAGAAGATGGAACGTTTCGTTGGAAAGCTTGAAGGAAAAGACAGCTTGGAAGACCCGAGCATAGATAGCAGATAATATTAAATGGGCCTTTAAGAGAGGATGGAATGGTGAGAAATTGATTCAAGTGATTTAAGATAGAAAAGAGTGGCGGGCCATTTTGAAGATTGTGATTTAACTTAGGGTTCCACAGAAGGGCGAAAACTTCTTGACTAGGTGAGGACGAATTAGGTTCTGAAGAATACAGCTCCTTGACGCTATTTAGTTAGTGGACTCAAGATAGTTCGTGCGTTTTATGGAATACTGGCGAACACAGAACATGTTAAGTGTATGTGTGTTTGTCTGGAAATGAAATAAATCAAATGTCACAGTATATATTAAGTTACCAGCCACTCAGGTACTTCTCGCTTTGCTTGACACAAACCCAATCATATTAAACATTTTTGCAGTAATATCCTAGTATTTGAAAACATACAAATGTCTCATTTTAAGGAATTTTTACAGTAAACATTTTTTTGTGTCAAAATGACAAATTATGATACACGGAATTGTTTGCAAATTGACACAGGCACTATTAGGCACTTCTGCAATCAGACCCAGCAGGTTTTTATCGCCGCACTCTTCTGTTGTAATCTCACCCACGGCCATCACAATTTTATTGTATTAGAAATATTCCAAATATTTGAATATCTACCCCGACAGCTTTCATAAAATATGAAATATTTTTATGTATTATCATTTTTTAAGCTCAGGCTTTATCCTCGCAATATAAAATTGATTAGTTTCACGCATGCATTTCCGGAGGTGAGTGGGCGGAATATCGCATTATTACTGATATGACGGTGTTTGTTAGCTTCCCGGTAAAATTTAGTGTATTTATAACACACCAAAAATTGGGAGAGTACAGGTATGCGCTTAATTAATAGTTGGAACTGGGTTTTGTATTACACGAAGAGAAATATGTTGGAACTAATCATTGGGTTTCTTGTTCCGAGAATTTAGCAAATGACTTAATATTTAATAAGTTTTTCAAACCACTCCCCCCAGGCTGGTTTATTTTAATTGTCGGAACGTTTCTGTGAATGGTAAAGGAAGTTATAACGTGTTACCACATAAATCTGAGGTAAGCTGGAACTTTTCACGAATCGGCGCTTCTAGAATTCGTCTGCCGTGTAGTGGTAAGCCAGCAACTTATCACATGCCTAAATTCATCACTCTTCAGTTGTTTTAAACAAATTAAAGTTACCAGTTGCCTTCCCTCTTCTCTACGATTTATTAACCCCAGATAATTCTTCTCAAGGAATCGATGTGTTTCATCCAATCAGTGTATTCTTATTTTTAAAATGTTAACTCAAGGAAACACTCGTATTTTCACCATACAAAATAAAAAAAACATACAATGAAAGACGCGAATATGCATTCCCGAATTTGAGACTTGCGTAGCTGTGGATATCTTCAAAGACATTTTATTTACAGCGATTGATTTTAGGTTTAATTTAAGATGTTTTTAAACTTTACAGGTTATATTGCATGAGCTGCATAATAATTTGTGTTTTAGAGAGGGCGTGGAAAGAAGCTTCCCTAATATATTTTAATATTCAGTTTGGAGAAACTGAATACCACAAACAACATCAGTGAGGACACATCATCTCTTGCTCAGGATCCAAACCCTTTATGTCCCAAATACGAAGAAAGAGAGTAAACCACGCGACAGAGATATTCGATATTTGTATCGAATATCATGCTAGACAATCTGAAAAGACTATAAAGTAATATCTTTTTTAATTAAACTTGTGGAAAACACAAACGTTATCGCTTGAATAAAATATCGAGAAAGGAGGTCAGTTTTTTCTAAAGCATATAAAATTCTAGTAGTCTAATATCTGGAAGCAGTTCCGGTTTGTTACATTGGAGCTGCTCCAGCAGGTTGAGGCTTCCAGAATCTCCAGACAATCGGCGCATGAAGGTGGTAATGTTGTCAGGCCTAAGCGTCGGCCGCCTGTGCCCCCCAGGTGCTCATCTCTGTTACAGGATGATTCGACCCCAGGCCAGACACATGAAATGAATGAAAAATCCAAATGACCCCATCGGTAATCGAAACCGCGACCTTCAGGCTTGTAGCGTAGGGCCTCAACCAACTGCGCCACCGCGTACCTCTTGTAGTGAGGCTGGGCACCCACCGTGAAGACGTGCACATTACAGGTAAACATGTAGATACACCTCATGCTCGTGCAGTGGAAACACAAGACAGAGAAAGCCTGAATATTGATGAGGCCACCGGCAATTAGCACGTGCTCGTTACGAACAGCGCATTAGGGTTCACAAAGCTGTACAACCTCATTTCTACTCAGTGTGCCTAATATTATGGTAGTCAGAGCTGCACCACGTAGTTTATTTTTCATTCGCAGTATTATTTACGGAGTTCTGTTAATTGGAGGTTTTACGTGATATTTATTGCTGTTTTTAATGGGCTGGTAATCAACTATGTCACAAGTCATATTGGTTACAGACCTACAACAAAATTAACACAAATACAAATAAAACACAAAATTTAAATGTAATCTAACCTAATTATCGGTAGTGCAATATCCTTCTTATCAAATGAAGTACTCTGACTTAATTTCCAAAATTTTTTTCCTTATACCCGAGAGTGCAACCCTTCAAACTGAGGATAATATTAATATAGAAGGGATTCACTATTCAAAGTAACGATCTTCTCTGGCGTCACGTCACGTAGTTTGGAATGTATTTACTATATATTAAGAACAACCTGCAGCCTCCATTTTTAGCCTAACCTCATACTTGAAAGTAAAGGCAAAAGTGAAGGTTTCTGTGTCCACGAAATGAGGGCATGTAGGTCGAGTAGAGGTACAGATCCAGTCATTATTAACTTCGGCACTAGACGGAGATGAGTGGTCAACTTCAGGCCTTGTCCGATTTACCCCCGGAAGAACTCCGGTGCCCATAGAATAGGAGGCTATGTGGGCTCCATAGACACTGTGGACGTTTTGGAGAAAATAAAAGGCTCTTTCCCTTTCAGGGATTCAAACCCCGACTGTCCAGCCAGTAGCAAAATTGGAGGTGAAACTATATTTATAAATTTCCATAGAGAAATTCAGGGCTGTTTACTAAAGGATACTCTTCTCGTATAGACAAGCTACATATATTTAAAGAATAATCGTTGTATAATAAGACAAGAATACCGAAATTATATAGTAAGTCTCGAATGAAATTTTACTGCATTGAATGAAGACAAGCGCCTATCGTGTAGTTAAGGGATTTGGTAAATAGAGGTGGAAAATATTTACGAGGGTCAGGTAGAAAAAAGCAATGCATACATTTTGGATTTCCTACCTTCAGCTCCACTAAGAGCAGTTAAGATTTAATTATGCTGCTCTCTCACTAATTTTTCACATAACCCCAGCCATAATTAAGACATCATCGTCGGAAAAGTTTTCCATACCCCGTTGACGGAACTACACACACCACGTTAACAGGCATCGCGTCACAGCTGTGCCCACCTGGCGATCATCTTTCAATTTGTGGTCGCCTTGGTTTTGCGTTACCATTGGAAATAGATGACAGTCACCAGGCGACTAATTTCCCTGATATATTCAGAGTAAGTCTAGGGTTTTCAGTTATGAAATTAGACATCATGTAAAACTATTTTCTGAATGACTCTCTGATATGTCTACTTATAATAAAATTTAACGAGAATTTATTATTAGAGGACACACACAGAAATAGCCTGGGCTACTCAATTATTTCTTACAAAGTAAGAATAAAATCATTGGCATACGCGGCGAAATTTCCTTCCTTCGAAAATCTTAGAGAAAATGAGACCCCCGAGATTAAAAGAATGATCGCTGAAAACAAAGTTACAACAGGTGTTGAAGAAAGGGTGTATATGGGTCAAATTTTGTTTAGTCAGTTATGATAGTACTAAATAGTAATTAGATAATAACTTTGGTTCTTTATTTGTGTTGTCGGAAGTTCATCCACGAAAAGTGTTACATTCTAGTAATAGAGTTCATTTAGAACTAAATTTAGATAAAACTAAGAAGAGCCATGTGAAGGCAACTTATAAATCAAAACCAGTATTGTCTAGTCTTAAACGTTTGAGAACGACAGCGTCTCATAAAATTTTATCTACGAATAAATTGAGAGTGTAGGGGTTACAATTATTAATTTATGTGTTATTATATGTCGCATGTTTCGAGGGAAGAAGCGAAGGCGAAGAAATATAAAATGAATCACAAAGCGCTTTGCCATCTCGACGTAAGTGACGAAGTTTGAAAGAACTGCAGGAGACTTCATACCCAGTAGCTGCAATTTATGGCTACTCACTCTCAGAGTCTCTCAGTCAAGATGAAATTAAATAGGGCTACATAGAACAAAAATAATTTATTTGAGATTTACATACACAGATTTGCTAAAAAGTGGTTACAGCGAAGATGTGACTTTAGAGATGTAGCAGGTTATAGGAGTGTAATATTAAATTCGCTTGTGGTATAACAGTTTTAAGGCGTAGTTGGCATTTGTTTGACTAGGCAACTGAGGATATGGTCAAGAGGCGGTCTTTTGTGAAAGTCATGTTTAAATTTCGGGACTTAGGGCTGTAGGGAGTTTCTAGACGACCTAGAACACTGTCAGCTTGTCAAAGGAGATATAGTGCCACAAAACACAGGCTGCCATTTTATACGATGATGCAGATAGCGTTTACATGTGTATGGCCAAATGTTCAGCATGATGATACTTGTTTCAGAAGAAACCTATTGTCATTAAAAAAGAAAGACAAGACGGAAGTATCTTATGGCTGTATATGTGGGGTGGCAGTTGTCGTCACTTCGTACCTTTCTTCATGAGGTAAAGGTATGTGTTGATACAAAAACAGTCTGTTGAAAAGGAAGGGTCATTACAATTATTTTCGTCACGAACTCTGATTGCAATAGCCATACCGCCTGTTAGTTGAGCACGACTGGTCAAACACAAAATCCCAATTAGACTTAATGGCAGCGTACATTTTGCTGTATCCATGTTATTTTAATTCAGTTCGTTACATGCGTCAACAATAACGAGTATTTGATAGTGATAATCAGTCATTACAAAACCTATTTCAGTCTTATGATTAGTGAAGTGGATTCTGATCTGATGAATGTGACCGCCTATAATAAAATTTCTGATCTGCTTTGTGTTGGTGATACCAAAAAATGAGCTTCTTTGTAGATGGGATGTCGAGTTATTTACAGATCTTCTTCACGTTTTATTCATTATTGAAAAGTCGGTAATTTGTCTAGCCTAGCAGTGCGGCTTTTAACATTTTCCTCTTCATATTCTTATATCCTAAATGTCAGGGTTTTTTTTTTCAAAACACTGAAACTTATTCACTAGTGTAGAAGAACCAACTGAATGCACTTTTTCACTAATTTTCACTTATTTCTCACTTCTTCCTACATGTTTCGGCATCCTATGATGCCATCTTCATGTAGTGCCACTTGTATGGCACTTCATGAAGATGGCATCATAGGATGCCGAAACATGTAGGAGGAAGTGAGAAATAAGTGAAAATTAGTGAAAAAGTGCATTTAGTTGGTTTTTCTGCACTAGTGAGTAACTACAAACCAATGCACAGTATGTAAAATATTAAAACGGAAATTCATGTTTTATGTATGAATATCTTTCTAGTTACTTAGTATGCCTTTCAATTACGTACTTTTTTGAATAGGCGCAAAAATCAAAACGGTCACTGAAAATGCAATAAGGAGTGCATTCAACGTTGGCATGTTTATTGAAACTGAATAAAATAGATTTTTCACATTCGACAGTCTAGAAGTACACGAGTGTATTCGGCTTTTGCAGTGAAAAGCCTGAGTGGCACCATTATTAAACAAATATTAAAATGTTGCACTGTTTGCTGTTAGGGAGCGTGCCTTCATCAGTAACGGTTAGCCTCACAAAACTCGAGGAAAACTACAGGAAGGAACAGAGAGAAAGAAAGAGAGGAAAAGAAAGTAGAGAGAAACGGACGAAGTAATAGAAGATTATGTGATGGGAATTCAGAGACATTAAGAATGAAGATTGGTATTTGTCTTGAGTGTAGAACGGTGCATTGAAACATTTGGAACATAATTTAGTGGAGACAGGCCGCAACAAGTATTGCTACAGTTCCATTATACAGCATAATGAAGGCAAATATTTGCCAGCCTAAACGTCGGGCACTGCAACAGTGACTTATGTGTCAGTAATGGACTGAAACACTACGTATCTCATACTGATCGGCAAAACAGAACAATGATGCTAACTTCAATATTGTCATTGCTGTAAAGTGAATTAATAAGTAATTTTCAAAGTTTTCATTGTATGAGTCGTAAATTTTTCTTTTCTGTAAGTGAAAATTTAAAAAAATATTGACATTTCCTATGTACCATAGACCCGCCTGATCTCTCATTGTTCCCACCACAAGGATCAGTTAACCTGAGAGCCACACGCAGCAGGGTACTGGAGAAACCCTAATAGACGCTTAACCAGTAAACAAATTTCCCGCTTTATATTGCCTTTTCCAAAGCTCCTCTCTTACCCGACCTTCGTTTATTTTCGTAGTCCCTATCTCTTCTACCTACTCACAGTAGATGTCGAGGTTGTTTATTTTCACTTGATCATACTCAGACACACACCACAGTCGGTAGGACTCCTCTGGACAAGGGATCGGCCCGTCGCAGAGACCTCTACCTGGCAACACAAACACTCACAAGAGACAAACATCCATGCATCCCGTGGGATTCGAACCAACTATCCCAGCAAGCGCTCGGCCGCAGACCTACGCCTTACACGGCGCGGCCACTGGAATAGGCTTATCCACCCTTGAGTTTCATAAATACAGTCCACACCTCAATGCTTTATTAGTTTAGGTTCATTTTAACAGTATCATCCCATTTTCTCGTCAAGTCTTCCCTTCAGATTTTCCCAACAATATTTTCTCTTTTAATTTTGCTTAGGTCCCGGCAGTTAACCATGTTGATATCTCTCCATTATTATGTATCTTCTTATTCGAGTCATATCGCTGATTTCAACATTTTATAAATATGTCACATAAGAGAGGCCCCCTCGCCCAACTTTTTTGTATTGTATTAGTTCTCCGTCTGTCTGTTTCTCTGTCACCGTTTTCAATTTTGATTGACAGTATTTTAGACACTGCTCCAAATTCGTGAATTGCTTGTTTCATGTGCAAGATGCTGAATAATCTAACACCTGCACTGAAGACCACCACCATAGCGGTCGTGTGAATTTTTTAGGTGAGGGAGATATTTAACGTTCCACAGTGCATGATTGTGAAGTATTTTACGGAGATAAATTTTGGAAAAGTATGCATGAAAGTAATGTTTCTAAAAACACGGTAATTGTATGAAATAATTTAATATGATAAGTCTTTGCGTAATTTGTATGGTGACAATGCAGAATGTACGTCCTCTGCAAAGTGATTAGGTAATATATGCTCCGCCCTCGAAATCTGATTGTGTAATTGTACAATTTTGGAATTGCCTACTGCTTCCGTTTCGGACTTTACATTTCTACCCTAAGTACTGGGAGTCCTAAACGTATCAAGATAATGGCGAATGTTTTCCGTATCTGTGTGTGGATTCCATCAGATGTTATTTTTTGAATGTTCCTCCCAGTTACATTTACGGTGTTCCATAAAATGTTCTATTGTTTAGACATTCGATATCATTTGTCCGACTCAGGTTAGATTCCAGTGGCGGGATTTTCTCTAAATTAATGATGGAGTTCAGGATTGTGTAGAAAGAGAATTTCTTTACCATCTGAAAGACTTGCAGTTTCTCCAGTATACACCACGGAGTTATTTATTTGCGTTTATATGTATCAAGGATTGATATTACTGTCAGTCGTTGCCTCTGTTCACATATTTGAACTTTTACTACATTACTGGCGTGGACTGGTATTCACCCAACTATCTCTGGTATTACTGACCTTAATCGAAAAGTTCTCTATTTCTGCGCATAGGATTCCTATTTCCTATACGATCTTTCTATATGAGTGAATATTTTAATGAAATTCTATGCGCATCCCATGACCTTAATCATGCAGTCTAACTGGCGCCTCTAAGAAACAAAAATAAGTGAATAAAACAGGAACAAAGGAGAAAGGAGAGAGAGAGAGAAGGCGTAACTAGTGGGCAGCAATCAATTCCAAGCTTCAATAAGCGGGGACTTTCAGATGGCAAAAAACCCAGATGCTTTATTAAGACCTTTTATGACGTATTTCGGCATTCCGTACTGCGAAGGATGTTTGCTTTATGTAGGGGTTTGTGCATCGTAATCTCATTCCTGCGCGACGGGTTCTTAGTCTTTCAATTGACCATTTTCTAAAGTTTATACTACTCGGCAAATGATGTACATAATTTGAATTCTACCGCTGCGCGACTAATTTTTCACCGATAATACTGTGCACTGTAGACAAGGTAGCTACAGCTCTTAGTAATTGAAACTCAGTTTTTATCCCTTTCACTGGATCTAAGATACGCAGCGAATGACACGGGAATATACAGGATGTGTCAGGAAAAATCTACCACACTTCGACAGAACGTCCCTTAGGCTACACTACACCAATATGACCAAGGTACCTTTACCCGACTTTGAAGGCTCACGGAGATAATGGCAAGATACGTTTGAAAGAATGAGAACCGTTATACACTGATTGATTACAAACATGTGTTAAACATATGACGAATTTGTAGATCCTGGTGTGTTAACATCTGTATTTAACATATAGTGACGCCTTGTAGTGTGGTAGAAATTTAAACCTGTAGTTCGGCATACCTTCTGTATCCTTAAATGGAAGCAACGTGTTGCCCTGAAACTTCGGGATATCATCGAGACCCCACGACCTCTAATCACCGAAGACTGGTATCTTTATACAGTTACATTTCACCAGACATAGTTTTGATGTTCTCGCGGTTACTTAGACGTTTCATTCAGACCTAGGGCTATATATAATATATGACTACCTTTCATATTTCTCACGAAGTATAAAGAGAGCGGTGTTCAAAAATCGAACAAGCAAATAAAAAAAAACAGGAATTTGACATTTTCTTTTTCAATAAATACTGATAGGCCAGCTATGGCAACGAAAACTAACAAATTCACAAGAGTTTATGAAAATATATTATAAACGCAGTAATACCTCCCACATGTTTCGGCCACTCATGTGTCCATCCTCAGGGAGGTTGGTAACGACGAATACATACATTGAGGTGTTCCAAAGTTATGTGAACCAATGCAAATGTAAAATATTAAATATTAAAATTACGTGGCTTAGAATACTCATTACAGTTTAAAATACAGATAACAGTCTAATTCTGGTATGTAACATATACTGTATGCAGACAGCATGTGTGTCACCATCCAAACAGAGAATTATTAATGTTACTGTATTTTACTGTATTGATGTTACTGCATTTTACAACTGTATTGCCTCACATAAGCTTTGTAATATGTCATTGTGTTTATTCTTCGTAACGCCCCGCCCTGAGGATGGCCACATGAGTGGCCTAACATGTAGGAGGTATTACTGCTTCTGTAATATACTTTCATAAAACTCTGTGCATTTGTTGGTTTTAGTTACCATATCCACTGTTCAATGCACGCTTAAGGTTCGTTTAAAATCAATAGGCTCATTCCTAGTCGTCTAATTTTTCTGATGGTTGTGGTTTAAGATGTATCTGGTTCCAAAACTATTCGGCTTTTTGGGAAAGGTAATATCTGTTAGAAAATCTGAGCTTTTTGTCCTCACGTTAATGCTAGAAATGTTTACTATGCAACGGATCATTTGCGAGTTCATATTTATTTTCCACAGACTAGATGAAATAGGCGTGACAATGGAGAAAATTGTGTGTTTTTTTTGTTGTGTTGCCAAGAGGTTGTTTGAAAGGTACAGAAAACTAAGAGAATCTAATGTTTTCTCGGAGGTGTGTTCTGGTCATATTAGCTGTGACGCCGTGTAATTCCGCCTGTGGTTACCATCATTTTTGTATCTTTTGCCTCAATTTTATGTCACACTTTTGGAGGTTAACAGAGTTTTGTTCAAATCCTGTAACACTACAAAATTTTGTGTTACCAACGTTCCGAATAATGGTACTGCCTTTATTTTGCAGCATATGGTGTAAGAATACTGACGTTTCGAAAGAACGTGGTACCTTTTTTCTACTATATTTGGGTGTTACCAAGGATTGTAACATACTTGCTCTCTTTGTTTTCTACTGCAAATGTGGAGCTGCAAAAGTTTTGTATGAACCTACAGTCTCCTCATTCCACCATAAAATTTAATGTTGTCGACGCTTCGGTAGAACATTTTGCCCCAATTTTCTGCATAAGGATGGATACAGCAGGTTTCTTCTCCACGCCGGTAACCGCTCATAAAATTAAACTCTGTCATAAGCCAGCAGACTGCAATATTCCTAAATTTTCGAAAATTCTACTCAGCCACTTCTTTGTCAGTCTTGGTCTAAACTTGGTAACTTTCTTTCCAAAAGTTTCCAATCAGTACGCTTGATTTTCTACAATTTCGCTGGACTCAAATTGCCTTAGGCTTAGGAGAAGAAAGAATGTAAAGTCGTAGGCATTTTACTTCCTCTCCGTTATTGGCGGTGTAACTTAACTTTAAATACTTAATGATGATTGGATAATTATTTTTTCGTAAGTAAGGATCCTTGATGAGAATTACATTCCTGTATAATGAACTGGCCGTTATATGCAGTAACTGGCTCACTTCATCCTATAATTAAGAATTCCTGTATAGACACTTAATAATTAAAATAGCTCACATGAAAATTTCGTTAAAATGCTGTACACCTCTCCATTCTTTTTAAATCAAGATAGCGGAGTTGATGTACAAATGCAGAAAGAGTAATGCCTTCCAGCGGAATAACACAACTTGCTTTTGCAAATCAGTTTGAAAAAATTGCTTTTTATATCAATAGAATCACTTTTTTATTTAGAATATATTATTATTAAAATTTTGGTGCATTTCATGTTTAATTTTTAATTTTCGGTTTAATTTTATTACAAAGGTGGCATAACTTACATCTGCGCAGAAAGTGCAATTAAACAGGTACCCTCTGTACGTGGCGGAACACCAACAGAGACATATTTTTTAATAATCTCACACAAACTGTGAAAATACTTGCTCTTAGCAGTGTCGGTAATATCTTTTGTTATCATTTTTGTCATTTGTCTTACATACCAGCTCTCGGGTGCTTGTGATTTTGTGCTTCAAGCAACGCAACGTGGAAGGGTCATACTGCCATGCTTCTGTGTGTATAAGAACAGTAATTTTCACAGAAAATGTTAAACTTGGAAATTTCTTACACACACATCGCGAGGGGTAGTAAATAGTTCTACGATTAAAAATGCAGTTAATAAAATAGTCACAATTTTAGCCACCTGAATTGAAAATTTAATGGACATAACACCACGTAATTAGCGCTGTAATTCCGGTGTGTCACAAATGTGCGAAGTCTGGAAGAACAGTCTTTGATCTGGAAACCTGCCAGTTGCAAGATAAGCCCACTATTTCTGAGCGGACTTAATTCTTCGAATTATGATTTCTGCTTCTTTTCACTTCTTCTCGATCATAAGGATGTGGCAGTAGAGTGAAGAATAAACAGAAGAGAAAGGGCGAATTTAAGGTTGGGTGTGTATGAATCTTATTGCTGCTCGTATGTCAAAATGAAATTCAGGGCAATATGCATTAAGCATATTGTGTTGCCACTATGTCATGCCGCAGATTTCAGTAACAATTGAATAATGCACATTTCCGAGCAGAGCTTGGTGTTCTGTTATTTCATGTGAGTCATACTGAGAGACGTACCGGTTTCCTTTGGCCATACATTTAAATTAGTTCCGCCAGCCAGCGGAGCGTTTCGTCCCCTCTACTCGCTGACAATATTTTACACCCCAACATTTCAAAGGCTTGCAGAATTCAGCTGCTGTAAGCCGCAGTATAATAGTGTTTACATTTAATGAAGTTGGAGATGCGATATAAACCTATCTGTGAAAAGGAACGCTACAGGAAGTTCTAAGAAGAAGGCCAACAATAGCAATATTAATTGAGGAATATTATATTGTTTCAGTTTTTGGTAAGAGTTTTATTTCTGGTTCATTTTCACCGTCAGTGACAGGTGTTTTATCTGCAAGGTACTGTCATGCTTCGAGAAGGTAGTTTAGAATTCTGGATCTCAGACCGGCTATATTCGTAGTTATATTAATTTTTAGTTAAATGCTAATTCCAGGTTTTCCATGGCAAAAACAACATTCGACAAGGAGAAGACCCTTTCCACCAGCAAACAGGACTTAAAACTAGGACTAAGCTGGAACAGTGCTGCCTTTGGAGCAGAGCTTCTATGCCGAAACTTGGACACTTTGGAAAGAGGATCAGACGTTCCTGGAAAGTATTGAAATGTGCTGATGGCGAAGCGTGGAGAAGGTCAGCTGGACAGAGCGTGTGAGAAATTAAGAAGTATTACAAAGAGTGAAGAGGAGACGAATATCCTACAAATAATAAAAGCAAGAAAGGCTAACTGTTTTGGTCACACCTTGCGTAGGAACTGCCCTCTAAGACACGTGGTTGAAGGAAAGTTAGAGGCTAGGATAGAAGTGAAGGAAAGACGAGGAAGACGACGTAACAAACTATTGAACCACCTGAAGGAAACGAGAGGGTAGCGAAAATTGAAAGAGGAAACACTAGATTATACTCTGCGAAGAACTTACTTTGGAAGAGGTTATGGACTTGTCGTAAGACAGACAACGGAGTAAATGAAACGCTACATACGTAGAATACAGACAATGAATCTAAACCCCACTTAAGGATCAGAATTATGAATAAGTCTTCGCAGCTTCTGAAGTGTCTACTCCATTTGTCTAAAGCGCGAAACGAACAGTAATGCTGAGATAAGCTGAGTTGCCAGTGCTCATATTGGATGGCTTTACTGTGCACTTTAAAGTTATTACCACCGTGTCTTTTGACAACAGTGCGAACTACAAGGTGACGGCTGGTATAAGGGAGACAGCGAGGCGGCCTAGAAGAGGGGGAAGATATTATTCCAAAAAGCAGGGGTAGAATGGGATCTTCACTCACGGTTCATATATTTTCCGGGGTTTAGTTGCATTGGCCGCTCTCTACTTGAGCATGAGCTAAGGCAGGATTTCGTACTCCGAACTGTGAAAGACGAAAACGGAACTGAATTGAACTGAACAAACCTGAACATCTTACTGCGCTCACGGACATGTAGTGTGGCGTGTCAAGGTCAAAACGGAAAAGAAAACATATTAGCTGAGAATTGATGCGATATTTAAAAAAAAATATCGACACTCTTAAAGTACAGAATTAATTTTTATGTTTTTCTTTGAAAAATTGTACGTTCCAAATTGTCTTTCATAATTGTCCTGTTATTTCTCTTTTCATTGTATATATGACTGACTAAAAATAGTTGTTTTTAATATTATCCTTTTTCCGCGCAGTGAGATAATTTTACAAAGTTCATTGAAACAACTACACAACAGTTATATAAAAAGTACACAATCATATAGCAAACCTTTTACATGTTTCGGCATTTTTCGGCTATCTTCAGGCAGGTATTCGACAACACCCCCGTCTATATGGCCGACAAAGCCGAAACACGTAAAAGGTTTGCTATATGATTGTGTTACTTTTTATCTCCTGTGCAGTTATGTAAATAAATTTTTAAAAGTAAATAGCTATGTTAAGAAACAGAAAATGAAGGAGAAGTATAGCCTTTGAAACAAAGGGGACTTCACGGTTTCTGTGCATTAATTATTAGTCTCACAAATTCAATGACGTCCTGAAGTACAAGATTCACCTTTACTATTCTTACTTTTCAGTTTAATACCAAGAAAGCTTTCGAATGTCGTACTGTAGCCCATAGAGAATTGTCTGCTAGGTACATTACTGTGTAACACTGCGCAGGTAACCACAGCCACGAAGCGTCCAACAAATAGCCACGAGTTATATTCAATATCCGCTGCTCTGAGAAACACGTTTGTAAGTCGTTTTGTACGTAATTCTTTATAAAATCTTGAAAATGTGTGTTCTTGACATCATTAACAAAGGCATTCAGCTGTTTCCCCCCTTCCTTAATCCCATGATACTCTAAGGAATCTTGGAGCTTATAGAGATAGGTTTTCTTCACATTGATGACGTTTAGGAAAAGTTCCTCTATTACACTAGGAAAAAATTCTACAGAAGATCCGCCTTTTAGATTATACTAAGAGTCTTACGGACTTTAAAATTAGCGAAACACTCCCAAATACGTGTACATCTGTTGACTAAAGTGTGCACGAACTTAATAACCGTATTCGTGAAAGAAATTAGTTGCAAGTGTTCACGTTTCCTTTCGGCAGACAAAATTTTAAAATTCTTCTGTACAACAACATATGTATGCAGTTCATTTGCAGGTGTGTAGCATTTGCTTAAATTTGTACGTTTATCTTTTTAACACCTTGAATATTAAGCGAATACAGTGCAGTACAGAGTACATCTCCTGCGTGTAGGTGCAAGTGAAATTAGCTTTATCGTTTTTTTTAACTTAAAGAACGTAATACAACTTCTGCCGTAATCAGACGTGTTACGTTTTGTACATATTGCTGTAAAGATGAAGAAATTCTGCTGCATGAAACTGAAAGATTCTTATTTCAAATGTGTTTCAGCAGGGTGTGGCTAGCGAATGTGGCAAGTACTGTAGGCCACCTGCAGTGGCTGCTCTTGTGAAAGGCTGCAATGCTGTGGTCTTGACAGCAATGGTTTACCCTGAACAGTGCACTGTCATTGGTGTGTGTGCTGCTAGTTCTATGTTTGTTGCACTTTCTGCATTCCACGCAAATAGTCTGTCGCGTTTGAAAGGTAAATGGCCCCTGATGTGTTACTTCCAGTCATGTGATTTTAGTAGCATCAACTCTGTCCTGTTTAATCTCCTAGGATGTCACAGCCTTATCTTCCCTTACCAATGACACACGACATTTTTCCCTCTGTATTTTCTCGATTAATGACATCAGTACCCACAAATCGTCATAGAGTAAAATGTTTAAGCGTGTTTAGTTTTTGGTTTATAGTAAAATGACCATGCGCAAACTGCATAATGCATGCCCACGTAACTTGTGAAGACGCGGACGATTGCAGCAGTAGGCTATCTTACCCTGGAATGTGTACAGAGGGTTCGAAGTTAGCAAAGGTGCACCTCAGTTCTAGTAGTCGGTGAAGTTGGAGGGATTCGAACTGTGCACTCCCCAGAGTAGTACGCCTCCGGTGTCATATGGTGATGAAATTTTGTTTTTGCGGTGATGATCTTTTAAATTCCATCGAAGAACAATCTGAGATTCTGAGCTAGACAAATCGCTCACTGTTCAGGTCCTTGCGTTGTTTTCCATCAGCCTGTAAATTACCTGGCTTTAGAGAGCTGAAGTTTCCCTCTTCTCTGCTGTGAGATTAAACCCATCCGTTATGAAACCCTGGTGCTGCCTTCAGACTGAATGCGTTAAGCCAGGAGTGTCCACGGTTACCAGAAATGAACTAACTCGTCTTCACTATAGCTTACAGACTTCCGTGTAAGTTCTTAGAACACCGTGACAAGTCATGTGTACTTTTTATCTTATTCATTCCGCGTATTGGTAAATAACTAATATTTTTAACAACCAAGTAAATGTACAATAGGGTACTTGTTTCTATTATTTATACTAAAATAAGAGGCTCTAACATGTTTCGATCCCTACGGCATCGTCATCAGGGAGTGAACACTTCAAGTAATTGTATATAAAACAACACCTAAAATTGTTGTAAACGGTTGTAAATTGATATAAACAAAATTTCATCCACTGTACCCAGAAGTGTCTTCGCTGCCAATTTTCGCCTCATCTCTGGACATGACTACCTACAGCGACACCCAAACAGGACCGGAATAAAGGATTGTCCGATGTGCCCACTGTGCGACGACGCAGAAGAAATTAACCTTGACTATATCCAAATATGTCCGAATTTGCCAGATGACATGGACAATGCCAGCAACCGGGATAAATGATGGAATCTGTGAAAATTACATTGGACTGCGAGAAAGAGAATGGGCTACATCCCTGTAACTGGCGTAGGATAAAAAAGTATCTTGGTATTTTGTACACGACGCAGTAGAAGATATAAACCGTTCTTTGTGATACTGATGTAGATATACAGAGATCTGGAAATCTAAAAATTAAAATGAAAGTAGTTAAAATACTATTACGTACGTATCTATAAAATAAAAAGCCTAGAGCTGTGGTTGTAGGTACTTACCAAAGTCTCGGACATTGCTTGTATACCCGATGGTTAGCGCGGTAGAAAAGACAGGAAGTGTGTTCCGAAGCAGTGCACACTGTGTTTAGTACGGTGCCCACCATCGATGAGAAGCAACATCCCAGACATCCGTACGTACCTACACCTATCGTTCTAAGTATTATATTTTGTAAATATTTACGTAACTGTATTTTGACTATTTTAGTGTTAAGCTTTGGATTTCCATATCGCTGTATATCTACATTAGCCTTACAAAGAACAGTTTACATGTTACTTCTACTGCATGACGTACGAGATACCAAGATACATATTTTATCCTACACCAATTAGAGGATTCCCCGATAGATTCCACTATTTATCCCGGCTGTTGGCACTGTCCATGTTATCTGTCAAACTCTGATACGCTTTGATGTGGCCAAGGTCCCTTTCTTCTGCATCCTCCCACAGTGGGCACATCGGACAATCCTTTATTCCAGTCCTGTTCAGGTATCGCTGTAGGTAGTCATGCCTAATGGTGAGGCTAAAACTGGCAGCGAAAACACTTCTAGGCAGAGAAAAGGAATTTTTTTGATACCAAGATACAAGTGTTTACAACAATTTTAGTTGTTGTTTTATATACAATTACTTGATGTGTGTTCTCCCTAAGGATGATCCCGTAGAGATCGAAACATTTTGGAGCATATTATTTTAACGCTTTGCTGTCGGGTCACATATAAAAACGTGATTACTATACCATGCGTTGTCGACGGGTCACGTATTTGGACGTTTTCAGGCGCTACGGCGTATACCTGCGTCTGTGGGCTGTTCCGGCCCATATATAGCGTCAAGTTTATCGGTGGCTTGAAGCTCGATGCGTCGGTCTGAAGTTACAAACGCGCTGACTCCTTCCAACCCCACATTCGTAGAATCATACGACTGCAACAAAGCGACCACAGAACGAGATACGCTCTGCATTTTCTTTCGTAAGCTCCTTCGGTTACAATCATGGCTTTGAGTAGGAGGGTAATGAAAGACCACGATATTTTGTATGACTTATACGCGGCCGCATGTTTCTGATTATAGTGAATCTGGAATTTTGAAAAGTGACAGTGATGTCCCCACAATTAGTTCACCCAAACTGTCGTAACCTTTTCCCTTGAGCAGAAAACGTTTTGATTTTATTTGGCAAGCCTGGCATTTGTAGTGACAACAGCCAGAAACCCAAGATGCAGGGAGATTATTCCAAATGCGGCCTGTGTATAAATATTTTCTGCATAAATATAGGTCAGTTTACAGCCCAAAGCCAGAACTGTCAGTTGAAGAAGCCATGAACCCATAGTGGGGTCGCCTGAAATTTCTGACGTACAATCCAAGAAAAATAACAAAATGTGGCGTGCTGGTGAGAATGGTGTGGGAGGCACTATCGGGTTATGTCTGCAACATGGATATATACGCAGCCGAGTGGAAGAAGTTGGAGGACACAGTATTATCACTTTTAGGCAGAAACTTAGGCCACAATCATCACATCTATCTAGACAATTTCTATGATAGTGTGAAAGTAGCTAAAACATTGCTAGACAGAAAGTGAGAATTTGTGGCACTATGAGAGCTAATAGAGCCATTCGACGAGACTTTGAACGGGAAGCCAGCCACACGAAAAAAAGGCAGTCAGCGTTCTGGAGGAAGGGTGACGTCATGGTCCAAGCGGGGAAGGAGAAAAGACTTGTGCCATAATAAGCACGATGCATGACGCAACATTAGGGAACACAGGAAGGAAAGATACAAACAAACTAGTAACTAAACAAAACCTTACGCTGGTGTCCAGTGCAATAAATACGCGACGGGCGTAGGAAGGGCAGACCAGTACCTCAGTTATTACTCAACTTTGAGGAAAACTGTCAAATGGTCGAAAAATTTGGTATTGTATCTGCTAAACTGTGCACTGCTGAATACATGTTTTGTGTACAGAACGCCAAACGCGAGGAAAAATGGTCAAGGGCTTCCTGCACCGGGTAGAAAGGTCGTGGATATCAAAAGTCCAGAACATAACCGAGCCCAGTTCTGATGAACTGCAATGGCCAGAGAGGCAACCAGCGCCAAGGGGGCCTAAACAGGACCCCCCCCCCATGCAGACTGCTCGGGGATTTCGGCAAACACAGACGAGACAAAATTGTTGCTGGTGGGGCGGGCAAGAAGAAGCATCCTGCAGGACAGTGTAAAAGATGTGCGGAACATAAGAAGCGAAGTGAAACTACGTACATTTGTAAATTCTGCGTTGTTCGGCTTCACAAAGGGTCTTATTTGGAGAGATACCACTCACTGAGGAACTGCTGGAACCTCTATGTGCAGTCTCTTCAGTGCTGGGTCCAGAAGTTTCATCTGTACCGTTATAACGTTTAAGCAGGATGCATTATGTGGATGCATCACATATGCTTACGTTTGCCATCCCGTGGGTTTAGAGTTGTATAAGATAAATAAAATTCGTCGACACAACTAGTTTATGTTGTATCTCTAATGCGGCAACATGTTTCAACCTCAAAGGGTCATCTTCAGGCCAGTGAACATAATTACAATTGTATAGATTTACTTTTATGTATTTTATACCACTAGCCTGAAGATGACCCTTTGAGGTCAAAACATGTTGCTGCATTAAAGATATAACATACACTAATTGTGCTGACGTCATTTCATTTCTCTTGTGAGGAAGTATTATCTGTGAAAAGCCTAGGCAGAGATGGGAAATGTTTAAGCCTCTGTCGAATTTCAACAGGAGTTTCACTCGGCGTCGTATCCTGTAAAAATCTTATGGAGCACATAAATAAAGTCTCTGAAGAAAATTCATAAATTTTGGTATTGAAGTATGTGGTACACACTGTATAGGCAGTGCCCAGATTTTTAAACAGTTATATACATATTAAATCCACATACTCTACTTTTATATTGTTACGTTATACACCAACAACACATCATATGACATCACAGGATCGTGATTCAACATACTTCTACGTCAAAAAATGCTACAATTGAATTTTAAAGTGACTTTAGAGACAAGTGCACATGGTTTTATAGACTTTATATGTTTCTAAACTTTTTAAACAAGTGTCGGTGATATGCCTCTTACATACGTGCTTATTGGAACCATTTCTCCAAATAGTGTCTAAGTGAACTACAAAACTTAGGACTTTTATGAACCATACGGCATCCTGTGCTAGTCACAATGTATACCCACTTATGATGGCGTCACTGGAAGCTGAAACATGTCGGGAAATAACAGTGATTAAAAAGTACATTTGTTGGTGACTTTACTTGTATTCCACATACTCTATTTTATCTGTTGTGGAAAGAGTGACTGGGATAGATGGCGTGTGGGCGGATGAGTGCGTGGGGTTTGGTGAGTCAGTGAGGAAGGCAGGCAGTCAGTCAGGCAAACAATCATTCAATCTTTCAGAACGGGGAATCATAACTGTCTTGTGTAGTGTTATTGTATCACGGAGCGCAAATATGTAGGTTGTGTTCATTTGTGGACATGTTATTTTAGTATATTAAAAAGCTATAAGTTTTTCTTCCGTTTTCATGGCGCAAATCTGACAGTGCCATTTAACACAAGTTGCGGACCTAAACTTTTTCGCTCGGATGTTTCCCTAGACAACTTTACTTGTTGAGCAAATAAATGTGGAAAATCTTCCTTGAATATTGTGTGGGTTCAGTTACTGAATTGGTCGAGGTGTTCCTCAACTCACATTAACCGTTTAAAGACGAAGCGTATCTGTTTTATATAAGGACTCAGTGCGTACCGCGTTGTAAACACTCTCCACTTCGGTTATAAAAACCAATCTCTTAATGTTTTATAAGGCAAAAGTTGCTGTTTGTTCTGAGATCCGTACAAAACACATAAACGCAATGTGGGCACCACGTAGAATTTTTTAATGTTAAACCTGGTGGTACGTAAAGTTACCGCTAGGCTTTAAAAGGTTAAACCAAAACTGTTATCACCCTTTTACACAGGCCCGACGTTGGAGCATATCCAGAGCCATTTCGTTCCGCACTTTTACACCCTATTCGTGTGAGGTTCATATGAGCACTACACTCCCTTCTATAGCTAGGTCTCCAGTCCTTTATGAAGCAGGATGTCCGCTTCCTGTTCCTTTGGATATGACAAAGCCATTTCATGTCCAAGTCCAAGTGACTGTGTAACATAATAATTTAGTAATTTCATTCTTAACCCCAAGTCTAACTCCAACTTGGAAGGCCTTGCCTTATCAAATGTTCAGCGGAGTGAATACGACAAAAATATATCTGCTGCACATGTAAATAATGCTCAACAAATATAGCGTATTTTTAACGAAGTAGTTGATATAGTAATTTAAAAAAGTAAAGTCACTCTGTGCACACCATGAATGTATGTAGAGAAAATGGAAGCATAGCTCCGCTCATTCTTAGCATTGGCTCTAGACGGAGCGAGTGGCCAAATTCATCCCCAACCGATTTAACCCTGAATAAAACTCCGATTCCTATTGAGTACGGGACTGGGTGCATCCCGGAGCGTGTCTGAAGATTTGGCACACTGTAAACACTGCCGCTGCCGGGATTTGAAAGCAGTTTCATTCATCCTGTAGCTTAGTCACTATATACTGTATCCTGGCCTCTGCTTAGAAATTTAAGCTTTAACTAATATATAGAAACTTCTTTATGAGCGGTATTAATATTCTAATAAGTGCTGCACGTAACTCTTGCTTTTTATTCCAATTTGTTTCTTAAACAACGAAATTAGTCTTATAAGATTGCCACAATGTTACGCGAATGTGCCTGTGGTTCATGTCTTTGAATCCTTTCCTGGTCTTCACAAATCTTGCCATAAAAGCATCGTTACTTTGGGCCACAGCAAATTTGTACCATATAATTCCGCATAAATTGCACTAATGACACGACTGGCGCTCAAAATTGTGACCTGTGGATCACTAGCAACACCTCATGTAGGATTCTTGTAATAAAAGATGTGGGGTGATGGATCTTCGGAAAACATCTTAGGTATATTACAGTGTAAAGTTGCAAGACAAGGAGCGAATTTTGTTGTGCTGTTGGTTTGATGGTGATAACTAAGAAACCATTTGACAAAGTATGTCAAAAACGTAGACGACTACACATTATTTATGAAATACTGTTTGTGATTTAATAATTACAAACATGGCAATAATGCGCAATTTTGAGGGTATATCCGACGATTTTAACACAGACAGAGTATGTATTTGAGCTGTTCTAATAAAGTTCCTTTCAATTATCAACAGGAAAATTCGCCAGTTACCGTCTTTACTTACAGTTTCCACAGAAACCCCTCCATTGATCCATTACGGCAGACTACGTTATAGTGTTCAAGGAACGTTAGAAACCAGACTTGTCTGAATACACACATTGCGACATGTAACGCACTTGACTGTAGTATCGACTGAACCGTAACTGCATATCAATTTGCTACCTGTTCTTTTGGTTTTGTTCTTTATTATTAATGAAAAGTATTCATCAATAACTTACACAATAATAGACTGTAAAGGTAAAGGTCACTCCATGAGATGCCTATCCAGGCCCAGGAGGGAGGTGAAGGTAAAGTTTCTACCCATTCGCAAACCAGCAGTAGTAGAAGATGGGTGGTCAGCAGGACGCTGCTCTCGCTTTCTCCCAGGAAAGAGAGCCAGTGCCCGTTGTAGGCCATAAAGTATATCCTATTATGTGTAAGAACAAATTTGTCCCTGTACACGCCATTAAAGCGTATGGTGGAGTGCAGTTATAGCTGAACCCATTCTTAACCCCGGCTGTAGATAGCGGGGAGTGGTTAGCTCTAGGCTCCGGCCACTTTACTCCTGGGGAAGGGGCCTCCAGTAGCCACTGACTAGAAGCTGTGCTGGCAACAGTGGCGATCTGGATATTTTATAGAAGAGAAGCGTCTTTTGCTTCTACACAGCATTAAACACGATTCCTCCTTTGTAGACGCCCTTGAATGTTCACTATTCTGAATACCCTATCCCGGCTACCCTCTTATTGTAAATTAAAAAAAAAAAGACGAAACGTGATAATAATGACGTTAATGTATATATAAGACTAGAATTCTATGCAACAGGGAAACGGTCTTTATTAGTTCTAGGATAAACACCTGGTTTTGTTTCTAGCAACGGATATTTGGGACATGTAGAAGGCGCCCATTCATAAGCACAGAGAACTGCCCTGCCCGTGACCGTGCGTATGTGAGACAATTTCACTGCGAAACTGTAAGATTATATCTTGTGGTTAATTAGGGTGGGATGTCAATGGCTGCGGTAGGAGCAGGGAAGCCCTAGAAAAGTCTGGGTTAACGAACAAGGGCCTGCAGAATGATACGGTGTCGTGGCCATATTGTTGGAAAAGTTTCGCCTGGTTAGATTAGTCAGAATCGCCAAGTTGTAGCCGTTCGTGTTCAATTTCCGGCAAGTGAAAGACGTCAGAGTAATGCGGGACTCCACTGGTTCCAGCGCGGAGGGTCCAGGTGTAAAACTGCCGATTCGTGAAACTCATATCGGTCTAGTGGCGGATGCAGAATGCGTGAAACTTTTGCTTAGTTTTCCTCCACACCTTCGTGACAAGTTGACTATATACAGTGACAAATTCGTCATTACTCCGGGGTTTATTAAAGTGGTTACAGCAGACCCGCTCATCCTTTTGTGTGGTGCAGGCAACTTCGGCAGAAATGGATAAAATGGTTTAAAATGTAACAATTTTATCCATTTGACTGTACGAAAACTAGATCTGTGTATCACATCTTTTTAACTGCGCAGTCCGAGAAAGAGTGGATTATCGCAGTTTTAACTGTAATGATTTGGACAAATGTGAATTGTCACAGACTGGCACATTGGATTGTTTCTAGCATGTAATGCTGTATGACTTTAGATGCACAACGGAGCTTGTGACCTTTGGTGCCCCGTGATAATGGTGGCTTGACCACCGAAACATGTAGGGGTGATATTGATACAAATATATATAATTGTAAACAATGTGCATATTTGATTGTCTATCTTAACAATTGTAAAATATGCACGGCGAAAAACGTATAAAATTTGAAATTTTATTAATTGTGTATTTAAACTTTTACGTTAGGAAAGACTAATAATCTCATTACATGATTCTTCCAGTCTCCCCTACTGGACATATATAGTGACGGTTTCCAAAATACAATATTAAGGAACTTGTCAGCCAGGTTGAGGATCATTAAGTAAGGAAGAATGAGAAAGAGAGGAGATGAAAGTTGTATAGTTAAAACGAGAAATCCATGGGTAAAATATTTTGTCTGTAAATCTCAAGGTTCTAAATTGCTCGTGACTCTGCATTCTGATTGGAGGATAATATTAAAACGATGTTTTTAGAAAAGTAGGATATGAAAGCACTGGCTCTTCAAAACTGATAAGGTTGAAATATTTTCTTATGTCACGCTGTCAAGAGGTCTAAGATCGACTGTGATCCAGATTCTTGGACAGCCGAAACTTAAAGATGAAGGCAGTAAGTTTGCTCGAAGCGTCCGTAGTTACTTACTGCAGTCTACACAGCCTAACATCCCGAGAGACCCGAACGTTTAGCAACACCGCTGTGAGAATTTCAGAAATCGCAAGTGTTAGGCTCGTTCATGATAGCGCGCAATGACAGGATTAAATGAACATGGAGACGAATTTTACTTGCCTGACCAAGTGAATAACCATGGGGTGCTCAGGAGCACCATTCCGTGGAGACTTAATAAACCGCAAAGGAACAATAACTGTATTAACAGCCCTACTCGAAACCGAAAATTGAGGGGTGATCTTATTTTACCTTAACAGTCTCAAGGAGTATGAAGTTATGTAAAACATGGAAGTAACTAATAATATTATTGTATATTAAAATCCAAACTTACTTCCATCTGAGAGGAGAGTGTCCCCTTTAAAACCCAGAATTTACGAAACGTTGCAAAAGGAGATTGGATCTGAAAATAATGAAGTCTTGCGCATAAATTGTTGATATTCCTGATTTTGTTCCTAGGAGGTACTGTGCTTTTACAAACAGAGAAAAACACACATTTTTTCCCTTACATTTTGCACTGCTCGAGTGATATTTATTCCACGTTTATAAATTTCTACCCTGTCCCATTCAAACCAAATGTTGGGTATAAAGTACTGTATAAATCATTATTTGCACTTATTTAATGCCACTGTGTGCGAAATGAATAACGCCTAGACCAAAGTTACTTTATCGTAGAGAGGAAATAAACTGAAAACAAAGCAGTAAATCCAATGTAATAAAATTGCTGACCCCAGCCGTACGTAATGTTGTTTAGCCAAGATTTAATGGCAAATTTCAGACCGTTAGGTCTAATCACATTACGTGCACGTCGCATAGGGAGAATAGTAATTTTTGTATTGTATCCACGCTGTAATTCGAATTAGGTTTGCGCGCTGCAAAATTAAGTATAACTCTATTAATATTTATCACGCCAGTAGCCCAATTACGCAAATTGCGTTTAATAATTTATCACTTTGTACGCCACAAGCATATTTTTATGTTATTAATGAGGGTTATTAATTATCAGGACTCACACGGTTTTAGAATACATTTGTATTTTATTCTTTTTATTCCGGAAATTGGTTTATAAATATCAGCACAACGTGAATCGACAGCAGCAGCGACATTAATTATACATTATTCTTTTTGAGGTACCTTGTCAAATATATATATATTTACATATGTAACTTCCGCAATGACCAATAGATAGCAAAAATGAAGGCAGTGTAGTTCGGGACACTGCACGGTGATGTTTTAATGGTTGTAACCCATCTCTGGTTACACTTCAAATATATGTTGTCTATTTAGGAACATTTGCAACAAAAACTAGCAGGGAACAGGCTATAAAATATAGTTTGGGAATTTATATTTTATCTAAGAAGACTTCACGCTCTAATCATGTGGGCCCAGAGTCGTTCTCGACATTTTGCCAAAGAGAAAGATATGTTTGTCATACCTTGATCCGAACACAGGACTATCCAGCTCGTGGTCTAGTCCTTATACCTACTGAACTATCCCAGCTTCAGATATTTACCAAGATGTTACCTGAATTAGATGGAACAATTGAAAAGGGGAATGCTGTGTATTTTAGCAAGAAACTTTATTTTCTTCCTCAAGAAATGTACAGTATTTTATATCTTTCGTTGGACGGTATGAGAGGTAGATCAGGCCATATCTCAGAAGGTGATACACGCCCGAATTATATGCTACGGCAGTGCGTGTGGGATTTGTTCTGAACAAAGTGGCACTGTATCGGGCATTTCGGTTTCGTCTGCCAGTAGCCATTCCACAAATGTTGTATACTCACCTGTCACCGCCACAGAGGTGTGAGCAAGCCCTACTAACCACCTCGTTTTTCCTGAGTTGAGTTTTCACTTCTTTTCCAGCGTTTTGTTGAACTGACAGTGAAGACGATAAATTAGATTAACTGCTAAAAGCCTAGAGTGTGTTACATGCAATATTTGCTATAAAATTAGGAAAACCTGCACTTCACCAAACGCTATAGGTATGAAGTTCTTATGATACAATGACCATGAATTCCCTAAACATCAATAACGTTTTGGAATTTGTACTGGAGACACAGTGTGTTCTCTGTGAGGTGCGCAATGAACTGTTGCATATTAGGTAGGTCTTCCAAGGGTCAATATCGGAGGAAAGAATTTTGTGTATAATTTAGATACACGCCAGTCTTGAAAGGTTCATATTGGAACAAATTATGCATGTTTTAATCTACCTATTTATCACAGAGCAATTATGGCTGCAGAAACATTAATTAATTTTGCATAGATGGGAATTTATATTTTTTCCCCCAGTGGCACAACAGCCCCTACTGAACCAGGGCCTTCTCATTTTCGAGGCTTCACAACCACAATCAGACACACCACAATCGGTAGGACTCCTCTGCACGAGTGATCAGCCCAAAGCAGAGACCTCTACCTGACAACACTCACAAGAGAACGACTTCCATGCCCCCGTCGGGATTCGAACCCGCAATCCCAGCAAGCGAACGGCCGCAAACCCACGCCTTGGATAGCACTGCCACTGATGGGAATTTGTATAGTATATTTAAATAATTTATATCTCTAATAACGGCAAAGTCATTGCCCTGTAAACTTTTTACGAAAATAAGTGGTTGGATTATTATTATTATTATTATTATTATTATTATTATTATTAACGCTACTAATATCTGATTAAGTGGTTTGTAATTGAGATCATAATTAGGTTTGGCATCAGTTCGTATTTTATCACAATCGTTGCCATAGAGCTGGCGTATTAAGCTTGCACAGTAATGACGAGATTTCAGCAACTGGGGTGCATAACGAATAGAAAACTAAATGAATGACAAGTAAAAAAATTGTATGAATAGACAGTGAGTATCTTTGGTAGGGTCATTTGTGGCTTCCCACACTATGATATGATCGGGGAATCGCAAATTGATGACATCTGACTTGTTTCTTTCTTTTCGTCATCCCCTTATTTTTGAATGAGGTTTATGAGATTTTACCGAATTTCGTGTGCTCAGCAGCAAAGGGCCTTGAGTAGTAGTAGTAGTAGTAGTAGTAGTAATAATAATAATAATAATAAATCTTCATTTTTTCGTGCTGCAGCTGTCTAGTTTTTATATTATAATAAATATATCGTAACAGGAATTATTTTAAAAAACTTTTATTAATTAACATTTAAAAATCCCACGTCTAACCCAAGAAAGGGCATGTCATTTCCACTATGACAAATTTTCTGGCTGGTGGTGTTTAGGAAAATAGTTGCTTTTTATTCTGTGCATAAACCAAACCCACAAATATAATCTGGGCATAATGATGATTGAATTTAATTCGAATGGCTTATACAAATACCATTTTATTTCGATGTTAACATACACTTTACATAATCTACCGGTAGTGTGATGATTGTTCAGTTATTATCACAGAATGCCTCTTGTTGTTTCAACATTGTCCATACCGTGTACCGTACATATTATTGTAATTCTTGTCATGTATTTACACTTTAAAATTACGTCATAAACGACAAAACTAAATGTATCCTGAATCCCGTAGGGGAAATAAATTTGCCTTGTTCAGAAGAACCCTCTTGTAACACCGTCATACCCTAACTGCTTGGCGACAAAAGTATTGCACAGTGCATGCATGCATTTATGTCTTACACGTTTCACAAATGTATCTGTTCTAATTACACGCATATCTGTGCATGAACAGTGCAAGAGCAGTGCAGTTTGGCTGGTTTATTTCTTTCTTTCTGCTCCACCTCTTCTTCTTTCCTATTAAAATTTCCTCGCAGTATTTTTCACATACCCTGTAGACGGAGAAAATATAACACACTGAGCATTTTACCGACATCGACAATGTTTCTTCTTACATCAGATACAAAAAGCAAAATGTGGGCGGAAGGTTTCGAAAGCAGACATCAAGCGTTCAAGCAGTGTCTTTCACCTAAATCTCTACTTTACTCGTACAAAATTTACATCTCCAATAACTTTCTATCTATATTCACGATTCTAAACTTATCTACGGACTTAAATATGTTACTGGTTCTATTTCAAACGCACTTTTCTGATTATAAATTCACATAAATAAGATAGAAATAAACATATTGCAGTAATTCACACCATCAGATCCTTGAATCAGAATTAAATAGGAGTTCTATAAACGCATTAATTATAAGCTAATTTAAACTTGCAATAAAATTTTACACAAAATGAAAATACTTTGATATCTTGATGTTACACCGCATGATATCCCTTGTCCGCAGTGTTCCGTATCTTGTTGCCATGCATTTCATTACGTTTTAATATTATCCAGTTTATTTACATGTTAATCACTGACGGACTTAAAAATAAGATTTTATTATACTACAGAACTCCCTAGCACGCGACTTTTTTTGCTGTATCATGGCATTGTTGTAAAGGTCTGTCTTTTTTGCAGCCGTCGTAACAGGCCTAGGCATAATTAAGCCTGCAGGATGAATTGAATTATTTTTGGGAATAAAATGTCAATGTGAAAGATCAATATAGTAGGCCTAACATATCAGTCTGGAGCAGGGATTGCTTTGTCTGTATAAGGAATAGTCGACAGCCTGGACAGGAGAGGAATCATGGGTTCAAATCTTCGCTAAGTCAAGATATTTTTTCTTTTCCGGAATGTCCACATGTGCGCTGAGACCGACCCAACTTCCTGCATAATGGATATCTGGAGCTGTTTTCGTAGGAGTGAAGTGGTCGCAGCTTTATGCTGAACACTTACCATTTAGTGCCGAGTTTAAAGATGAGTGGAGCCGTAACTCCACTCCTCAAGTGTCTCCATAGTACGTACAGGTGCAAGTTTACTTTTATAATAACAACTAGATTATTCAATATAACCCCATAGAAGCAAAAGTTACGGAAGTTTATTATTGCATGTAGTTTATTGTCATACGGATTTAATAGGATGGTACTAATTTTATCGGTTAAAACACAAATAATATGTGTGTGTGACTGTCATTTACACTTGTTATCTTTAGAGTTAAATTAATTAAATTTGAATTTCAGACGACGTATTTAAACAACTTATTTTGAGTTAATTAAATAATTTAACTCTTACTTATAAAAGGTACGAAAGCCACTTTGATATATATATATATATATATCGCCCCCAGGATGTAATTACTGTGTACGTGACATGGCGTTAATCATCAAAGAGCTGTCATACTTTAATACACATATACGGGTATAATATAATAATAATAATAATAATAATAATTCTCTCTTCATTACATATGTTACGCAAAAACATGACAGGCGATGAGCAACACGAGAAGATCTTAATAAAGAACTTTAACCTTTTAAAGCCTAGCGGTAACTTTACATACGACTAGGTTTAACATAAAAAAATTCTACGTGGTGCCCACATTGCGTTTATGTGTTTTGTACGGATCTCAGAACAAACGGCAACTTTTGCCTTATAAAACATTAAGAGATTGGTTTTTACAACCGAAGTGCAGAGTGTTTACAGCGCGGTACGCACAGAGTCCTTATCTAAAACAGATACGTTTCGTCTTTAAAGGGTTAAATTCAGTTAGTTCTAAGCTCCTCAGGTCATTGGGTTTTAATTATTTTTCAAAGAAATGCGGGGCATAATTTTTCAAAAAATCTAGGATCCACCTCAAAATGCTAGGCGGTAGAGGAGTGATATGAAGTAAGTTTGTTACTAAGGACTCACAAATATTAGTCGCCACATTACAAAATTTAGTCACCATGGCGCTCTGGCGCCCCGCGTTTTCTGACCGCAGGTATAAAACATATTTTTCTGTGATAGTTCTATCGGGAATGAGGACCTACCCTACGAAGAGGGTACTGTCAAGTGATGTCACAGCGCCGATGTTTCCGACTGTACAAGCTCTGGAAAATGTTTGAGAGTCGGCAGTTATTCTTACTGCATTTTGACAAAAGCGCAGAATTAACTAACACAGTGCTGATATCATTGTTTCATTAAATTACAGATTTCTTAAGCATCCTAACAACATAAGGCGGTCACGAAGAGAGCAAACTTTGAACGCAATGTATAAGATATGAGCGTGTGATCGACAAATAACACACCAAGGAGCAAAGTGCCTTCCCGTTACCAGGATACAGGTTGTTTCTCCGTGCTATAGGATTCAGCCCGCATGTGTCCGTCGTTGCAACCACCAGAAATTTTTGACAGCTGTAAAAGTTCGGTTCTCGAAGCTGTGTGAATGAGGCGTCGGTAGGTCTGGGATTTGACGCCTTTCATTTTTTATTGTTTCCAGACGTTCCGAGAAAAGTCAGTGGTCTCGGAACTTCTGAAACCAAACACTCAGAACTCTTAAGTCACATCCCAGGACAGCCTGTATCTCAGGTCGAGGCGTTCACTATTTAAACCCTTGAAGTCTTCTGCTTCTACTCACAGCGGAAAAGTTCAGCGTCCATAATAAAAAAGGCTACACACTTAAGCTTTTAAAGCCTAGCGGTAACTTTACATACCACCAGGTTTAACATTAAAAAATTCTACGTGGTGCCCACAATGCGTTTATGTGTTTTGTACGGATCTCAGAACAAACAGCAACTTTCGCCTTATAAAACAGTAAGAGACTGGTTTCTGTAACCGAAGTGGAGAGTGTTTACAGCGCGGTACGCACTGAGTCCTTGTATAAAACATATACGCTTCGTCCTTAAAGGTTTAATGCTATTTAGGGAAGTTATCGGTGTTCGATGTGAGGAAGGTACGACGTAAATACTGTCCACAAAGACCTGATCCCTGTTAGGAATGTGATGGATGAGCTTACACAAGTTTTCTTTGTAAATGACGAGGTGCTACTTCTCATCATAAAACCATTCGCACAGTGCACTCTGTCACTACAGGCTACTCGAAATGCTTGATAATTTCAGTCTGTGTACAGTAGTAGAACTGTCTGTCACTTCGACCAATAGCAGTCACGTAGACCCCCCACCCCACCACTGACCAGCAGTTTCCCGCACCGTGCCAGAGACGCCCACGCCCAGCGGGGATTATCTCTTTTTGTGGTCTGTACGTACATTTTGTAAAAAACTGAAGTTATGTTAACTTTACAGTACTCACCAATGGACGTTAAACTTTTAAAGCAGGAAATTTTTAATAAATTCGTATATCTGACGTTTTGCGAGACAATTATGAATAATGAACTCAGCATTCAGTTGTATACAGCGCATTACAAAGAGTCGAGCCGCTTGTTTCCTATTACAGAGTGTCCGACACTTATTACGAAAGTCGTAGATTTTATGGTTGTAGAACCTGTATCACAGTGACCACGGATAACATCTGCAGAAATTATTCTGAGTCATTTTAATCCAAATCAAAGGCAGAAATATCATTTGTCTATAAATTCCAAGTTAATATTATTTTCTAACCTCTTTCTGGGGCCTATAATTTATTCATCGAATTTAATTTAATGCTAGATACCTCCTACCGGTAAAATTCGCAATTTCAGGCCACATGTCATATATCCTTGCATGTGCAGGTAACGTCTTGGAATGAAATCAATTGCGAGAAGTTTTGTTACCTCAGATTCCCCACCTTGTGAGGAACCCCATAGTTCGTCACCGCACTTGCAAGGGCCTGAAAATCGTCCCTCGTGTGAGCCAGATAAATCCAATTTACAAACGTGCATGTGGCTTGCAGGATAACATTATGCAGTTGAACTCTTGTGTAACGTCGTGAAAGGGGCTGAATATTTTGTGTCATTACGAACGAGTGTTATTACAACCGAGGACTATAAAGTTGTGGTGAACAGTAAGGAATTAATTGGGGCCACAGAAAATCTGACGTTATAGACGAGGTGTTGGATAAACCTATATCGTTATAACCGGGTTCGACTTATTTGCGAAACAAATTTGTTAATACCTATAAAACACCATATGCAATTATTATCTCTTTTTCCCAAACGTGTTTGTAAGCTTTAGGAAGGACGTATACCGTGTAACTCACTTACATGAAGTAAGAAATTATGTAACTTCAAGGCCTCCAACATTGCCCCGTAGAACGCACTTTTACACATGGGAATGGCAGCGCTTGTCTCAAGGGACAAATCCGACTCACCTGTGATGCGGTACGGTGTGACTCTTGGGGCTAAACCCACAGGATCCGGCGCTAGTGCATGCATAATTCATAAGCTGAGACACAATATACAGTGTCAGCTGACCCGACAAAGACTCCGACATCCCGGAGCTAGCCCCAGCGTGAATCAATAAAACTACGTTCTGTTAATAAAAACGTGATACGTGTTTGCATATGTATGTCAGCCACTGCAGTTAATTAAATTATCAACACTGCGACTACTGTACAGCGCTTTATGACTGTTCTTGTACTATCTAGTCACTAAATATCAGACCTTGGGATTTCTCTGGAGGCAAGACTCCTGCTTTTCATGGCAGAGGCTTAGGCTTTATTCCAGTGCGTTCGAAGAGGGGCAGGTGATCGTCAAAGTAACAGTGGCTGCTTTGCATCCGACAGCTTCAATTATCCACTGCCAATTATCACAGCCGTAATGGTCCATACTCATCTGTGACAAGCGGCTGGTACAATTGCCTCATTTGAGATCGTAGCTTCACGGGACTTATTCCATCTATAACATTCTTGTGTCTCGTCAGAAAGTAAATAGAATTTCGAGGAAACCCATTATACACCTTTACGTTTCGACCCATTTCATAATCTTACTCTTTTACACTACATCTTTTATTCTTACTTTTTAGTGTCACTTTTTAGGCAACCTACTTATACATGGTATATATTTTTATATAGAGTATTACTGTCACTGTTGTAAAAGAGGAAGATCTTCCCCTTAAAAACATACAGATTTTTAATTTGTTGTTTCCGTAAGGGTTTTACCTGTTGTTTTGTATGGGTGTGAAACTTGGTCTCTCACACTGAGGGAGGAACAAAGACTGAGGGTGTTCGAGAATAAGGTGCTGAGGAGGATATTTGGGCCTAAAAGGGACGAGGCGACAGGGGAGTGGAGAAGACTACATAACGAGGAACTTAATGACCTGTACTCATCACCAAATATTATTCGGGTAATCAAATAGAGAAGAATGAGATGGGCGGGGCATTTAGCACGTATGGGGGAAAAGAGAGGTGCATACAGGATTTTGGTGGGGAGACCCGAGGGAAGGCGACCACTTGGGAGACCCAGGCGTAGATGGGAGGATAATATTAAAATGGATGTACAAGAAGTGGGATGGGGCATGGACTATATTGAGCTGGCTCAGGATAGGGACAGGTGGCCGGCTCTTGTGAATGCGGTAATGAACCTTCGGGTTCCATAAAACGCGGGGAATTTCTTGACTAGCTGAGAAATTGTTAGCTTCTCATGAAGGCCTCTGCTCCATGGAGTTAGTTAATTAGTTAGTTAGGTTTCTGTAAGGCCTAATAATGGCTCCTTGAGCCGTAACCTGGTTACCTGTGCATGTTTTAGTAAAGCGAATTGTTGGTGTGACTGACTGATTAATAAGTATAAATATATTTTTTTTATCTGCCCACCAACTGGGAAGTTTAGTATTAAAATTTCAAGGCTACAGTGATGTTTATCACGTGAACTGCGATAGTAGTAACGGTGAAACACCACCACATGCAGCAAGTATCTGGTGAAGATCAAACACTGAGATAGTAAGTAAATTCCAGTTTTGTAAGGAACTGGAAAATTAACTCCGATATTGGACCCTAATCTAAAACAGTTTAACGACCCAGAGTTCTACAACTTTTTAACTTGTTTCTTTAACACAGTTTTAGTACCATTCCTACACTTGTCCCTAGGTTTTCCACGTGGTCTTACCCCTTCAGGTCTTCAGACTAAATGCCTGTAGGCCCTACGTTTTTGTCATCAACTCATCCTTCATGATATGACAACTATAATATTATTTGCTAAAGGTAAATATTATGATGATTCTCTTTTCTAACTTCCCAAATCTCCAATTATGTTATTTTTTCATAATTTAATAATTCGGTTTAATCCACTTAGTTGATTAAATAAGGTGTTTGAGTCCAGAAATATAAAAATATTAAAGCATAAAAATTTAAAGAAAGAAAGGCAACACGAATATTGTACCTTAATAATAATATTATTATTAATAGAACGATAATAATAATAACAAACTGTTGATTTGATTTTTAATTAAAAATTAAAACCCAATGTAACGGGAAACGAGATCTGTGTCAGTAGCTCAACAAACTACTATTATCAATACAGCTTTGTGTGAACCTTGATGTGTTTCATATGCCACGACATACAAAAATATTGGCTTTGAAACGATATTATTTTGCTATATGTTCTATTTTACAAAGTTTTTTAGTAAGTCTGAGTAACTTATGGGTTAAAGAGTTACGTATTTTGGCTATAACAACATAAGGTAAATGTATGATAAATAGCAATAACACACACCACTTCACAACAAAAAACAAAAGAGAAACACAGTAATAATCAGATGTTAACTGTGTTAAATTAAACTGAATATCTGAGATTTTAAGAAAGCTTGTGACTATACAGAAGTATCCGAGAATATTATAAATTAATTTACATGTCTTTTGCCTCTAGCATAAGACTATTAGCAGGTACTATGTTTTAATATTTTCGAATGTGAACACTTTGTTTTTTGTACGTGAGAAGTGTTTGAACATGAGAAGTAATTAATTACAGCTATCTGTAGTTGCTGCTATTTGATAATTTAAATGAAATTGTCCCACACAGTGGTGTTTCTGTAACCAGGTTTTGCAGTTCCTGCATTTAATCCCTTTTTACTTCGTAGTCGTGCTGGTTATATTTGATCCTAGTTTCTCTTGTGCCTTTTCTCTTATGTCTGTCATGGAATTTAATTTTTGAACAGCTCTTCCGACAAATACATTATTCAGGTACCACAAAGAAATAAACAATGTAATTTTGATAGGTTTAAATATAAATAATTATTGATTGGCTTGGTACATTTTAAAATAAATGTACCGTCACAAGAGGCATTAGTAGTTCACGCCACTTTAGGCTTATACACATTACATAACACAGCTTTTTTCTCTCAATATATTCAGCATCACGTACTATTAAACTGGACTGGAGATTTGAAGTTTTTGCTGTAGTGAATATTAGGAATATGGTTTCTGGGAAATGAAGTCGTGTGGTGTGATTGACGGACACCACGTCTTCGAAAAACGCTCTTTGTTAATTTGAATGGAACAGACCGGTGACGATCGTTTCAGAAGAAACTGCTGATTTGTAAAAGTGGTGGAAGGAGGTTCGTTTTAAACAATAACCCATACATGACATGACATGACATGGCATGACATGACATGACATGACATCGCATCACGTCACAGAAAAATATAATCTTAAAGTGATTTAATAGCATATTTTCAAAAACAAGATTGGTTTCTTTCCTTTGTACTGTGGAGTACTGGCAAACAGCTGGTGATCCAAATCTACTTACTTTGCGCTTTGACAGTATTCATGAATCATACTTTATTTGTATACATAGGCCTACCACTCTGTATTGTCTCATTGCTTCTGCTTCTTGAGCTCCTGGTGTATTATTGATGCAATTGCTGCTTGTTCATCACAAATCCATTTACGGTGGTGTAATACGGTTGATGGATGTTTCCAGCTTCACTGTGTGACAGCCTATCCATGGCCTAGTGATTCTCTTCCATATATCGCAGAGTCTTTTGCTGTTTACAGCCGAGTACTGACAATTCTGTTACTATAATTGAGACTCTCGGTTTTAACCTGTCAAGTGAAGAGGGTGTAAGGGTCTGACACTTGTTTTAGAGGAACATGTCGCAAGCTGTGTAATTTAAATCGTAGAGAGTCTGTTGTTTTCTATCGTAGTGTAGCGTAGTGACAAATTTTATTCAGGTAGATTTACATTTTTTTGCGGAAAAAATTGTTCTTTCAGTATCCGTGGTATAAGAATTGGAGTTATTCATTATTATACCCTGATGATAGAGGCAGCAGGTTACTTCTCAAGTTAGGTACACTTATACCAGATTGCAAGGAGTCATATCTTTATGTTTGTGACAACCTCAAATGTCGCACAACGTACTGTTCTGTTTGTATCAAGAATGTAAAGAAAACTGTACGTTTGCGCTTGATTTGATTCGGATACAAGTGGTGTTTCTTATTTAAATTCTTCAACACCCTCTTTTTAACACCACCGTTTTCTTCGTTGTGTACATTGAAATCTTAAGGTAAATTTTGGAATCATCATCCCTTTGTGTATACAATGGATTATATCAACCTTCTATCAGAGTAAACAAACCATTTCACATTCACCGTTTTTTTCCCTACAACATATTCTTTAACTGCAAACGGGAGGCCTCCACCACAACAAATATTTTTCATTTTATGATCTTGTAACTTCTACCTGATGATGTCCAGCGTACGAGACCGAAACATGTTGTAGAGAACATAGATATTGCATATGAAAAGTGTTGTGTTTAATCTGACAAAATATTGAAATATTTGAAGTCGTAAGGTATTTATTGAAACTGATGTTTAATTACGATAACATTTGATATCCTCTAGCCGAGGACATTGCCCTTGCTGTATATAGTTTGAAAGCACCTCCACAATGTGGAAACAAAGACTCGGACTGAAAACTCGTTGTTACTCGTGCCTTTTTCAGTATGTGTAGGCCTGCTTACTTCCAGAGCCTGGTTGGCTCAGCCTGCGAGACGACGATCTGACACGAACAGCATATCGCGTTCTACATGTTATTGCCCTTGAAGGCTCCATAGTATATCCACCCTTCTATCCACTGGTTTGCAGTGGCGCTTTGTCCCGGAGTAAAGCGTCTGGAGATTGTGGCTGACAAAACACTTTTTAAAATTGCCAAGTTTCAGAACATGTGAAGTTGTACTTCAGGCTTTGTATACGTATTTCATACGATGAGGGTTCAACACATAGACAAATTTGCCTAATACATTTGACATATTTTCTTAAAGCGCGGTGTGGTTTTCGATATAATATTCTTTATATATTTCGCACGTATAAACAAGCTGTGTTAGATTCTACCGGGACAAAAACACTAATCACCAACAAATGCACAAAGAGAGTTTTATCATCAATTGTAACACACTCCTACATGTTTCGACCCTGCTGGGTCATCTTCAGGGAGAACTTTTTGTTATCGTTACACTAAGGTTGCACGTTATAGTTGAATGAGAATGTGCTGTTGACTGTGTACTGGAGGCGTGAACTCTCTGTGGTCACGGCTTGCAGTGCAAGCCTCCAAAAACAACGCTGTAGGGTCGAAACATGTAGGAGTGTGTTACGATTAATGATAAAACTCTTTGTGCATTTGTTGGTGATTAGTGCTTTTGTACAATATAGTGCACGGACATGGAACACATTAAATTTCTACCTGGACATTTAGAGTATACATATATATATATATGTTCTGCCGCTTTATGTGGTTCCTGATAGGACCCGATTACGTTCCAGGAAGGCGCACACCATTTTGTGAAATCTACGTGGCCGTCAAGCTGAGAAGAGGATAGGATCTGTGCCCAACATTATCCTGTGTAAGTACATACTGAAAAAGTCTTTATGATTTTGTCCGCTTCAGAAAGGAATGCATAACTTTTAGACCCAGCAGATGTTACACGAAGAAATTAAACGTTATTTAAGAATTCATAGAAATGGAGCGAAAATGCAAGCGCCATACGCTGAACTTGCAGTTTCTAGAGTACCCTAACAATCAATTTAATTAAAATTGTTGACCTAACAGTGTAACAGTAAGCTAGAATAGTTGGCCGGTAAGGCAAACTTCAGTACATTTTTGGTAGAGTGTCTGTCTGCAGTCTGAGGCCAATATATCCGTCAGACCTCCCCAGCAGCAGTAGAATCAATTTGCTTCTATAAAGAACAAATTTGTCAACAAATTGCTTTGCAGCCAATGGGAAATAACGAATTAATTTTCGTACCTGGGAATATTTTACATGCTAACAGATAAACGACGTATGAGAATATGGCTGAATAATTACTGAGTCTGAAATTTCATTCTGCTTCAGTGGTCATCCGCACATTACAAGATAAATTAAAACCTACGCGGACTAATTGGAAAGTTTTCATTATTTATTATTCTGACGTACCATTAGGTGGAGAATTACAAAATGATATTAACATGGCGTGGTATTGTGCTAAGCAAGGGAGAATAAAGTAATATCTGGATGATTTTGGTGTCGACACATGACAGGTGCAAGACTCTACTGCAGAATGTTATTGGTGTCAAGTGTCGGATTTATGTGGCACTGAGTAATGCTTTAATTTGTTTTCACATGGTAACTCTCGGTGTAACTGTAGACCGATTAAAAGAGGAAATACGTTGGAAATTAAACCGAATAACTTCTAAGGAGAAGGATGATGGCAGGTCATCACAATTATACTTTGCAGTTATTTAATATACATTAAGCAACATGTTTCGGCACACATCCCCCATTCTTCTCTCTTTATCTCTATATCAAAACGGAGTGTCGTAAGTAAAGATGTAAGAACTTCTTAATACGAAATCATTCAGGATGTTCTACGCGAAAAGATTTTCTGTCAAATTCGAAGCGTCTGCAGGTCCTGGAGTACAGCTGTTTCCCAGTCTCTTTGGTAATAGCAAACGGCGTTTCAGGTTTCGTCATGTGACACAGAGCTATCTTGTGCGTTTTATTACTATGGCTTACATGACACAGCGTGTTGTCATTATGCAAAGTGCGTTGATTGCGCTGTTTCGTGATTTCTCTTTGTTACGTGGCTCGACATGAAGCTATATTAGGCAACTCATTTCTCTTCAGATCGTGATACGGCTTAACAGAATTTGTTGATTATTTCACGCACGTTTAAAACGAGAACCCGATACGTGTCACGTGACATGAAAGCTTTTAGGTATCATTTGCATGAAACATAGGATTCCTATCCTGCTTGGGGTATGAAGGGTACATTGAAGTGGTTTCTTACTGTAAAGGTCCTAAAATATTTTGTTCCCCAAGGTGTCTACCACTTGACTGTATTCGAAACCACAAAGAGGACAGTAAGGCTGAAAATGGGTTCTGGCCTAGTGAGGAGGAGGAGGAGGAGAAGGAGGAAGAAAATGAGGAGACATGGGTGAAAATGAAGTTGCTGTTCGTAGCCGTGTCTTGAGGACCGCGAATTTGCTTGCGTGGTATAGACGATATAGGCGCAGAATAGTGCGGTTGAACATACTGATACAGCCGAACTCGGTTATAACGTCATGAAGGAGAATCAGTATTTATGTCGTTATAAACGAGTGTTGTTCTAACCGAGGATTATGTTTTATATTATGAACTTTATGGTGCATTAGTTGGTCTTTGTTCGTCCGTGACGAAAATGCACGGTTCTAATAATGTAAAATTCATAAACGCCCAACAGGCAAAACTTTACACCTACAAAAATACAAACATGAAGCTCCACAAAACCAACGCTGCCATATAATATAATAAAATATGCGGGATAGAACAACCCACACCAAAATACATACGGATCAAGACCAATGGAAACAATAGTCAAAGCTCCAACACAAAAAATGCAGCAGTCAGACACCTTTTAAACTTACAGCTAACGTACCTATAAAAGAGAAAACCATTGCTCAATAAACAACTATCCGATGCCCACTTAGAATGTGCTTCAAACTGGCAAAATATTTGGCCATGTATACAAAGGTCCTTAAACCAAAAGATTAGTGACATAAATTCCAATAACGCATTAGTTGGTATTTGTTCGTCCACGAGGATTATATTGTTGTGGTTAACAGTGAGGAATTAACTGGCACAACAGAATATCTGACGCTATAGACGAGGTATCGCATAAACTCATGTCTTTGTAACTGGGCTAGACAGTATTTATATTTGCTTGAAGCGGGGATGCACAAATTTTCGAAGAATCTAGAAGTCGCCTCAAAATTCTACACGCCAGTAAGGTGTCATGAAGCAAGGTTTATACCGAGGACCCACACATTTTAGCGGCCACCGTACAAAATTTAGTTGCCTGAGGTCTGTACGCCCCTTGTTTGAGGGTTCAAGCCAGATGAAATTTTTCAGATAAATTGTTAAAAGTTTTCCTCCCGCATTTATATAATCTCCTGTTTATAATGTGTCGACCGTATTATTGTTTTCATTCTGAACGAAGGCTTTGAATTTATTTATTTATAATTATGTCCGCAATGACAACAATCAACTTCTGTTTTATAAATAATGTACTTTTTTAAAGGGCGTGGCAGCGAACGAGCACAAGCGTCTAAATTTACCGGCGGGTAATTGGTAACGGATTTTTTAATTTATTGGTGTATACAACGTATGGTTTTAATCACTTTCTGTGTGTTTTATCGCTTATAACCTGTAATGCACTAACGTCTTGGGCATACTGTACCCGATCATGAACCACGTAATGTAACGCGCAGTAAATGGTTTGTTCGCAAGGGAGCTCAGATTCCTTGTTCTCTGTCTCTCTCACAAACACAACATGCACGGGCGCATCTAGGAAGTTATATGACGCTGGTAAAATCCTGCGTGTCAGAAATTTGTAAGCTAAAAGCACCTCAGAAAGTAAATGTTTGTCAAATGAGAGTTTATAATTTTGGGATTAATTCCAAGTACATTGATGACAAGCGTGATTAGCTGCTGCTGGCTTCGGTATCGATTGATTGATCACCACGCTCAGAGTTAAACCTTGTCGACAAATACACTGAAATACAATCGAAAGTCTGCAATGTTACTGCAATGAAATGAATGGCGTCTGTCTTCTACAGTAATTCTATATGTCTTGTTTTCATAACAACCCGCAGGGTTTTAAGGTAATTTATTCCGTGCATTTGGAGTCACTGTTTTCATTGAAGTGCCAAATAAATGCACTTACAATATGTGACATAAGTCACTTTACCCCAGAATGTACTCAGGGAGTACACATCACGTTCAAAATCATTAACAATAAAATGGATTACATATATTAATTTCACAACCATCAGTACATACTGCTACTAAAAGTATTTTGTATGTCGATAAAATATGTACTGTACATTAGAAATTTTTCCTACATACAAAATGGTTTAACAGCAGTATGTATTGATGGTTTTGAAATACAGGAATATAATGCATTTTACTCTTAATGGTTTTAAGCTTGACATGTACTCCCTGATGATGGCATGGTTGTGACGAAACACGTAAGGGTAAAGTGACTATGGCTGTATCATACACTCTACGTGCATTTAGTTGCCACGTAAAGGAAAATAGTAACCCGCAGGATGTTTTGTTTCTTTCGGAATTATAAGATTCTATTGGCATGTGTCTTTCCGTTTAGCGAACAAGGCTGCAACTTGTAAGTTAGAATTCACTTCATTTCATTTGCTCCCGTACTCGTATAATAATGATTCCGGCAGTTGGCATACTTCCTATTGCCTGAATTTTAATGAAATATATATATATATATATATATATATATATATATATCCTAGGCATCTGTTATATTGAAGTATAACAGGATTACATCCACAAAGTCCCCGTGATTTTGCTCGACAACCTTCAGCGCTAGTCTCACAAACCCTACGGCCCTCCTACCTCAGTCACATGATTGCAGGTGATGCGTAAGCAGACAAATACTGGCACCTCCACCGCTCTGACTGCAGAAACACATTGGTCTACGCGCACACGACTTCGCGCACTCTCCCGACTTGTGACGTCAGCCTAGGCTCGCTAACGTTATCTGCGCTTGAAGCTGGAGACTTTGGTGCATGAATGCTTCTAGAATTTAATAATTAAATTTGTAGGTGCTAATCGTACAGGAAGTAGGGTTCACATTCTCTGTCTCCACTTATATTTACCTGCAGCTCCCACTCTCCCATATCTACCCCAACAAAAGTGTTTTCTACTAGCACAGTTTATCACGTGATTGTCACCACCAACGTTCGATCGAAGCGAATCTCGCGGGCGAGAGGGGAGTGTGGGGAAAAGCGCTGCGTGAAGGATCATAACCACTAAAGGGAAATATGCAGGGAGTCGGCCCATGGGACTGCTTTCTGTGGTCTGAGTGCAGTAAGCCTTAATTTTGGAAACCTCACTGACCCAAATGATTTGGCATTTTTAATAGAATGTAAACTACAGTTCCGAGTTTAATACAAATGCTAATATTAAAATTGTTTTTTTAATAGTAAGCGTAGATGTAAACAAGATTTAAGTAGGTGACAGTGGACCCCACCGAAGGTAAGCGCTGCAGGAACTGGCAGGTCTTCACGTTCTTTCTCATTTTCTGTAGTAGGTTTCATTGGGGGCCCCCCCCCCTAGAATATGCTGGCAATCGGGTGATGGGCAATGCTCGTGTGTCATGTTCCTATCGATTTTCTTCGGAATAAGGGTTTGTGGTTTCTGTCATTGATTTGTTGTTGTGGTATTAGTTCCGACGTCTCTCGCTGCCCTAAGTTTAGGACTTCGCGGGCACTCCCAAAATGTTTATTGTACTGTGTAACTTAACATTATCTCCTAGAGACTCATTCTGATTTTAGGTTTATACGTACGTACGTACGTACATATATAGGTACACATATAAACGTATATATACACATGTGCGTACATGTGTATGTGCTTATATGCATACATGCATGCATTCGTACATAGTGCATAAATACATGGGTTCGTACATTGATACATAATGTACACATACCTACGTAATACATACATACCTACATACACACATACATACATACATACACACACACGTACATACATACATACATACATACATACATACATACATACACACATACATACCTACATACATACATACATACATACATACATACATACATACATGCACACACACGTACAAACACGCACGCACACACACGTCAACACGCAAAGTGTTTCAGAAAGACTGGTTATTGATACTGAGAATCTTTTATAACTAAATACCTGAGAGGTTCCCAAACTAAATGTAACGTAGCTCTTCTTTCTTCTAACCGTTCCTAAATGCGCCGTGTCGTGGAATCAAACAAACGTAGCTGTCCGTCTGTGATAGCTCGGACGGCTGCTGATACATTTTACCGTCCAGTTGAGTTGTTAAAAGAGACTCACGGGCGTATCTGGGCTAGTAACATTTGGAAGCGGGGAGGGGGGCGGGCAAAATCCTTCGTGAGTATTAGGAACTTTAACTTAGTAGCCACAAAAATATCTTTAAGTAGAAGAAATATTGAAGGGGCATTTCCCACCTTGGCCCCCCCCCCCCCAAATTTGGGGCTAAGAGACATTTACTTATTATTTAAACATGTTAGATTTCTTCTACTTGTCACTTTAAGCCACTTCCCTTTCGTTAAACATTTCTGAGACTGAAGTAATTAATTTTGGTCGATCGCTATATTTGTTTCTATTCATTAAAACTGAAGGTAAATATTTCATTAATTTCTATGTCTTTTTTTTTTTTGTTGACGCAATGGACTTGATATTTCATGCGGCAATGAAACTGATCCTTAAACCAACAATAGCAACCTGTAACATTCATATGGCATTGTTAGCTGAAGATCAGTTTTCTAGCTGCAGGATATACTGCGTTAGGCAGCTCTTCCCGCGCGGTTGCAAACACGTGCATTGATTGGTTCGCAGATAAGTTTGTGCAAGAGACGAGACTGTCACACACTGAAACCACGGCATTCTGAAATACGACAGCTGCGAAGACACTGAACCGAAATTCACGGGCAAAAACATGCTTTCTGTCTACCTCATTCCAGTAGCGCCAGTATGTCCTGCACCTGCAACATGATATATACTGACTCTCCCCATACAACTGTGAGGATTTGCATTGCCTTCTGGGTTATGACATCTCAACACTGAGCAAGCTGACTCAGTCGGTAATGTTTCTTGCTTCTGTTCTTCATATACCTGGCTCGAACCTCGAGCGGAACGGTGACTAACCTGAATTTTTCTTATTTCTTTTAATCCCTCGAAGCAGCCTCCTGCAAGAGTAGGTAAAATTAAGCCACATGCACTTTATTGTACCAGCCTCTCAGTCTGTTGTTACTGTCGTAAGATCATTCAACCGTGCAGTCTCAGCTACTGACGTCTTTCTTAAATAGAATACTAATAAAATGGACGGTGTGCCATCTACCCTGTGACATGACCCATAAAACCAAAATTAAATCATGCCAGAAAATTAATAAATGTCACAATGGTTGAGGAAACCAATCCTGCGCGAGGACACGCGTCTCAGAAATGATATCTGAGTCCGCCAAAGTACCGGGTCTTCGAAGCTTAATAATTACTGTTCTTGCTTAGTACATAGATACCTTCGGCTTCGATTGCGAACCCGATAGCTGCTTTATCCTGGTTTTTATTTACTTTTTATGTTTCTGTCGGCAAGTTGACGGATAGTACTTTAACCCTTGAAAGACGAAGCGTATCTGTTTTATATAAGGACTCAGTGCGTACCGAGCTGTAAACACTCTCCACTTCGGTTCTAAAAACCAGTCTCTTAATGTTTTATAAGGCAAAAGTTGCTGTTTGTTCTGAGATCCGTACAAAACACATAAACGCAATGTGGGCACCACGTAGAATTTTTTAATGTTAAACCTGGTGGTACGTAAAGTTACCGCTAGGCTTTAAAAGGTTAAATTACTCTACAACCTCCTCTCTCCACACCGTTCGTACTTTATTTTTCACAGTTATTCTTCTTCTCGCTTTCTCTGGGTGTAAAGCCTCCTGGGATGTAAAGGTGACTGCTTACTGCCATCTAGTGACGAGGTCATGTATGAGTAGAATTGTACATCCAGTTGTTCATACGTCTTCATATAGCACACGAGACGGTTTTTTTTTTAGTTTACATTCTGCCGCTCGAACTTTTGTGTCATAGGCAAAATGTAAACCGTTGCCATTGAAGCCAGTAACTGACATTACCCGTCTTTATACACATACATAGAAGTGTTTTGTGGTGCAGGTTTGCTAACACACTGTTGTCCTATACGTTCTATGCATAAACATATTACGTAACGTGTACGGGTGCAATGTCCATTACAGTGGGTTACGCTTCATCGATACAACCAAGAATCGCTTCGCACCTCAACGTCACGCCCCCATTCCGTGCTGTAATGCCTAGAAAAACCCAAAAATATCTGCCATTCAGTAATTCCAAAGTGTAACTTCCAGTGCCAGGAAAATGAACAGGTTTATTTCATAAAATCTTATGCCTGTCTTCTGGATAAAAAATGTACCACAAATTAAATTGAACGACTTCTCAGAGTGGGGTTTAATTATAATGAAAATAATGACAATACTGGTCTTTAGCACTCGATAATTAGACATAGAAAACTGACTCAGAGAAGAACAGCATTAATTTATTTTTTGAGTGTGCCAATAAACTTGTTAATTAACAAACGAACAGTAATTTGATTCAAGTCTTGGTCGTAGAAAATTTATCCTGGCTAAACTTTTGATGCCGACCCTGGCGGCCGCGTAGTTTAAGGCGTGGGTCTGCGGGCGCTAGCTCGCTAGGACTTGGGGTCCAATCCAGCCGGGAGCATGGATGTCTGTCTTTTGTGAGTATTGTGTGTCGTCAGATAGAGGTCTCTCCGATGGGCCGATCACTCGTCTAGAGGAGTCCTACCGATTGTGGTGTGTCTAACAGAGTGTGATCTCGAAACCTCGAGGAGGAGCAGGCTTAGGGTCATCAGGGCTGTCGAACCATGAAGAAAGGCGTTTTATTCTTATATTTCCCACTGTCCTTCAAGCTCAAGTGTGTAATATACTTTAGAAAGGTTATGAATAATTCACCTGTGCTTTGTAGTGCGCTGAATATAATACTGAGTTTAAGTAACGGATAAAGGCGATAGAGTCTTTACATACCCACCATAACAACCAACCCAACACTTTAACTATTATCTTGTCCATAATGGTAATAATAATAATAATAATAATAATAATAATTCAATGGCGTTTATTAACGTGCAGGCTTAACAGCACAAGTGCCAATTACAAAGCCAGCACAAGAACACAAATACAACACAAAACAGTACAAATACACAAAAACAAAACACTAAACAGACAAAACAAAACAAGTATTGCAGAAAGTAAGTAACACAGAAATTCTGGGACAAAATCCCTAGAAAAGTGGAAAGACACAGATAAATTAATTTAAATATGTGACACATTAACGCAGAATCAGTTATAATAATAACAAATCATTAATTAAAACAGAACTACATTGAATATACAGCTATCCCTAATAACAGTTAAAATTCAGTCTAATTGAATGCAGTTCAAATGACACAAACAAAACACATAGTCACAAATACAAAACACAAGAAACTAGACAGAACAAAACAAAACCAATATTGCAGGAAAAAGAGAATGTAAAAGTGCTGGGGCAAAACCCCTATACCCTGAAACCTGGTAACAAATCGTTAATCAAAACTGGCCTACAATTGAATGTACAACTATCGCTAATAATAATAATAATAATAATAATAATAATAATAATATAACATTTTACACTTTTTAAGCGACAGTGTATTAATTCTGCAGTTACTTAGGCTCCACAGACAGTAACATTTCTGGCTAGTTTATGTAGCCTAGAAACGGATGTGAACCAGAAGAAACAATGGTGATAGAAAGGTTTCATCGACCCTTGGTGAAGTTAAATTTCCTTTATACCTTGAAATTCCCGTTCATGTTCTGGTAAGTGTGGGGTGGTGCACCTTGAGCTACCTGTACGCAATTTAGCACGCGTATTACAGCTGCATGTTGGGGATGCTGCAGAGAGCATGGCTGTGATTATTGCTGAAAGGATTTAGGACCACTCTGTTCTATTATATTCTGTTCTTGTGTATCTACTCTATTCTATTCACGTTTATTCTTTTATACTGTAGACTATTACGTCCTATTCGATTCAGTTCTATTCTGAATAACTCCATATTACACAGAAGCTTGTAGTAGTTTAGTCAGACAAAAATTCTCAGCCTTTATAAGACACAAATTTTGTGAGCTTTGACGTCAGTACTGAGGCAGCTACTTCTTTTGAATATGACTTCCTAGATTTCAATAGTTAGAAGTATTTTAGAAGACCGTGCTGCCTGTCTATTCAAGGTGTGATATTGGCAACCGATTCCAATAAAATTCATGACGTCACATTCCAGAGTAACCTAATATTATCCCGCGTGTTTGTTGCCATATTCGGAACAGTACCTCCATTCCAGTAGAAAGCTGCAAACGACTATAAGAATAATTGCAATTCAAATGACCGATGTGGAAGGGGAAAGGAATAATTGACCCAGTAACTAGTGGTGGCACTTTCTAAGGTAGGAAAAATATACATACCTTGAAAGGAATGTGAAGTGATAAAACATTGTATGAACTAAATACTGTGCTGGATTTCAAAAAACATCTTTTTCGTTGGTCCCTGTCTCCTCCCCACCCATTGTTGTCACTAATGTTGCAGCTCTGCTGAGTGATTAAAGAGACAATACAGAGCTGTAATTAAAGGCAGGAAAGTTTCGTTATTTGTATTTGCTTGGTGATTATTTCGTATCTGGGAGGCTGACGGAATTAGAACGGCTTATTGCTATAGAAACTGACGAAAAGCCTGCTTTTTAGCTGTAGCTATTAATCAGTTGGCTGCAACATTTCCATCCACTGATAAAGTGCTTTTATTGTGCATTGTATAATCTTCCGTAGAATGTATAGTAAATGACTGATAAAATAAGATATGGGAGAGAAACACATTGTTTTAGGGTGTTTGGAATATCGAGGTAACGAGGGCCGGCATTTATTTCTGGCTTGTTTTAAGATGCGTTCTTTAATTCAGAGCAGGGGAGCACAAATTTTCCAAAAAATCTACGAGCCATTTCTAAGTTCTAGACACCAGAAGCGTGACATGAAGCAACTGCCATACTAACGGCCCACAGTTATTAAAAGTGCCACGGTAAAATAACTTAGTCCTACCGCCATATGACGTCCAGCATTTGTGCACCCCTGTTTCAGACTAAATAGCATGGAATATTAGGATGACCAATGAACAATCGATTACAGAGTATTCGGAAGCAAGATTTCGTAGCCTAATAGAGGCATTCTCCGTGCTGTTGCCGGGAGGGACTGAGGGAAGATGCAGTCCTCTGGTCCTGCGAACCAGGCCGAGAGACGAGCCAGGCATATTTCAAGTACAAGTCCAGAACATTAACGCTACACCAGACCGACTGGTGCGAGTACATTAAAATGGATGCCTGGGAAATAGAATGAAGTTGGATTGATTTATTTGGGTAGGGGAATAGAAGGTGCGTTTTGGGACCTTTTATAACAAGAATTTAATTTTTGGTCCATATACCACTTATATATAAGAATACTAAATAGGCAGTGTAGCAAAACTCAATAAGTTTTTGTTATTTAATATACAATACAACATATTCCAGCCTGCATGGCCATTAGCAGGTGTTCGGATATTAAACACTTACTGGAAAGTTAAACGCGACAGTCCTTTTGATTTAAAATGCGCAATTCTTAGACAAGAAAAATGGCTGCAGTTTCTATCATAATATCTTATTTTCAGTAATTGGAAGAGAACACGATAAAACAGAAATCATAGCACAAATGTGATATTCTTTTAAAATTTCTATTTGGTTGTGAAGAATGGCAGCGCATTTTCTTTTTGACCTTACTGTTGTACTTAGCCTTACTCTAAGTACCCGATAATATTATATTTTTCATTCCATGCACTGTCTATATCCAGTTCACACAACTAGACCAACAAAACTCACAATACTGTTCCTTAAATATTTATATTACAATGTCACATTGAATATTCCTACATGTTTCGATCCCCAACGGATCATCATCAAGGAATCAAATGAAAGTAACACAGCAAAACAAAAAAGTAGCTAACTTTTCATGCAGTAGAAAGATTTAAAAGAGTCAAATAATTAAGTTTAGGCAGTTTCTTGTAGTATAGTTGTGTAAGTGTAGTGGATCATGGTGTACCGTGTATCGGAGACAGCGTACCTACCGAACGAAGGACCACACTGTAATGTGTTATCCATACTATTAAAAGGTAAAGCAGTCCCATTACAGGCCCACAGGGTTCCAGGACGTCGAGGCTCCCAGATTTCTAGACAGTCGGCACATGAAGGTGGTAAGGTTGTCAGCCATACGCACCGGCCGCATTTACCCCCAAGATAATATTCCTGGTACTCATTTCTGTTAGAGGCTGAGTCGGCATAGTGCGACCGACAGGATTATGTCAATGAAAAAATCCACTGACACCATCGGGAATCGAACCCGCGACCTGCCGGTTTGTAGCGCAGTGCCTCAACCAACTGCGCCACCGCAGCCCCCAGCCATGCTATTAAAATGCTAAATCAGCAAAGGTAGCAGAAATCATTGGTTTGACGCCGCTAATACCAAAACTAAAATAGTAGAGAAAACACGACCTTGTTTTATTTTTCTAAATTTGGCATAAATCTTATTTTCATTTTCTGATTTTCCTGGCTGATTAAATTCTAAAGCAAAGCAATCTTATAAGCAAACGGTAAGCTCAAATGAATAAATTCATGCTGAGAATGACTCCTGCATCTCTACTCAAAACTTCTGAATTCTTATGCGGGAGTGAGCATTCTCTACGATATTCTTCGCTTTTAGATGAATGGCATTGGCAGCTTGTTGGGGCTTACAGAAGACTGGAGGAAACGATAAATAACGGTCGTTAGTGGCCTCGTTAGCCTGCTTCCTTACTTACTTCACTACTCCACACCGGCCCTTAAAATTCCGACCAACGATTTTTCGAGAAAACGCTAAATTACCACAGCCGTTTGCACGGAGGCGATGCATAGTCTAGCTTACACCATCTAATTCATCTACAGCTTATACTGTAAGAAAGTGCAGAAATGTTTAAAAACGAAAGGAATATGGCGTGGCTTATGCAGTAGCGCAGTTGGTTGAGGCACTGCACTACGAACCGGAAGGTCGCATTTTGGATTCCCGATGGGGTCACTGGTATTTTTCATTGACATAATCCTTCCGGCCGCACTATGGCCCTGGGGTCGACTCAGCCTCTAACAGAAATGAGTACCAGGAGTATCTCCTGAGGGGTAAAGGCGGTCGGTGCGTAGGTCTGACAACCTTGCCACCTTCACGTGCCGATAGTGTAGAAATTCTGGGAGCCTGAACCTCCTGGAGCCTAAGGGGCTCTCCAGGTCTCTATAGGGTTTGCCTTACCTATAACTAACTATAGCAATAATAAAATTTAGGATGCAAGCAATAAAAGTTCTGATTCGACTAAGATCCGATGCGAAGACCATTAGCGACACTTCCAAATCACTAACTAGTATACTAGATTATATTGTTAGTCGAAGAATCTGCATTATCTAAAAACGACTTAACTTCGCCAACTATGTGCAGTTCTACCAGCAACTCCTTGTTTGAAGAATTCGTTTAATTTTGCACACCTCTTTGTACATTTTTATCATTATCTCCTGCAGTTATAACATCATAATCACTGGCGGAAGGGTGTTCCATTTATATAAACAGCACGTTATATTCTAGTATTTTTATGATACTGTCAGTACGTATGTTAAACTCTGGTGCACGGCAGGCACTTGTTGTTAAGCCTCAGTTGGCGGTCACAAATTCTCTCTCTCTCTCTCTCTCTCTCTCTGCCCCATTGCCTTGATGTTTGCGCTTTCTCATTCCCTTACCAAGTTTAGTTTTAACTTCGTAGAAATTGTGCGTTAAAATTTGTGACACGCCGATAAAGTTACCGCTTCTACTGGGATGGTGCGCGCTTGCTTGGGGCAAAGATCAGCGTTATCTTCTGCTAACCACTGCTACTAATGTTGTCACCTCCCTCTTGCTCTGGCTTTCAATAGGCTTTCTGCGGAAAGTTTGAAATCCTCGGCGTGATGTAACCCAGTATTTGGCTGCGGTCGTTCCATACCCTGAACAGCTTGTTTCCGTCAAGTGCACATGGGCATCCAAAACAAGCGGTATCTTACAAGGACGGAAATAACGACACGTGTTCTGTTGTGACGTCATAGAAGTAATGCTTTTGTGCTATGCAAAATGGGACCAACGTCGTATGACATACTGCGAGATTTGAGGTTCGCACCTTCATGTTGATGAAAATTCAGACATTCTGGTTTCCACACATTGTCTTTCCAAATATAGTATGTGCAATCAACGAGCAACCGTGGATTTCATTTAGGTGGGATGGGAAGGTAATTGTACGCATGCGCATTACTCTGTTACTGAAAACCTCTGTCACATACATGCTTTATACACACACACGCGCGCGCGCGCGCGCACGCACGCAAGCACGCACACACACACACAGAGTTGGAATCGATTATAACGTCACGAAGGAACTGAATATTTTGTGTCGTTATGAACGAGCATTGTTCTAACCGAGAAATGTAATGTGATTAACAGTGAGTAATTCATTGTTAACACAGCAGATTGGGCGCTATAGATGTGTTGTATGAAGCGATGTCGTTTTAACCGGGTTGGACTCTAAATTTCTTATCCTATAATGCAGACATGGACCTGAATAGCGTAGCCGGTATAACGACTGGCTACGGGCTGGACGGTCCGGGAATCGTATCCCGGTGGGGGCGAGATTTTCCGCACCCGTCCAGATAGGCCCTGGGGCCCACCCAGCCTCCAGTACAATGGGTACTGCATCTCTTTCGTGGGGGTAAACCGGCCGGCGCGTGGCGTTGACCACCTACCTCAATCTAGCGCCGAGGTTGAGGAAAGAGTAGAGCTATACCTCTACTGTGACTCTTGGCCTTCATGGTCTGTTCTAGGGTGGACTTTACCTTTATAGTGCAGCTAACTGCACTGAAATTTTAGTGACAGAGCCGAACGTAAATTCTATATCGCCCTGCCAGTCCAGCTCTGCCGGTTTTTCGTATCTTGACCGTAATAAGGTAATTACGTTAAGTGCGAATGAAATGGGTAATTAGCAATCCAATTATCATTTAAAACAACACTGTGTCTGTGAGAAAGAGAAGTAAAAATGTTTTTGTAATATCACCCCTACCTTAAGGAGTACAAGTAAATTTCATGTGGAGGAAAATGCATCTTTCTGTTTGGAACTGACGCTGTGGACTCTGTAAGCTTTAAATGCGGTGTGCCATAAATTCTAGTATCGAAGTTTTTGTTAACCTATTTTTAGATAATTTTTAAATGTTTGATTTGTTTAATCTGTCGACAGTCGCGGAAAACCAGTACCGTTTAGTCCATTTAAATCCATTAATCAGTCACTCAATAGCTATCAGCAAGCGTTCAGTGTTCTAAACAGTAAACATAAAAGTAGTGAATCCCATAATGCACGGAAACACCATCTCATTAGTGAGGATATTATCTGTCGCTTAGAAATTAATGAGATTTTACTAATTGGTGCAAATCGTGAGATTCTGGGTATTGTAAACGCGTATAATTCCGTAATAATATACACGATGAATATTTATGTGCGACGTTGTCATTTACTTAACAATTTTTTACATGAAAGTCGATAGCATCTTGTAATAGACTTATTTTCTAATTTTACGCATGGTGATGATCCCTTAACTCACAAAAGCATAGCTCATTCTGTATAATAACTAGGCTATCGACTGGACGATGCCGGGACCTGTTCGCGGCGTAGAAAAGAGATTTTTCTTGTCCCCCAAATGTCTAGAATGGCCCTGAAATCCACCCAACCTACAATGCAATGGGTGGTATTGCCTGTCTGCTTCACTTCCCACCAACAGCGGGTGGAGGGGACTGAGGCGTAAAGCTGACTGCTGTCTGTCATTTGAAGCCGAATTTAATAATGTGGTTAGCTGTGCATCTACCCAACATAATTATGTCTCCAGGAAATGCACAGAGCAGATTTATCTTTCCCAGAAATACATTTTTAGTCGGTGCAGGCAACGTGTAATGGGCAGTCGTTGTGAGTAGGATACCGGGATCCGTGTTCCATAAATTAGGGGCATTTATTGATTGAGTGAATATCGGTGTTTCAAAAAGAATTTTTTTCGATGGTATTACTTCATTAATGTTCAGAATTGTGTCTGTTTGGCTTTGAGGTACGGAATTTACGAACATGGTGTCCATGTTGCGGTTGGGAGGAATTTCCAGTCCATTGTTTTTCTTCCGAACATATAAGACAAGAATTACCTGTCTGGTTAAAGACGTACGTGCCCGGCACGTGATATTTAGCAAGCTATTTAAGCGTTCTTACTGTGCGTACAATGATTTTGCGGGTTTGAAACACTCTGGAGACAGTGTTCTTTTTCATAACTGTCTTTTATGGTGAAAATCTTATAATAACCCGCCCGTACACTGAATAAATTTTATTAATTTTGAAACAGAGGTTTAGGGATGCTTAAAATTTAGTGGAGGATGTTTCCAAGAAGAGGAAGAAAAAGAAAAAGAAAAAGAAAAAGAAAAAGAAAAAGAAAAAGAAAAAGAAAAAGAAAAAGAAAAAAGAAAAAGTTACACAAATTAGGGATAGGCTTTCGTCTAAGTTGTATTCAGGTGTTTCGGCATTAGTTATTAACCCTCTGCGGCCGAACGGAAAAACACTGTTCCGCAACTCCATGTCGTTTTTAAATTTTCTGCAGCTATAATCACACGTCTCTTTTTCACAGTACTTGTCTAAAAGGCTTGTATAGGCGTAAGAGAGTTGTGAAATTTAATTATGGTTAAAATTATCACAAATGACGTTTAATTTTTCTTACTAACAACCTTACGATTTTTCTAGGGGTGACGAATTATTTACAGGCGTCTGCAGGCAATAATTTTTATGTTTTTCCTCATACTGGCGATGTGAAGGAAATAAACACATATAAAGGACCTTCCGACAAGTCTCTCTCTTCCTTCATGCAGCCCATCTGTAAAATCCACACCCCTTCACCCCCCCCCCTTATTTCATAAATAAAACGCTGCTGGCAAATGTTATTTCGGTAATTACGTTAGCAATATTTGCTTACATTTGTGCGTTACGGGTTTCCATTTTAGTGTCAGTTGGACCACAGAAATGCAGTTTGCCCTGATATACCTCGAAACGTGGGGCACACAACCCTTTGTTGCATTCTCAACGCTTGAATTTCGTTCTTTTTTCTTTGTTTTTGGCGGAACGAACATGTCGCCGAATTCTATCACACAGCGGAAGCCCGCATCAGATTTATCTTATCGGTGATTCGTGGCACTGCACTGCCTGGCTTATCGCGTGTTATGCCCAGCACAGGAAATGGACCGACATGTTGAGTTCAAGACAGACATAAGTATGAAGCTAAAATTCAAAGTAGTCGCGAAGAATACCTTGCAGCGGCATGAAGGACATTTTCCTCTGGTCTCATATTGCACTAACCAGAGCGACGAACGCCTGTATGTGTTTCTTTCTTCTTCCACTCTTTGCATATGAAGTCAGCACCCAGATAAATGCGAAACCTGAACATCAGCACAAGGTCGCCACCTAAACAGCGCCTCTGCAACGACGAGGACAAGTACAGTCAGCTCCAAATTTTGTAGTATAGTGTCTCCACTTACAGCACGGGATATTTGAAAAGAACATATCTACAAAACGAAGCTTACAGTAAAAAATAGAAAAAAAGTGACCTTCAACTAAGCTGCATAAAAATAGGCGGATTTTCTTGAAGCTTGCGCAACAGATAGTTGGATTCGTTCTTAAGCGTGTGCCATTTATTTGAAATTTTTATATTTAAAAATGTATGAAATACAAAGGACCATATCGGCAAGGGCGAAAACGGGCATTTAAAGCGAAAAGAACTCCGGCCGTCAGCGGCCACTCTGGGATTTAAATCTCCGGTACGTTAAAGGTTAAGAGAGTTTAATCATGTTTTATCACATGAATGTCTGGGTACGAATTCTCCCCTGAAAATTCATTGCGTCTTGCATATCTTTAGGCGAGCCCTGTTTCAAGTAAGGCCATAGCACTTCGCCGTCATAAGAGTTGACCTTCAACGTCACACGGAACAATTTTGATTCCTTCATACCTTTCTTTGTTTCTTTTAATTGTTTCATGAAATGCGAATTTAATTACACCTATATATTTCTTGACCAAATACAAATTTAAACTTCCTTGTTTCCATGATTTATTTTTGTGTACATATGTAGAGAGCAAGGGAAAGATTAGAGAATTCATATGCAAAATATCTACCTACTCGCATGTCGTATATAGACAGCCATGAAGGGAATCACGTGTCCTATAGCCTATTTGACACGAATGACCTTTTGCAAATTTCTTAATTGTTTTTCGCGTCTTTATTAAAGTAGAATTGAAACCAATTTAATTAAATAACTCTGAAATGAGGGAATAAATGCGAACGACTGTTCTGTTGCATTTATAAAATTTTGTAAAATTGTTTCCACTTGAGGTTAATAAGGACTCACCTCCATCTAGTGCTCAGATTAAGAGTGAATGGAACTTTACCTCCACTTCCTCATACAGACTATATTTATGATATCAACATGGACAAATTTACCTTTACAGCTAAGGGCGGGATGGCTATATTGCAAAACGACTGTAGGTGGGGTAGTTCTGAAATTCAGGCTTTTTAAATACCAATTACTCTTCGCCTGCTCTGTTGCAGGGTTGTATAAATCCTGGGAGCTAAGTCACCTTAGCGACTAACTTTTTAAGGCTACGCCTAGTGTTTATGTGTACTCAATATGGAACTTGCCTCATGTGGCCTGTTTGGGGCATAGGATTTTGAGGTGGATCCTCGATTTTTGGAAAAGTGTTTAATTCTGCTTTACTGTTGTGTAGCAGAATAACAGAATTATTAATCAATTCCACCGTAAATCTTAATTTCTGATTGATGTTCCCATGTTGTTTAGTTACACATTCAACTGAATCTGAATTTATGTCCTCTCAACTTTTCTATCAGTTTGTAGGTGTAGACAATAAAAAGGTAAATCCATGGATTGGAGAACTGAAAACTTTATTTCCATCAAAATACAGTCGAACCCGTTTATAATGACATCGGGTAATGCAACACCTCGTCTATAGCGTCAGATATTTTGTGGTACCAATTAATTCCTCGCTATTAACCGTAAAATTATATTTCCCGCTTAGAACAACACTCGTTTATAACGACACAAAATATTCAGTCCCTTTCGTGATGTTATAACCGACTTCGACTCTATTAATTTTTGTGCATGCTGGTTATTTCTTTACAAAATCCTGTGTGGTAAAATATTTATAAAGAAATATATTTTATATTTCTTTATAAATAATATATAATCTATATTAATATTTGTATTATAATCATATATGACATGTGAGAATACAGATTAGTAGATAGCGGTATAACTGAAATCACAGTCCATCAGATATTGATTTTCGTACACCGTAGTTCCTTTGTATTGTTTTACATTGACGTATCTGACGCTTCAAACTTCTCATGGATTGAATGTGACAAAACGCACTCCTATCCTTCTGTTGCCGATACACCGTCTTAACGTGTTGGGGATTCTGACTTCTGTGTGGGACATGAAACATTATAACGTCTGTCGGGGCGCAGAAAATCTTGTCTTGGCATGTATGTGGATATTACCTTGCAGAAGGCCATCATCCATTCTTTCTCGTTACTGGCGAGTTTATATTAGGATAATAATTTAACGCCTTTCAACACTGAACTTACTTATAGTTTATTAACTTTTCAATTTATTCTTGAAAAGTTATCAAGTCCGCCGCCTTCTGTACTTTGGCTGGGAGTAGATTGTGTAATAAAGAACAGAACGCTATCTGAGATTTTCAAGAGCGTAATTTGAATAGGTCAGTATGTCGCTGGAAACACAATCAACATTCGGCTTACATAGCTCTGAAAATGCCACATAAGGTAAGGTAAGTGTGCCCTTAATATGGGTCAATATTTATGCTATTTTATTAGCCATGTGATGACAGATTGACAATTACAGGCAGTAGGGTTGAAGCGGTCTTAAATTGTCTGTCCCTTTTTAACAGAACGTACACACACGTTCCTGTAATGGAAAATAAAAATCAAAATTAATTAATCACAAGAATTTACAAGAGGTTTATAATTCTGTATTTAATTACGAAGTTCTTTAATTTCAGAAGTTGGGACTGTGACTGCAGGTGAGGACAAGATTTATAACTAAAGTAACAAGCTCACTAGTGAGTCTCGTTAAATTTGACGTTTGTAAATTGCTGAATTATATTCCCGTAAGGTGGAATACGAGACGCTGTAGTGATTGGCTTGTATCATAACCCTTCTCTAAACGCCAATACCACTTCATTGAAATTGCATTTAATTATAACTTATGTTTAATTAAATTCTGGTTACTTTTAGATACAGTAAGCTACACATAGTTCATGTCGTAACTTCCCAGTGCAGATTAATTGAAGTATTTTGGTTATACAACTCTTAGATATTCTGGGTAGCAAAGTAGGTCAGTAGAGAGCTGCGATATTTTGCTCTCTAAGAGACACTTCGCATCGTCGGCAGATATAGTGCATTACGGAAACATAAATCTCTTATTTGCTGCTATTAGGGGCAGTAGGAACTGAAGGAAGGATTTATATATTAAGTTTAATGTGAGAACAGAGATTGAAAGTTTCAGTAACTATGGCTACAAGCTCCATACGACTGCTTTGTGAAAGATGAGGTTATTTAAGACAGTGTGTCACAACCCGTTAAAATTAGACGATCGAAGACACAAGACGCGATGTCTGAAAAATAAAATTTCTTATTAATGAGTAATATAATTCTAATATTTGCGTAATTCCAAAATTCAATTCTTTTGACAAAGATAAATTTTATTTTTACTATGGTGGTGCTATTTTTTTCTTTTTGACAAAATAATCAATGGGAATAAAGATACAAGGGATTAATAACATTTAACAGTAACAAGAAATTTTCCATCCTCACAGTATTTAAAAATAATAAAACTGTCAGCTACAGGAAGTTTGTGATTATTTCATATTTACTGTTTAAATATAACAAACAATTAACCAAGAGCAAATATTAAGAGACAACAGTGTCTGCACACCTTGAAACAAGAAACAGGTAAATTTATATTGTATAAATTTTGTAAGAATGAAATCTCATTCTAAATTGACTCCTGTGTTCCTATAAGTCGTAATTTTTAATGTTTACATTTTAATCCTAGTATTTAGCCTGAAAATGACGTAGAATAGACGAAACGCGTTGCGTTAAGATTATATGCTTAATTAATAATAATAATAATAATAATAATAATAAAGTTGTGTCGACGGTGTGAATGCAGTGCTTATTATTATAGATAACACAACGGGGTGCCATCCATTAAAAGGAAACAAGAATGTTTTAAACTAAAGTTTTTCGGCATAAATGGAATATCGGGTTTGCGCAAGATACCTTATTATGGTTTTCGGGTTGGAGAAATGAAAGGACACGCACAAATCTTTTACACTAAGATTATATTTCCTTTCTTGAGGTCTGTTTATTTGAGTGTCTGAAGCGAACCGAAATTTCGTGCTTAGAAGAACGGTGCTTACATTTCGTAACTTGAACATTGAATTAACGATAAGAATACTGTTTTGTCCATTAGCATAAAAACAACCTGTCTGGTGTACAGAGGAGGCCAGGGATCCACAACAAAAGAATGCCTAACATTTTTCCAAGTTTTATACATTTTATATTTTTAACATATATTGTTAGTTTTATTTGTGTAATTATACGCTCACAAGGAGCCCCCGATGTTGGTCCCACGAAGGGATCGAAACATGATGCACTGACCTACAGTTATCGTGTTTTATGATACCAAAATAAAATGAAGAGGGTGCATTTGTTGGCTTAGTATTGTATGTTGATCAGTAACAATGCACGGTGTGAATAGTATGAAATTTAATATGAAATGCTGAAATATTTAGAGAATTTTGAATGTGAATGCCCTTTGCACGTATAATATAAACATGACTAACCTAATAACAAGTTTAAACTATGGAAACTGGAACCTGAATTTCAAAGCTGCTAATATCAATTCCCTCACTGAGTTCCATTCCATTTATATTGTTATACCGGTTGGCTTAAGATGCATTATTATATTAGGTCAGCATTTATGCCATTCTTTTATTTCTATGCCAGTACGAGACACTGTGCAAGAATCGTTGACTTAGCGTTCTTGCAGGGGAAAATTTAGTTCTTTTCTGTCTCGTTATTGTAATAAAATTAAGCCTGTTGCATTACATTTGTTAATTCAATTCCCAGAATTAAGTTTCACGTAACATGCACGCACACAAAAACATACATGCATTTATTACAACATTTTACGCTGTCCAGCAAGTTTGATGCACAGTAATCATCGTACGTCCGTTTACCGTTTTCGATCCTTTAATTATGTATGGCTTACACATGAGGCCGGAGTCGTTATCAGTATTTTTAAACCCGTTGCGAATTTATGTCAATTAGGTAGTTTCCACTGTTCACCGCTATGATTAGGACGTTGGCGATATTCAACCCCACACTTTTCGACTTCCAGTTTGATGATTATAACAGGTGTATGTGACATTTCGACTTTAAGCCGGAAGAAGGGCAGCCTTCATGCATTTTCATAACATTTATCTGCCCCTATGTAATACTACCTTAAAACAGCCTATGGCCTTTTTATCCTACATTTTTCTAACTCAAAATTCGTAATGACATTACCGTCGCATATTGAGCAGCTTTTAAGTAATGTATGTGAAAACAAACTTGAAAATGAATCAGGAATCTCCTGATTGACAGAGAACTTAAGATGGATGATTCTGAAGGATGGGGGAAGAGAAGTGCGCTCTGTATGAATACACTGCTGCTTCAAATAGATGCAACCTACAATGGGCTTGCAGCACGCATGCAGTACCCGCTTAGACGCAGAAATCATGTTGGTGTAACAGTTTTTTTTAAAATACAATTTTTATACATTTTGGAACAAAGAGGGATTACGGATCTTTCATTAGCCAACGTAGATGTCCATTAAAAATTAAATTCTAATGTTTTTTGAACGTTCTTTTTCTCCTACTTTCTTCCTGTCTTATTCATTTCTCATCCTTTTCATTTGTAATAGATGTGACAGTAGTCACATGTCGAGGTCCCATAAGACTGCCATCTGATACCCATCAAGAGTAAGTACGCCCAATGTGAGTGCATATCATATAGGATATACACGCAGTATTAAACGCCGTTCTGTGTTAGGTTCCTCCATAACACATTCATTACGAAGAAAATAAAGTGCTGAAGAAATTAAGTGAGCTTTTATTTATGGAGAAGAGAACGCTGCGGACGTGATTTGAGATGAAGGAGAGGCTGAGGAAGACGCCGAGAACAATTATGAATTAAAGTATTCTAGATGAACGTACAATTACTGTACCTATTAATTCCTCGTACATTTTCTAACACCGCAATATTTATGTTTCTTTTAAAAACTCATCTCGCGAACATTCGTAATCCACCTTATGCTGTGGATGAAACAGATGGTAAGGTTCCGTTGGATAGAGCTAATCTTGGTCACTGGTGTAATATTTCCGAAAATATTGCCTTCTTATAAACCACAATTGAAACTGATGGGTTTGAACAATTAAGCCATAAAGACTTAAATACAAAAATTAACCTGAATTTTATTATATTTAATATTATACGTATTCCTTGTAATTGTCATATACACACAACAGATAGCCGAAACATGTAGAAGCGCAAAAAAGTTGATATACATTGAGCAGTAGCTGGAAACACTACAGTGTGTATAAACAATCCTGTTCAAAAATTCGTTTCCTACCGCACAGTGAACACACTGCCTATTGCTGTAAAAAATATAAAATTAGTTTTGCATATGGAAATAATCGCCTTTTTTCTTTAAAACCTTAAAACGACACAAACCATGGAAATGCACTCTGTTATCATAAAGTGGATTCTTGAATGCAAAAATGGTGCTATGTAAAATAACCTCTTGTTTCCAATTTGTATCCGGCATGATGGTGGTGACAAATGTTAAATAACTGTTCTTTATTCTGAGGCAGAATTCCTGTATACCAATAAACAATAGTTGCTTCGGTTCAAGCTAAAGAAATGAGTGTAAAAACAGTTACAATTTTGAAGCTAGTTTGCTCCAAAAACTTCTTTAATTCCAAAACATTTAATTTAAATTTTACAGACTAGAATGTGGCAGTTTCCTTTCGTGTTTAATTACAGTACTGAAATTAACTTGTAAAATCCACTCTTTTATTTGATTTGTAAAAATTCAATTAATGAACAGGAGACGACTGTACATGTCCGAGGTCGATGCAACCATCAGCAATGGGGGCCTATTGCAGCTGTCGGGTACTGGATTCAGTGCATGTTAATTTCATGAAGACTGAGCGAGGAATTGGAACACCGAGCATCAAAATCGTAAATTTCTTCTAATTCCACCAGAGGGACCCATATTATTAGAACACTTTTTGCACCAATTATGATAGTGTTCTTGTTGCAACGTATTAGGTTCTCGGCCTTTGTCTTGAGCTGTAATATTTTATTCCTCGGCCACCCCCCCCCCCTCCAGACACACGCTGAATAATGCCATATTTTGAAATATAAGTTGTCCATTACACCCAAATACTTCCCAATTTTTCACGTAGAGTTCTTATTCCATTTGACCCTATCTTGTATAATTGAGTATACGGTTACCATCAACACAGCTATTTATTGGTTTTTATTAACATTTTAAAGCCTAGCGGTAACTTTACGTACCACCAGGTTTAACACTAAAAAATTATACGTGGTGCCCACATTGCGTTTATGTGTTTTGTACGGATCTCAGAACAAACAGCATCTTTTGCCTTATAAAACATTAAGAGATTGGTTTTAATAACCGAAGTGGAGAGTGTTTACAGCGCGGTACGCACTGAGTCCTTATATAAAACAGACAGGCTTCGTCTTTAAAGGGTTAATATAAATTGATGGTTACATGTTTCGACTGAACGTTTTTCATCTTCAGGATAGTATGTGACTTAAAAATAAAATTACATTTACAAATGCCTTTTATGTTTAGACTGAGGTCTCAGCCGTTCGTATAGAACGCGTGCTAATTATCAGTAGGATTTAAAATAGTTATGCTTTCTTTGTCGGGGATGGCGTACCACTGACTTTTTTTCCAACTTTGTCACGAATTGAGATGTGATTAAGTAAGAGCGATTATACTTCAAGATTCAATAGCTGACTAAGCCGTAATGCCTTTCAGTTAGGTGTCCACCCCGTATTTCAGTCCTTATGGTCACCCAGTATCAGAAGGCTACAGAAATCGAAAATCTGTAACATGTATGTTATTTTGATCTATGAAGTACATGGACTCGAGTGTTAATAATTCTGTACCAAATTCATGGTTCGTATTTCAAAGAGACTAATCTGCTTTGATCCAAGGTACTTGGGAATAAATTTTATATATTGTACACTGTGCATATTTCTGTACTGTTAAGACAAAACAATAAATTATAACAAATTATAACAAATATGTACTTATAAGCGTGTGTGCGCTTGTTGGTTTGTCTTAACAGTACTTGGGAATAAGCAGCTAAGGTGAAGTTTTGGTGTTAACTGAGAGGCTCCAAAGATTTACAATTCATCTAAAATTTTTAGGAGAATTAAATGACGATAATACGAAGACAAGATCGGTAAGGTTGAGGTATAGATGGCAGGACAGAGCTATAACAGATCTTAAAGAAATGGAGTGTGTGTAAATAGCATTAAGCTGGCTCTTAACGGGGCCCTCTGACCGAATTATTCGACAACAGTTGCAATAAGGCACATACTTGTAGTTGATCGAATAAATGTAGGAACAAATAATATTAAAGAGAGAAAATAAATTTCTGCTCATATTCTGAAGGTACTTTTTATCGTTCGGCCACAGAATTATCGCAGTACAGCTGTTCATAGCGAGGAGTTCAAAGGAAGCCTTAATGGGGCCAATGCGCATGCTCCCTCTCTGTGCACGAGAAGAGAATCACTAAATTATGCCACCGATAAACCGGAGTGATATTGCTACATTAATTTGAGTAGCAAGCCTTTTACAACCGCATAGCATAGAGGCCCCTCTGGCACGGAAACTGCTGCGTTAATATTCCACTGTGTAGTAATTATATTCAGGCAAACTGACTGTGTACAAAAATCCAGTAACATTTATAATAGGATCTCGCGATTAAAATTATATCGTGAGGCTGCAATGCATTATTCATTTTTGCACTACGTTGCTACGATACAGATATTTTCATCAAAATACAAACACTTTTTTTAGATGTGAGTTATGTTTTCCTTTTCCCATTTTTCCCTCTTTTATTTATTTTCTTCTTCTCTTCTATCAAGTCACCTTTGCCTGTGACTTTGTAAAAATATTCTAAGTAGCTGATTCACCCAAACACTCTTGTATACCTACGTGCTTACCTTTTTACTATTTTCTACCCATTAGTTTGATAAAATATACACAAAGTACTGAATGCTCTATCCGTACTCTTAGCTTGACTCGCTTCTGTTTGTGGCAATATTCATCTCTTTGTAATATGTTGCCAAAAAATCAAGAAATCCTTTTTCGCGGTTTTTTCAATCCTGGTAAGCATACACCATACTTCATAAAGAATCGTCTGATTTATTTCTCTGTCCTGTCAGTGTCAAAAGCGTCCACAGTGTCGTGCTGGGAGGCTATAAACTCCACAATACAATCCCCTTAACCCTGCTCATAGATGAGGTGTCAGGGTTTGAATTCCTGATTTTAAACTCTTTAGGAAAGGAAATTTAGCTATAACGAACCTACAAACATTTGCAAAGCTGACTTTATGCCACTCATTTGTCGAGGATATGCCACTTATCATGCGAGGTGCGTAGGGCCCTACAGTGAGATTTCTCTCTCCCCTCTCCGTTTTATATAAAAATAACACATTCAAAACTCGTACACGCAGTTCTTTTCTTAAAAGCGGGACGAAATCTGCATTTACAATGATGTTTTGTGAGATAAAGGATAGCTAGTGCTGTGTGAAGTTCTTTCATATTATCTGTACAACTGAAATAAAAACGAGTAACGCCCGGTGAATAATAGGAAGGAAACGGAAGGTGTGCTGTATGGGATGAAGCATAAATCCCGCAGTAAACAGTAAGAGAAAAGTCTGGTAAGCACATACTGCAATTCTTCACCTGTAAAATCTTATGCAGAATACAGTCGATGTGTTCTGCTTTTTCAGTGCGTGCAGTCAGGTCGAAGTAGGGTTACACTGCTTCATTCTACATACCTTAATGAACACATTCTCGATAAATAATAAGATATTTGTACTTCGTTTCATGGCGTAACAGTCCCTAGTGGGCCAGGGCCTCCTGATTGTCGAGGCTTCACCATCACACCCAGACACATCACACTCGGTAGGAATTTTCTGGACGGGTGATCAGCCCGACGCAGATACTTCTACAGCACTCACAAGAGACAGACCTCCATGCCATCGGTGGGATATGAATCCGCAATCCCAGCAAGCGAGCGGCCGCAGACGTACGCCTTAGTCCGCGCAGCCGCTGAGATCCGCTTATTTATATTATACTTTTACAAATAACTTGAAGTTATTTGTAAACAACAATTTATCAAGTAAAACTGTCAATTTTCCGTTTATTTCCTATTTATTTTGCAGAGTCGGTCCGCAAAGACGTTTCCAGTAACCGAGAAAGCTTAGAGGCTTCCATTTTATCAGATGGGAATACCAAGGGAGTTAACATTTCTCCGTTTCAGTCACATTTCTCTTTCATGCAGAAAATGGACAGTGGCGGAGCTCAGGCAGATAGTAGCCATTTTCTCACTGCAGAGACCCAGGCTCAATCCAAAGGCCATCATGCGAGTTTTGATGTGAACAGAGTTCCACGAGGACAAATATTCCCTCGAGATTTTTGGTTTGCGCCTGTTGAGTTTAATTCCATCGCTGCCCCATGTGTACTCAGGTTCCAACCCAAAGACAGCGGAGCCCGTAATAGGGTGCAGCTACCTAGAAATCTAACTTTATTCCACTGTGATAATCAAAGACTTAGACTATTGACATTGTCAGCATCAGTATAAATGTTGCAGTGGTTGAAACGGGCAGGCTAAATCTAGTCTTTAGCAAGTGGTTACTCAGAGTACGTTAGGATGATCATGGATAAAGTGTCGGGAGAATTTTCAAAGTACTCTTGCTCTGTCTAAGATAGCTTTATGTGGGTAAAAAAGTTTGTCTTTAGAGAAATGAGTTGGTGAGAATTTTTATGCAAAATTAAGATTATGCAACTCATCACCATCGCGATTATAAAACTAGTTTCTTCTAGAATAAAACCAAGCATTTCGGTGTAGAGGTAACCTTTTTATTTCGACAGATTTCTGCAGATTTTCTGTTCCAGGGGGTTTTACTCTGTCCCTCCAAAAAATTTTTCCGGTACCTGCCTAGGTCGATTAGGTCGCGACCGCTTCCTCTTTAATTTTTGTCATTTTTTCATTCACAAGTATATAAAAATTAACACTTACCTTTGAGACAGCTACTGAGAGCATCATAATATAAAGCAGAATAATGATTAGCAAATTAATGACCTTGAGTCAACAAGTTAGCAAGAGACAGAAGCTCTGCAGTTCACAGTTTTACCTACAATAATGAAAATTTTGAAGAAAGAAGTAAAAATCATGTACGTGAACCATTTGCTAAGCCAGATATTATTGAACGTGCATTTACGGTCCTCAACTATGAAGCAAACTAAACTTACCTTCGTGGTTATTACGACTGAGACGCCGAAGTAAAGTAACATTTGGTTGCACAAATTTTCAAAAGATCCAGGAGCCACCTCAAAATCCTAGGTCCAGAAGTGTCACATCAAGCAAATTCCGTAATGAGAAACCTCAAATATTAGGCGCCACCATTCAAAATTTAGTCAACATTGCGACTTGGCATCCGGGAGTTTCGCACCTCTGAAGTAAAATTACTTTTATTGCTATTTGTTTGATACAAAACAGTTATTGTGGCCATACTTTCACTTAATCTTACTCAGTACACGTTCCGGTACGTCATAACATCGTCACCTGTTATATCTATTGTCTTGCTGCCTATTGAGATAAACTCGGTGTATTTCAGTCACTGTTAAGTTTGGGGTTAAAGTGTTAAAATAGTCTTAGAGTATTTAAAGAGTAGATGTGTTCTCCATACATCCATAATTTGTGTAAAGTTTTTCATTCTAATCAGATGCACTCGCTCATAAGCGTAACTTGGCTAATAACAATAGGTGGGCAAAACTGACAATGCGTATTAGGAACTTTATTTTACAAAGGAGTCAAATTTGAAAGAAAGAAAATTGGTTCCATAAAACGCAAGTTTTTCATTTTCTTTTTCCTATTTTTATTTGCCATTATTCAGTTCAGAAACAAAAAAGAACTATTCCTGTGTTGAAAAAATATTTAGGGGACATTTGCCCCCCCCCTTTCGCCCCACCCCCCCAAGTTACTCGTATGCATTCACTCTTACCTCCTTTTCGTCGCAGTGTCGCCTTATGTAAGACGATCATCAGATTGTTCCAATTCCTTCTACTGCTTAATGCTAATACTAAAAACCACCAATAGGTATCATACGTTATCCCTCTTGTGTTGCTCTTGTGGTTCTATTAACGTTCGATCCACACGGGTATCTTTATCTCCAGTAGTATAGGTTACCCTTCATACTGTTACATACTGAATGTTGCGACAGAATATATTTATTGTACGAAACTGTGTTCTTCTTTATGCTGTCCGGTATTGTGCCTAGTATGAAACGTGTTATTGCAAAAGAAAATGTACTTTTATGTTTACTAGGCGCGTTTCCAAAATTGCGAAAGCGACTCTTAGCTTCTTCGTATGTTTCTCCCTTCACATGGAAGAACTCGGCTCCCACTGGACGGTTTTTCATAAAATTTGATATTTGGGGATTTTCCAAAATCTCTCGAGGAAATACATGTTCGATTAAAATCGGACAATTACCCGTATGTCGCGTCCTTCACACGAAGAGCTACTTACATTTGTGGTACTGTCCAACTGAACTTTACGCAACACGGAAAATGTTTCTGACAAATGTTGTAGAGAAAGGTAAGATCCACATTTTGTGTTCAATAATTTTTTACCTGAAAGTCGTGCCGTTTTTGAGATAATGCGGAAAAATATGGTGGAGCCAGACAGAACACAAGTGACAATATTATACCGTGCAGAAAAGATACGATTTGCACACCAGATTATTAAGACACATTTATGGACACACACTCATAATATTTAATACTTTTTGCGTTTCCACGACAGCAGTTGTTAAGGGAAGGCACCTCAGTGTTGCATTAGACATGGTTTGCCTGTCTTGTTGAACTTTAAATATCGGTTTGGTTAGTACGCAGCAGAATGACAGAAGTTTAAAGGAATTTTCTTTAAAGAAAAGAAATAAATCACGTGTACTTTGCAAGCAGTAAAATGTCCCGTTCATTTAGTGCCAGAAGAAATGGCGAAGAACGTGAGATATTACGCTGTTCAGACTGACAACCCCCCATGATTTACAAACGACGCTGTTCAGATTTACACAAATGGCGAGCCTGCTGTGGTACCAAGTAACGTGGTGATCATCGTGTGTGTGGATCAGCTTTAATTTCCTTTCATTACAGCAATCGATTCCTCGTCACAGTGCAGCCAACCTAATAATTACTTGGCTGTTCGGGTCATAAAGTAATAGTTAGGGGATGGGAACTCTATTCCGCCCATGTTGTGAGTGCCTGACACAGACAAAGACGCCAGTCCTGTAATTGAACACGTGTTGAATCATATTTTCGTGGAAATTCAGTCTTTCAGTGAAATGTAATGCATTTGCTTTAACAGCATTTGCGAGGTGTTATGAGGACCTAAATGAATACTAAATGTTTCTTCACAAAAATAAGTAGTGAGAGTGCTTTACACTTTGCAGGCATTTATATTCAGATAACCTTTACTTTGAACATGTCCTTGTGTTATATAATATTAAAAAGTTGCATTTAATTTCAGTCAACACGAATACTTATTAGTGATTTTATCAGATGAAGTTATATGGTTACATGTTTCGACCACAAGGAAATATACGCATGGAGAAATGTCTACTAAAAGAAATAAATAGGGTACAGCCTCTCAATCCTCGCACTGTTTCTACATTTAATTTACTTTTCATATACTTTAATATTTTTTAAAAATGTTTATTGACATGTATTTTGTAACAACATACGATTGTCATCTCGGTTTAACCATAGAAAAATGAAGTTTCCGTTCTAATTTTATTTTATCTAATATAATGGCCTGAAGATGACGACCTTGTGGTCGAAACACGTAGCCTTCCAAATTTATATAATAAAAACACTAATAAGTTTTTATGTTAATGGTGATAAATACTACTTTATATATTTGGATAATATTAAAAGCCAAAAAATAATAAATTGCTTCACAGTTAACGGCGATTGTTTTTAAAAGAAGAGGTGCCATACTTTTTTGGCGGGGATTCTACTCGCAGTAGACCTGTTTGTCAATATGAATTGTTCTAGTATCTTGCCTTCTCATCAATTAATTTCAGTTACGCAAATAGCAGTAGCATGGAGTTTAATATCTAAAACTGCAGTACATTAATTACATAACATTGTTATTACAATTATCTATATTATTCTAATTATTGCTGATGGTACTACTGTTGCTTTTGTTGACAAATATCTACCAAACCACACGGCGCCACATCCTGTAAGACGTTAGTTTATCAGAGTTAAAGACATAAGAACATCAGATCTCACATTGGCGTGATAAAATTTGCCTCCCATGTGTTCTGCCTTTATGAGATATTGTATTCCTTTATGTGAGGCCGTAAATTTCGGTAAATAAATATATGTCTTAGCAATGTTTCAGAGGCACCTACTAACTTTTAGTGCGTTATATATAGTGCAAATTCGATTATTTTAAGTATAGAACCAAAGGCTATTAATACGTAACTAATATAGCAGCACTCTTATGGGGCAACAGACCCTTGCATTATCTGCTTCTGCGGAATACATTGGAACGTTCCGCATGTTTGCCTGTTCTCTAATTGCCTGGGTCAGTAATAAACACCCAACGTGATATCACATCCTAGAAGGCGGTAAGAACCTTCATAGCGGAAACTTCAAATTTTACAGGAATTATTAACCAAACGCGCGTTTTTTTCCCACGAGTCTTTCTGATCAAAGTGTTACTTTAATTTCCTTATTCACCTATAACCCACGTGTAGTTTTTAGCGGCCCTTATGTTTGCTAAGGTTAGCTAGACTGTATATGCCGTTTGTAAGAGATGAATGAATGGATGTGCGTTATTGGTGGAGTGATACCGACAAGGCAAAGCCAAAGGACTCAGAGAGAACATCCTATCCCAATGCCACTTTGTCCACCACAAATTCCGCATAGAATGTCCAGGGATTGTACACGAGTTTCACGCCATGAGATGCCGGCGGAAAACCATATGAGCTATTGCACGGCCATAATCCCTTCTGATTTAATCAATTTCCTAAATGAAGTATGAAGCTTCTGCGGTATAACAACAGTAAACCGGCACTAAAGCAACTGATCGCTCTTCGAAAAGTAGCCGTTTCAGTTCTGTTCCTCTCTTTACGTAAGAATTCGCTTTTACGTCTGCATTTAATGTGCAGTAATTCTCATAATTACAGTCATTAAAGATTTAATGAACCTGAATTCGGTAGTAGATTCATTTCAGCGTCAAGATTTTCGCTCTTCTGGGGTTTTACGCAGGGTATATTAGTAGTTTGTTACGGACGTTTCGGGCGACCTGTCGGTCCCATCTTCAATTGTCAGCTGACAACCCTTGAAGATGGGACCGACAGGTTTTCCCGAAACGTCCCTAACAGACTATCAATATCCGCTGTGTAAAATCCCGGAAGAACGACGATATACGTTGGTTGCTCAGAAAGTAATGCCCCACATTTACACCGCAGCGGAAGCCTGAAATCACGCTTGCTTTGGTGTCCACTGACTTTTAATTTAGCTGAATTTTTATTGTGTTGGTACTTAATTTTGTGTGTCAGGTGCGGACAGAATGAAGTATTCTGTATTCTTTTTCTATCCCTGGGATTACGGGAACTCCGCGTGACAGATGGCCGGGCGAGCAATTTAATTCAGTATTGGGTGTGCTCTTGTAAGGGTTAGAGCCCACCCTCGGTGTCATCAGCAGCATCCCACTCCGTATTTTATACCCCATCCTTTCCCAGTGACTTTACTCACAGGATATTTATATTCTCCATTCCGCAACTCCAAAACGTTGCGGTCAAGTAAGCAGAAAGGCGGCTTGATTAAAACCACATTTGTTTCACGTGATCATGTTATTGTACATCTTACGTGAAGTTCTGAACCTGTTTTTGGTCCTGGAAGCCTTAAATCTCTCAAGTTCTGTGGTCTTCAAACCAAATCTGCACACTTGCGGTTTCCAAGCTAAGCATTTGTTATGAAATGCCTAAATGTGAATACCTCAGAACAGCACACGGCGGAAGTTAGTGTGTTGCCACGTATTTGCCAGTTACAGTCTGGCTTCTGACATTAATTAGTAACTGTGAAGGTTTCTGTTGTACCTGAACTCGTTCCGTAACCCACATTCCCTTTGTTTCGTTTTGAGGCCTTACTTCTCGTACCTGACAACGATCGGATACAAACCACGGCTTCTCGAGACGGGTAGTCCTCATCCTCCCAAGTGCATGGAAGTAGTTAGCAAGCTGTGGGTCACGAAAACCACTAGGAGGTGCGGGTTTTATTACACAGTGCCTGCAAATATATAACATTGAGACTGACTAAACGGAATTTCGGGCATGTCTGCTGTTCTACTTAAATGTTTTTTGTGTTTTTGTGATGAATATACTGCGAATTATTTTACAAACTTTATTCATTTTGTGACATTTTTATGTTTATATATTTTCTCAATTAACGCAGCCTAAATTTACAACTGTTAGCATGTTGGGGCATGTGTGTTGAAATTAACGACGAATTTTCATACTCCAAAACATCGGGAACCAGTGTCGTTAGAGCAGAAGTTTCCAAACTACGGCCCGCGGGTCAGATTTCAGCCCATCACATATTTTAAACCCGTCTGCAAAGACATTACACTCGTAGGTAATAAATTAATTAGGGCCCTGCTAACTTTGCCATTTCAAATCTTCTATGCAAACTTTTTTTATAAAATATGAGAGAAACTCTATTTGTGTGCAATGGCATATCACAGAGTCAAGTATTAATATTACAAAAAACATGTAAGTTAGAAAAATGGCGGATATTTCAAAAGAGCCGTTACCAAGCAAAGAGGGTAGTTTTTTTTTTGCCGACTGGCTATGTCAATTGCTGGATCAGCTTCGAATAATGGAAACATACTTTGCCCGTTAGACTCTAGCTGCGAAGGATGATAAGTCCGCAAAAGTAAAAAACTGAGAAACTTTATCCTGAGATTTGAGCAGTCAAAGAACAGTTAATTGTTTATATATATCGATATGTGCACATCAGAGAAATAGTGAATCATAAATGAGCTTTACCCTACGGTATGTTTCGACGATTAAATCGCCATCGTCCGGGAACTGTTAACTACAAAGGAATACAAAATACCAATACATTAATCTCTTACATAATAGAATAATAAAGTATCGTAATTTTTGTGATATTTTAATATTTTACATAAGAGTTTATTGTATTGGCGTTACCTATTCGTCTGTACCTACATATTCATTAAGACAACGATTTAATTGCCGAAATATATAGATTAGTACGAGCTTATGTATGACTTTTAATTTATGTTATGAACATATTTTGGTATGTATGAATGATCATGGAAGCACCGCACGGAATGAACTGTGTCAAAAGAGAACAGTTGAGGCCGATCCCAGTGGCCGCGCGGTATAAGGCGTAGGTCTGCGGCCGAGCGCTTGCTGGGTTCGTGGGTCCAAATCCCACCGGGGGCATGGATGTTTGTCTTGTACAGTGTTTGTGTTGTCAGGTAGAGGTCTCTGCGACGGGCCGATCCTTCGTCCAGAGGAGTCCTACCGACTGTGGTGTGTGCCTGAGTGTGATCAAACGAAGTCACAAAACACCCTCGAAACCTACTGTGAACAAGTAGGTAGAAGAGGGAAGGTCTCAGAACAAGAAGGGTACGGTTGAGGTTGGATTATTTTATTATTGAACCTAGTGGTAAATATTTGTGCCTTATTTGTAACAAGACCGTGGCAATGCTCAAACAGGATAACACTGGACGACATTACCAGAGTAGAAGTGCTAAAATGTAACGGGGAATGCGCTAAATAATGGGGAACGATTTTTGCTAATGAACTGGGAGCAAAGAAAAGCTTTCATTGATCCTAACAGCATATATTGATGTTAACAGGTAAGCAAGTCTTTCAAAAAGATTTCTAATGAGGAGGTTTTCTTTGCTAACATATTTGGCAGTCCTGAGCGTAGGTAATGTTACTGACTGCGGAGTTTGCAGTTGACCTTGGCAGGAGTTTGCAGTTGACCTTGGCAGTAATATGCGCTTGGGAAAGCCGACCGTCCCTTTTTTGTAACCAGTCAGGGTGCCTACCCACCAACAGAGTCCAGTCCAGTCCAGTCCAGTCAGACTCGCAAAGACGCGGCAGAGACTCTTTGGTTTACTTGTAATGGCCGCGTGAGGAAATAAATAAACACCACCAGAGTCGAGCCGAGTAGAGGCCCGCATGTCTGGGCGAGTCAAGTGTCCTGATACTGCACGTTCCTTTTTCGTCAGTCGGACTCCAGTGATCAAGCTAGACGGCTGATATTTTTCGTTGGGAAATTAATGTAGAAAGGTCGATTTTCTTTATTTAAGAGTCACCAGGCAATCTACGATACCTGTCGTTGTGATCACATAAACAGAGACTAAATAGCCAGCGCTTGTTAAGAATTGCACAGGAGATTAGCTAAATATTCCGAATTCTAGTTTCTTCATCTTCACTGGGTGCACCAACCTCTTTCGTCCACTCCGACCCAGCCTCCTTCTCCACATAATTGTGTGTAAAAGAAACAAGTTAAAATTTTCCATCGCTGTAGACTTCTTTACTTGTGCACTGTTCAAAGAATACTAAAAGCCTATTAGATTCGAGGGGACTTGATGGAACTCGACTCGGTATTTGTGCACCCGTTTACCTCTGGAGTCTGATGGAGTCGACTGGACTCGACTTGACTCTGTTGTTGTGTACGCACTATTACCGAACACCCACTCTATTCAGGCCAACTGCTTTCTTTTGAGTAGGAGCAGTACTTGGCCTATATTTGAGCACATCACGACATTTTCTTGCCACATCATAAATCCGCATTACAGTAATGCATTGGTGTCTGATGGATTTTTCTCTTCTTACCGTCCTCTGAAATTCCCCTGGGGTCAACACAGCCCCACGTCCGATGAGTATGCCTAATTGGGCAAGTTTTCCATGTGGGATGAAAAGTTAACGACATGATGCTGGCCTGTGTGGTAACGAGATTAAGAACGTGTGGAGCGACAATTCCACGCCACTTGTATAACCAGGGCATGGTGCATAATTAGAGCCAAGAATACTTCCCTTTTTCATTTTAACACTTAGTCTCATTTGTGCCATGAAAGTGAACAATTAAATGGAGAAAACCTTGAATATACAAAAATGAAAAGGTTTTCTTTTTTGTAGATGTTTTATTGTCTCTAACGTGACGGTCTTTGTGTTTGTTAAGCTGAGTGATTACTGCATGCACCACCACTTGAACAGTAGAAGAATTCTGCTTTATTCCCGCAGATTTATTTAATTCCTTTTTTGCTACGATTCCTAGAATAAACGGTGTTTGTTTTCTTACATGACGATAATGACTAATACTTATAATGGAGAAACGGTCCGTTCTGTGTAAAGCAGAGCCACAGCTTTTACATATATTTTACATTAATCTTAGTCTTTAAAGTTTTAAAGCAAATAAATACTATTTTTCTTAATTTTATATGACGGTAGGCCTTCATGTTAGTCATGATATTTTGCGTAAAATTAGCCAAATGTGAATATTTATAGACCTATATGTCTATGTTATATTAGAACAGGCTTGAGATATATGCTTTGAACAATAAAAACCTACAGTTTGCATTACAAGGTACATGGGTAATTAAAAAAGTGAAGGCAATTCTTGTACTAAACACAAACAAAGTGCAATGGACACAACAGTAACATAGGCATAACCGGGGCTGACGTCTAGCATATCAGCAGCTTCAGGCACAGTAACCAGTCGGTCTTCTCGAATAAGAGTGTTAGCAGTATTGATGTTTCCTTGAAAGCGCTACGTTGACGGCTGCCACAGTCGAGCTTCGTCACACTCCTTCTTCCAGATTTAAACCTTGCGACCCATTCGTAAGCTTTTCTCTGACCCATGCAGTTAACACTAGCATACTGTGCTAACATTCTTCGATGGATGTCAGCAGGTTTGACCCTTCTGCCCAAAGAAACATTACCAAGGCCCTTTGTTCAATGACGGTGCAATCGGAAAGCGCAGTGTCCATGTTTGCATAGTTACCGCTTTAGCCAGACTGACAATGGAGTGCTGGGCGATGCATGTTGAGACCTGTCAGAATCGAGCTACAACCGGCTACAGTCGGTTGGCTGCTATGGATGGTGGTACTCGCTTAAATCACAAATAGTCTTTACTTTTTAATTACCCTCGTAACTTTCTATACGAGGGCACTGTTTAGAAAACGGTAACTTGTCTGTAAAGGTGGGATTATTTTGGAACGGCACAGACCGATATGGACGTCTCTGGGCGAGTGATCGGACCGTCACAGAGACCTCTACCTGACAGCACAACATTCACAGGAAACAGACATCTATTCCTCCGGCGGAATTCCAATCCAAAATCGCAGCAAGCGAGCTGCCGAAGAGCCACGTCTTAGATCGAGCGACTGCTGGCATCAGCATTGTGTTAGTTTGAAAGGTTATTAGGTGGAAGACTTAGAGGAATAGACGGAGAAGTGGACAGAGAATTTCCGTATGATTATACCACTTTATGTATTTTGTGCAAGTAATTCAGCGGAGCCGAGAAGAAGGTAGGTAGCCCAGCGATTCAAGAAAGCTACAACTTTTTTTATAGCACCGGAAGTTTCATTACCGTGTTCACAAGTGCTTGCTGCTGGTTCCTGTCCCGAGAGAATTTTATCATCTGTGTTCCTTTAAACCCTCCTGACAGGGTCCATTTTTATTGGACTTCCTTGCCTGCAATTTATGAAAGGAAAACGTAAAAATCAATCATAACTTGTACATTTGATGTTAAGGGAGGCTGAATTCACGTTGTTAACATTTCTAACTTGCATTCCAGAGATCCCGGTTTCGAATCTTGGCACTGTGACCGGCTACCCTCTTTGAGGTTTACCTCAGTCCACGTCGGAGAAAACTGGAGTAGTAGCCTACCTTAAAAAGAGCTCGGGATTTCTTTCTTCCACATTCTCTAAAATTTAAAACTCGTAAGCTAACATTTAACGCCGCATGAACTGTATATTTGTAAGCTCTAATCACGTAAATATGCCGAAACCCAAACGTCATATTTCAACTGGTTAAGTTATTTTGAACACCCATTAAAATACATTTTTTTTAACAGCTTCAGTTGAGTTTCTTTAAAAAGAGTCACTCCTGTTCCGCCAAAGGACAATAGTCGACAAATGGACGAGAGGAATAATTTTTTATCTTGTTAACAAGACTGGCATTTGTACATGTAGGATTACGAACTTGAGGTGTGATGAGCAATGAAAAGTTTAACCGCAAACGGGGTTCCATTGCTGGAGATATTTACAGATAGCGGCTTTGAATTTGCATCAAAAACTTTATGATGTACCCTTGAACCACTGTTACTTTATCTCGCGCTTTGCTACACTCATATTATCATTCTCACCCCCAGCCATTGTTCCCAGCTTCATTGTCACGTAACACTGAGGCCTGCTGGAATTCGCCAAAATATAAAGCCTAAATCTCAACATTAATTAAATCCCCGGCTGCTAGCGGCGTAGCTCATATTTTATACGGATAGACATTTAGCGCCCTTCTTTTAGTGTATTTTATTTGAAATAGTGTGTCATACGCTGCTACCTCAGTGTAGATTCAGGTATTATAACAGGGTGCTAAGAAAACTTTAGATATTCAAATAAGTGATTTTCAGGTATATGAAAACTTTTATGTTTTTAATTTCGTTGTGTTGGTTCTATAATTATGGAAAAATGTAGGCCTATAATGCTTTTCAGCCATGCCCCGATAATACCGTTCTAAACAAAAGCATTTAGGTGCAAAGCATATGGCACAGTTTATATTAAAGCGTCTTCCTTTACGTTAATCATAACACAAATCAAATTGGTAGTAAGTTAATGTTGGGCGTCCCGCTGCGCTATATTACAAGAGAAATTCCTACTTACTCACCATTAGCAGAAATTTAGTGATCGTTTATTAATCCATCATCTTAGCCAGGCAACATTTTTCTACTAAATGTGGTCATCTTCAAGTTGGCTAGTAATGTAAAGTTATTACTTTAGAATCATATTTGTGTATCAACTTACTAAGATCTCAGTCAGTTGATACATATTCAGTTGCTTCGACAGTGATTAAGTTCCAAATTATTGCAAAGCAGTAGTACTGACCTCTGGAACGTGACGCCAGGTAAATCAGTAGATGTGTACAGAATTTTCGGAGGAACTTGCTATGTCCGTCTTCAGGATGGTAGAAGGCAGCAGCAGGTTCCCCGTAACTTTGGTATTTATCTAACAGTCTACATGGTCACATGCCAGAAAACAATCCTTCATAGTCACCGTCACGAGAACGTAATGTTTAAAGAAATTTGGGTTTTCAATGCCGGTAAACCGTGACGGAGTGTTGGCCACTCGAGCACAGGGTTCGTGTGTTCAAATTCCGGTCTAGGTACGGTTAAATATGCCTAGGATTTTATTTTTCTGTGTCGCTAATAAAACTTATATCGGTCCGCAGCTCGCAAATTCGGCCTTTCAGAGTAATAATGAAGAACAGATTTAAGTGCCTGTGTTTGAGTTGTCGTGCTCTGTCTCCACTCTTCTTATTCTCGCCCCGCACAACGGCAAAAGAAAAGAGTTTGGATGGGTGCGCGAAAAAACGCAAAGTATTTCCCACCGTGATGCCATTGTCACCGTAAAGAGCTGGTATCCAACCTTAACACGATCGAGAAAGAGACTTAGAACAGTGTTCTGGTACAGTAATCCTTACTCTGTATGTGGTGTGGAATAAATTCTATACGTATATTTTCTATATATATTAGACACGTGCTCGTCACGTAACTGGTTGTATTTTTATCCAAGCGCCAATCCATGGTCACTTGAATGAATCTTTTTGTTTCATTGTTATTTATACAGTCATTTCACTGAACGTTGTTTAGATATTATTGCTTTAAATATACAACTTCATTCTTATTGTAAAAATTTGACTCACATGTCGTTAAACACAGAACTGTATTTTATTTTTTCAGTAACTGTTTTAGGGTCTTGCAACTTTCTTGCGAAATTTTGATTATAACATTATAACCCAAAACCACTACCAATATCTATGTTAGTGTAGTGCTAGTTTTAATCCTCGCCATTCCATTCGGTCAATAGGTTGTTAGCCGAACAAAGCGATTGCTGTTTAGTGCTTTATAAGCAAGTGACGAACCAAGCGTCACTCGTAATGATGTGCTTAATAAGTACTAAATGTGTGATAAATATATTACTTTGCGAATATACAAACGTATTTTGTTCATCGTTTTCAGTTCAAGCGCATTTGACACTCTTACGAGAAAATCTGCATTTCTCTTACATTCAGCGAGGAAAGTATCAAAGCAAGGTAAATTCCAATAGCAAAGTTACCTTTTATTCCCTTTTACGTGCATGACGAGTTTTTCTTTGAAGGTCCGAAATTGCTGTGATCTCTAAAGAGAGGTATAATAAAGGTGTCCGACATTTAACAGGTACTTAAAGGCTCTCTGTCCTGCATAATCGTTTCAATTTAATATCACATTCAGTTCAGTGAAATCTCAGAGGTCACAATTTCTATTGAATCTCATTTTCACGTAAACAGGAACAATGAAGAAGGCCTTCCCTTTGTCTTCATTTAGAGAGCGACGCTGTGCGTTAATATTATCAGGAGTTTGAAACAAGACCACCGTTAGATACAGCCGATGCAGCGTCCCCATTACTATGCCCAAGGTAATACTGAGAAAACTGTACACAGCCTTTTCAAAGCTGCATGTGGAGTATTATTCTTCTAAAGCAGGGGCGTACAAATATTTACACGGCGCCTTAAATTTCGTCCATTTAGTAATGTGCCCCCTTGCCTGAAGAAATTAAGATTTATATGCAAGTAACGCTTATATGGACGTAAGGAAAATCTTTATCGGTATACCTGTGATGTAAAAGGAATCGATAGGCTTAATTTGAGAACTTTATCAGTAAGTTGTAATGACCTGTACTCATCACCAAGTATTATTCTGGTAATCAAATCGAGAAGAATGAGATCGACGGGGCATGTAGCACGTATGGGAAAACGAGAGGTGCATACAGGATCTTGGTGGGGAGACCTGAGGGAAAGAGACCACTTGGGAGACCCAGGCGTAGATGGGAGAATAATATTAAAATGGATCTTCAAGACGTGGAATGGGGGCATGGACTGGATTGAGCTGGCTCAGGAAAGGGACAATTGACGGGCTCTTATGGACGCGGTAATGAACCTCTGGGTTCTATAAAATGCCCGAAATTTCTTGACTAGCTGAGAAACTGTTAGCTTCTCAAGAAGGCCTCTGCTCCATGGAGTTAGTTAGTTAGTTAGTTAGTTAGTTAGTTAGTTAGTTTGTTTGTTTGTTATCAGTAAGTTAAGTTTAATTATAATATAAAGGTCAAAGCAGGCACTTAAAATATTTTTCTGAAATTTAGTGTGTTATTCTACATTAAGTTCTTCCGTAACAGGCAAAGCTACGCTGGTCTGTAGCTCCAAATCTAGTGCAGAATGGATTTTTCTTTTTAATGTAGTTAATTTGTGGAACGTTGTTTCTCCGACATACGTTAAAGCAGAAGGTAGAATCTTTAGTAGCCTTCGTAGAACGATCAGTATATTCCTTCTTCATGCAGACTCAGACGCTTTGAATTCCATTTGCAGTGTGGAACCCTTTGAAAGCTCCATAATCTGTGTACTCAACAAGGCGGGCAAAGAATGTATCACATAATATCGAACCGCGTTTGCGTAACAATTGTTGACGCGTAAAAGCAATAAGTATGAAAAATTATAAGCGTGTGCCTCTACGCTTGCCTTAGTTATCCGGCACACA
>BLKM01002183.1:3141129-3154896 GCA_013340265.1 Coptotermes formosanus
GGTAATGAACCTTCGGGTTCCATAAAATGCGGGGAATTTCTTGACTAGCTGAGAAACTGTTAGCTTCTCAAGAAGGCCTCTGCTCCATGGAGTTAGTTAGTTAGTTAGTTAGTCATTGGACAGAATCAACCAAAAACTGTGTTCATTTTATGAGCCTAATACAGAGAAAATGTAAGAATTATTCAACATCAACATTTTCATTCTCTACAGAATTTACCTGTTGTTCTTAAAACGCTTCTAAATAAAGCTTCACATCCTTGCAACTAGACCCGATGTGTATGGACCTATAAACGCTCTGTAATGCCACCACGCGATGCTACTTTTAACAGCAAATCCATAATGTCAGCCTTGTGGTGGCACTGAGTGGGGGATAATTCTGGGTATGGCAGATGATTGGAGGGTGGAAGGCGAGATTTTTAGCCTTACACAGGAAAAACTTGGCTAAGAGAACCTCTGACAAAAAGTTTGAGGTCTTCCAACGAAGCGGGTGTTTGCTTTGGGACAGAAAACCCCATACCATAAAAGGCTATATGTTGAGAAAAATATCCAGGTGACGTCGAATTTTCCTTAAGGCCAGGACTGTACTATTGAAGAGGGAAAGTGAGAGAAATAGGCCGTAAAACACCAACCTGTTGCAATATATAATGCGAAATCCTTTACGTTGGTTTAATAAATAAATGTGGTGTAGAACGTCAGTTCTATATTTTCTTTAAGTAAAATTTACTGAACTACTGGCAAGACGTAGATTTCTTTCAGTGTGATTTAAGGGGAAGTTCTGAACACGCTGCTTATGCAAAATCTCAGAGAGAAAGTTTATCGAGGTGTCTGTGACGTCACTAACCTGGTGCAAGTTCTTTGTGTAGGATGTAGTCGCCAGGTGTGGCAGTTTTTAGTCTCAGATAAATTGACCGTCTCAGCAGCATGAGTACCTCTCATAGTACAAATCATTTGTTTTAGAAGTTACCGCCGTCATGGTCTGAAAGAAACACCTACTTGCGAGAAAAGCATATCAGACAATAATTTCGCACTTCACCTTAGGTTTCTTTTATGCTTAGTTAAGGAGCAGGTAACTTAGGACTGTGTCAGTGAGTGTTAACAGGAGCACAGTAACCATAATTCAGTTTCCAATAAGGTATTTTTCTTGCCAAACATGGTGGCAATGAGAAAGGCGATTTTTAAGGTTTTCAAGGGATTAACATTCTCTTATTTAGTACTACACATAATTTACACTCATTCTTCCTTCCCTGACGCTATGCCATCTTAGCAACTGATAGCATCGTTAAGTAACGCATTTAAAAAGCCTAGTTGTAGCCCAAGCGAATAATTCACAAGTAGCAAGAATAAAGCATTTGATCAAAAATATTACGACATCTTGTTCTTAATAAATATTAACAAGACAGGCAACGTATATCTAAATGCAATACTGAGGCGCGTTCCCCTAACCACTGTTGCCGTCGTAAAGCAAAAAGCATTACATATTCCGAGTGTGTATGTGTAGTCTTGGTTACTCAGCAAGCAGTGCGCATGCGCCTTGTTATATTGTCATCTGTGGCCAGTCTAGCGCGCCGATATTTTTTCCACATTATCTCATAAACGCCACGATCTTTGGAAAAACGTTATTGAGCATAAAATGTGTGTTTTGATATTCTCTGCAATATTTGTCTAAAACATTTCTTATTCTAAGAACAATTACGCGAGATATTATCATAAATGTACACAGGTTTTCATGTAACGCAACTGTTATTCTTGTCAGATTTTAATTAAGCTTAAATTTTCTCGACAGAATTTCTCAAAATACTCAAATATGAAAGTTCATGAAAATCGTTCCAGTAGGAGCCGAGTTGTTCGATGCCGACGGGGGACGGACAGATGGACAGACAGACGGACATGACGAAACTAATAGTCGCTTTTCACAATTTTACGAACGCGCCTGAAAATTGTACTTACTGCTGTTTGATTCGTAGTGATTTATTTCGAAGATAAGAGTATCAAGAACAGTGCGTCTATAAGAAACATGAAATACGCTGGCTTCTTATGGCCTCCTCTAGATGCAGCACTGTCAATCTTTAACGTTAGTTTTTTTGGAAAAGTATTTTTTGGAAAGGAATTAATAAAGACAAAGAAGGCTACCATTAATGCCCAATCATAAGCTTTCTAGAAATATATTTCTTGAAAGATTTTTTCTGTATTTTAATACGTATTGATAACTTAAACCTTGCCGTGTTAGTGAAAATGATGACGTTTGGTAGAGTGGAGATACAGCTTGACGCGTCTCAATTTCGGCAGCAGATGTAAGGGAGTGTTAATTTTCCAGCACTTCCCGCTTCACGTAATGGGAAGACCCGCAGGCACCTATTGGATAGGATGCTCTGTTGGCTTCAGTCCGTCTGGGAAACTGTACAAATATAAAAATTATCTATCTTTTGCCCGTATAGCACGTAGCCAGGCCAGTATCCCAGCAAAATTAGTCATAATTTCTTTAGACTTAAAATTATTCTTTAAAATTTTATGGATTTTGCTTTGTTTGTTCTACATCGTTTTGGTGTAACTTTCTTTCTGCTATAGAAGGATTTCCACAGGATTTAAATTGTGAGGACGCTAAAAAATTATTTTTGCACTCTGCATTCAACAACATTTAATGTTTATTTTAGCGACTTTTCAGTACGTACTTGGAAGCAGTTTGAGGCGGATAGGCTACTTCAAACATTTTTAATGCACAGTTTAAATTCTTGCACACTTTTTATGGGGTTTTATAACTATACTCACATTCAACATGCTACAATACAGCGGTTCATGACACGGCAACTCATATTACCTGTTCTCAAACTACAGGCATAATATCTGTAAATTTTTGAACTGATATCAGCATAAAAAATTTTAGAACGACATATTTTAGTGGCGTTTGGCTCATTCCCACACCAGATTCATGGTCGTCGCGTTGGTAATGATAACGTAACGAGGAACGTGGGTCAGAAATAACCGAGTCTGTTTTTGGTCTAGTTAGAAATAATAGAGAGGGATCAAAGTTTGTGGCACTAGCTACCAAGCTCGGTCAGTTTATACTGTATACAACTTTATAGCAGAATAATGTATGCTATCACGCTAAAGGATACCACCTGTCAATCAAGACTTTCAGCAAAGCGATAAATTATTAATGATACCCGTCGTATTGCGAAGAGTAGTGTTCGTGTTTCAATGTTAATAGCTGTAGTTCATGTTGCATAATACGGACCACGTGCTGTTGGTACAAGCGATCATATTGGACGGCCAATGACCAAGGCCCCGAGGATAAAAGATTTCCGAATAAGTGACGTTTGTGTTGGCGTGTCTGGAGGCGAGACTTAGTAGAGCCCCTAAGCAGCCCTGTTGTCGGCACAACTCAGAAACTAGAAGGGAACTAATAAAAAAGTAGAATATACAAATGAATGAGTTGATAAAAGAAAAGAGTAATGAAAGCCAAATTTATTAATATGAAATAGGAGGAGAAAGGAATAAAAGAGAAGAAAAACAGCAAAGGAAGAGAAGAAGAAGAAGAAGAAGAGAAAATTGGCAGCCGGTTGAGACGTTGTGAACGTTTTGCGGCATTTCTCTGTGGCTCCGGTCTACATGGATTCCTGATTACTCGCCTCCTTGACAATGCAAGTTTTCAGTTTGTCATAACGCCTAATACCACGAGAACAAAACAGTGGTATGACAACGTGACATTTGCGATATGGATTGCGACAACAGAGGAGTGGGAATTCTTGCGTTGAAGTGGGAGAACTGGATGAGGTAATAAAGGGGAAGCTACAGGACAATGTGGAGATATATTAGAACGCATATCCTTCCCTTTTGACAAAAGGGATTCGCAAATTGTGTAATTTGAAATTACATATTCAGTTTTGCGAACCATGTTGTTAAAGGCACATGGGCAGTTCCAATACCAAATTTTATTGCAATCCATTCAGCCATTTCAGAATATAGAACCTAATAACAGGCACTCGACAACGGTCATCGTAAATTCTTACTAAATTACATACAGATGTACTAAGGGCTGTGAATTCTTCAACCCACTGCGTTCCTTAACAGCACTTGTGGGGAAAAAATTAAACAAAGTGCCAAGATTATGTTGCGGAATATTTCGTGAAGTGACGGTAATTAGAATGGAAACCAGAAGACAAAACACATCCAGCTGCAACGGGTCGGTCCAGTAGCTTTCTTTGCATCTGAAGATGGAGTGCTTTGGACGACCCTTCTTTTCTGAATAGAGGAGGGAAATAAATGTGCAAATTGTACTTTTGTAACAAAGTTCTTATATGAATGGTAAATCAATTCTTGTACAGGTCTGGACAGGCCCTGAGGGTTCCAGGAATTCGAAGCTACCAGATTTTAAGACAGTCGGCACATGAAGTGGTAGCGCCAGCCCTGAGCACCGGACGCCCTTACTCCCAGAAATACTCCTGGTACCCATATCTCTCAGATTTTTGAGTCGATCACAGGGCCATAGTGCGGCTGGAAGGATTACCTTAACGAAAAACTTTAATGACACAATCAGGAATCGATCCCGCAACCTTCTGGCTTCTAGTGTAGTGAAATTTCTTGTATAGTCTGACGAATACATAGTATGATACTTCGTACCGTTACATGCTCCACTTAAGCTCCTAAGGCACCCTACTGCACTGATCCTTAGCACTAGTTACTGCTACCTCATACTCAAGAGATTTCAGTTGACCTGTAGAGTTGTGTACAGTCCTTTAACACTCGCAATGACAGTTGGGGTAAAGCAATACATCGTCTCACAAAGATGAGTCTACATCGCTGCATGACGTGGTAATTTTTCTTTTATAACAAGCCTGAAGTCAAATTCATGCACAGCTCTAACCACGCAGAACACTATATTATGTACATGTACTATATTATGTCACACACACAAAACACAACTGCACTTCAATCCAACGTATTTTTAGCTGGAATACATCGGTTGCTGGTCACAAACAAGGGAAGTTATGCTTTCACCAGCGCTAACCTCTGCCAAGGTCAATTGCACACTCCACAGTCACTGTCTGTGGCTTGGTATATATTGGTCTCTGATGTTCCGTGCTTTGATATAGTGAATTACCTGTGCAGTCTAAACGACTTGAAGCTCAATAGCAAGGTAGACTTGTCGAGGAATTTGGCCCTGCAACTTACATGCGACAGACTGTCCATACAAATCTGGAACGGTATACCGGCTGCCTTGGCTGAGGTTTTCGTGTCTCTCCTCAGTCTCTTCAGCAGAATGTTGGCATAGTACTTCAAAACAAACCACGCTGGATTTCTGCCACGTGCTTTCAGTATGTTATTTATTAATAACCCTACGTTCGACATGAAATGCGCTTTAAACCTATAACAGCCTCATTAATTAACTAATACATAAACAAAACAAACGAAGCGCACATTTGATGCTACCTAACAGCTGCATATCATGCAGAATGTCGTGGGAGAATTACCACCGAGCACGCTGTTTCCATAACTGTGTGTTAGGAATTATTAACACACGCTTCTATCTTTTACATGCATTTTCATTACGTTACAGATTACTGAATTTTTTGAACGAAAACATTGTTTTAGCGTCTCTATTATGACAGTTTTCGTAACCTCGGAGCACAATGACTTGATTTACTAAAACGATCGAAGCTTCTCGCGCCTGCGTTCCATTGTTGAGACTTGCGAAATGAGAAGCCATTCAGGGCTCTGTTCCATTGTTCTCTGTAATATTCTGTGATTGATAAGGAGTGTCCTCTGGCTTAATATACACATATATAGAAGAAAACAATGGCTGCAGTTAGTCATATTATTATGTATAGAAAGCCAAGTCTACCCCTGTCGTTGTCTTTAACAGGAGTCACAGTAAATTTAAATTTACTGTCACAATTGAATGCATCAGTGGCTTATGGCGAAACATGTAAAAACTGTTCATTGGGTAACCAGGCAGGTTCTTGTGAAGTAAATTAGAAATCCCTGACTTAACCACAACCATATGCTAAGGAGAACATGAATGTGGCTCTGGATACGCAAGTGACTAAGAAATACATAACTTACCTTTAAATGGTAAACACATGTTGAAGGTGACTAGATATTAGAGTGGGGTATTAGAATTAAATATGTTATTCGCAATTAGTTTGACGAATATGGTCTTTTAGGCGCGTTCGCATACTTGGGAAGAGCGACTATTAGTTTCATTATGTCTGTCTGTCTGTCTGCCTGCCTGCCTGCCTGCCTGCCTGCCTGCCTGCCTGCCTACCTGCCTGCCTGCCTGCCTGCCTGTCCGTCCGTCCGTCCGTCCTCCTGGAAAAACTCGGCTCCCACTGGACGGACTTTCATGAAATTGTTATTTGAGCATTGTTCGAAAATCCGTCGAGAGAAATCAAGTTTCATTAAACTCTGACAAGAATAACGGGTAGTTTACATGGAGACCTAAGTATATTTATGATAACATCTCCCTGAGTTCTTCATAGAATGAGAAATGTTTCCGACAAAAGTTGTAGAGAAAGTCAAAATACACATATTAGGTCCAATAATGTTTTCCAGGAAATCGTGCCGTTTATGAGATAATGTGGAGAAATATGGTACAGTCGGATAGGTCGTGTATGAAAATGTAATACGGCGCATGCGCTTTGCATGCTGGATAAGGAAGGCTATAGACACACAGTGGTAATATTTAAGAATTATCGCTTTTCCACCACAACAATGGTTGCTTAACTCTCCCCAGTGCTACATATATATGTACATGGCCTGTCGTGTTTTCTGTGGCCCCACAGCCCAAATCGGCCTAGACCTCCTCGTTTGGAGGTTTCTAGATCACACACAATTAATCACAGACACATCCGGTAGGATTTCTCTGGACGAGTGATCAGCTCGTCGCAGAGGCTGCTACCTACATAACACACACCAAATACAAGAGACGAACACCCATGCCATTAGCGAGATTCGAATCCACAATCCCAGCAATCCAACGGTTTCAGAACTGCGTCTTAGACGGCACGGCCACTGTGATGGTCTTCTGGGTTATTTAGTTCTTCATAACTTTCCGTCTATAAATTAAAATGTTTTATACTAGCACATTTCTTGTGGCCGATCCCAGTGGCCGCGCGGTCTAAGGCGTAGGTCTGCGGCCGAGCGCTTGCTGGGATCGTGGGTTCGAATCCCACCAGGGGCATGGATGTTTGTCTCTTGTGCAGTGTTTGTGTTGTCAGGTAGAGGTCTCTGCAACGGGCCGATCCCTCGTCCAGAGGAGTCCTACCGGCTGTGGTGTGTGTTTGAGTGTGATCAAGTGAAGTACAAACCCTCTACACCTGCTGTGAACAAGTAGGTAGAAGAGGGAACGACAGCGAAACGAAACGAAATGAAACGAAACGAAATGAAACGAAAACATTTCTTGTGTGTACCTGACGAGGAAGCGCGTAAGCCTTTGTTTGTCACTAATAATGGGTTTCCACTGCTAAATGTGTCGCCCTCAGCTCTAACCAGTAGTGCCATTGTGGAAGTTTATTAAGTTCAGCTGCTGCTGGTCGCTCTTATAGACTTATGTAAGTACTTCGGAACCTTATGTAATGTTATGAAACAAATCTCTGAATATTAACAACAATTTTGGTTACATTTCTTTTTACTTGCCGCCACCGGCTCTGACAACAAGCATTTTTGCCTGGAAGATAAGTTTCTGCTGTCGCAGTTCCTCACACACAAAAAATTCATCTCTATTAATCTTGATGTAACTTGAAAATATTAATCATAATTCTGGGTGCATAACGGAGGGTGTGAATTAAATTGGCTGACATTTTATTTCATTGAAGCAGAATGGAGAGAAATTAAAGTATAAATGAATATTATGCGTAATATAAACGACTAAAGCCTATCTCAGTGGCCGCGCTGTCTAAGGCGTGGGTCTGCGGCCGAACGCTTCCTGGGATTGTGGGTTCGGATCTTGCAGGGGCATTCGTATCTGTCTCTTGTGGCTGTTGTGTGTTATCAGTTAGAGGTCTCTGCGTTGGGCTGATCACTCACCCAGAGGAATCCTACCAAGTGTGGTGAGTCTAATAATTTAATGTCTAATATATACAGACTTATGTTATCGGCCATTCAGGTTCAAACCCTGGATAGGACCGGCGATTCGGGTTCAACTCCTGCACAAGCCTTACTAACATAATTTTTTGTTAGTTACACTTGTTTCGGTGAATAGGGTAGCTAGGGAAGACAGCGAGAGGATGTGAGTGCAACTAACACATTCAGACCGGCCAAGGCTCAGCAGGACATCCGTCAGCTGTCACGCTGCGCGGAGTTTTGCAGCTCGGCGTTCCTTAGGGAAACCCGAGGGTTGACACTTTTGAAGAAATGATTCATTGATTGGGAAGTGCTAGTGGGCAACACCCCAAAAGGTTCGTTAATCGTATGTTTGGGGCTACTGGCCTAATTTAGCGCAACCAACCAAGTTGAGCTATTCAAAAAGTTAAACTCGGCCTATGGGGTTCTTCTAAATTTGAGTTTCGGCCAATAGGATTATTTTGGTACAAGAAACGGGAATTTGACTTTGAAATTGCGACGGACGTTAGGGGACTCTGCTCTTGGATGCTGGGGAGGACAGTTCGAAAGTTTGGTGTGACACAGTTTCGGACAGTTGGTCGAGAAAAAGTGCGAAATTAAGATTGGAATAGGACACTTATTCCAGGTGTCGACATCATTTCCGTGATTGTAATCTTCTGGATGTAATACAATGTGTAACCCTTCAAATAAAGCATAAGCGTTAATTGTAAATTGGTGAATGAGTTGGATAGAGGACGCTGCAGGGACCTCCCGCGTATAAACCCTGAGGGAAGTTATCGTGATCGCTAGATAACCGGGACGATAATACGACAATAATAAATACCAGTCACTGTGGTGAGCGGTAGCATTACTTAAGATATAAATTTTGTTTTATGGTCTATCTAGGAGCTCATAACAGGCTCAAAGTACTATCATTACTGCTGTTACAGGAACTGCGCCAAACTGAAGTTGTGGGCACAGAGGAACTGTTCAGTCACAACCTTGGCTTCATGTCGTGAGTATTGCATCCAGAACTGCTTAAGTATATCACCTTCAAGGACACCGTTACTAGATGAGTTTCAAATATATTTCTTTGGATGTGCCCGGTAACACCAAGTTTTGACCACAGTGAGCGATTACTGTACTGCTAATGACTAAAGTTTATCGTAGTCCTTACCTCTTCTACCTAATCACAGGAGGTGTCGAGGTTGTTTATTTTCACTTGATCACATTCACACACCACAGTCGGTAGGACTCCTCTGGACGAGGGATCGGCCCGTCGCAGAGACCTGTACCTGACAACACAAACACTCACAAGAGACAAACATCCATTCCCCCAGTGGGATTCGAACCCACGATCCCAGCAAGCGCTCGGCCGCAGACTTACGCCTTAGACCGCGCGGCCACGGGGATCGGCTGACTGCAGTTTGTCTACGCTTTTTATTATCATTTAAGAGAATCTTGTCTTGTCCATGTTGTTTACAGCCTTTCAATCCCACAAACAGTCTGTTTCTTGCTCTCCTCCCCCAACCTCAGTTTTGCTTTCTTAGTGTCGTTTTCCCATTTGAATTTAATATTATTTGCGAGGGTATCTAAACAGTGGCAGTGCAGTGGTGTGCAGTGGCATTTTTGACTGTAAGTATCTTCCTGATATGTATTTCCTCTTTAATATGGAGACATCATTATGTTATACAACTACCGATCAAGTCTGTGTCCAGGGACTTTATAAAAACTACAGAAAGTCTCACTTTGTGCCTACATACACGAGTACGCCAATATTTCCGTCCCTTCTGGAAGATGTAACGTCTTTACTTTTCCGTGTTAGAGTAATGATTAATTATTCGTATATGTGACCGTATAAGACGAAGGGATAATAAGTTTGGAGGGAAATAGAACTGGACAATTGAAAGTGGCGTGAATAATACAAATTGCAATGAGGGAACAAAAATTGAAAAGCGGATCATTAAAAGAGGAGACCGCAGACAGGCGTGGACAAGTGTATACGTATCAGGTAGAGAGAACGGACAGTGCTGTGACGGCTGTGTCAGAAACAGGCGGCAAAGTTTGATCCTCGGGAGGATCCTCAGTTCCAAACAAGTTAACTGGACATGTGGGTGTAATGATAATGGCTATTTAACAACAGTCGGTTGAACATGCGTGCAGTCACACCATAGAAACAGGACTTGCGCGGGAGAAATGGAAGGTGTAAGTTGCTAGTTCATGTACTCTGCTTTCAAAACGGAATTTTTATTATACAGAATTCAAGGTTGTTAATAAGTCAAATACTGAAAGTCATACGTGATTATCCTAGGAAAATGACGCCTACGGCCAAATAAAAGGTAACTTACGGCTTTGTCTTTATCTGGTTTGTGGGTTGCGTGATAAACACTTTGCAAAATTCTTAAATATCTATTAGCATTTTATTATAGTCCTTTAATGATGTAGTTTTTATATGCAGTACAACAGCTGTCTGTGGGAGCACAATTTTGTAAAATAATCAGCAAAATTAACTGCATTTCAGTATTGTATATGTGACGACAGGAGTGACGGTGGGCCGGGGTAGCTCAGTCAGTATAGCAGACGCTAGGGGCCGGACGTTCTGCTAATCGAATCCCGGTGGGAGTGGGATTTTCCGCGTCAGTCCAGGCCGACCCTGGAGCCCACACACAGTCCTGTACAATGGGTACCGTGTTTCTTTCCCGGCGCTAAGGCGGCTGGGGCGTGGCGTTGATCACCCAGCCACATCTAGCGCCGAGGTTAAAGACAGAGTAGAGCTGTAACTTTCCTCCTCTTCTGGGTCTTCATAGCCTGTTCTGTGGCGAAATTTACTTTCATTTTACCAGCAGTGACCAATACTGAATTTTGGCTACTAGTAAGCTGCCAGATTACCAAACCTGGAGAAAAAAAAACTTTTGTTCTCCATTTCATAGTAACTTTCACTAAACTATATGGATTTTGTATATTACATATTTATATATTATATATATACGACACATAATTCATTCATTTCTAATCCGCCAGCCAATGTGATGGGGATAAATTCACCTGTTCACTAGATGCCCCAGAACTGAACTTCCAGGCATGCAGCACTATGAAATAGAGAAATATAATAGAGTTATTTTGCATTTACATATGATTTCTAGTCTACAGTTTACCACTGTTTGACATCCGTCACATTTTATATGCTTTTCGGCTCGAATCCAAGATTGCTCTTTATCTGCTTATTGTGGGCTTAGACATTGCGTCTTGGAACTGCATCCTCTAGCGGACCATTGTACAAATTGAAATGGAGGAATCAATGGTGGTAAATAATTAACAGGTTAGAGCTAAAGTACTGAGAGAAAAGCCAGTCACAGTGCCACTTTTTCCAAAATAAATGTTACATGGATTGCCCTAGGAGCGAACCCAGGCTTGCGAAATGTACATAACCCAGGCTTGCGAAATGTACATAACCCAGGCTTGCGAAATGTACATAACCCAGGCTTGCGAAATGTACATAGCAAGGTGCGATTGACTGACAGTCTCATGGGAAGGCCTTGACCGGTTATTCACGTTGGCAGGTTTCGGTTTAAATAAATTATAGCCTGTATATACACGTAGCGGTCATCGTAATGAGTGAACATTTGAATGGGGGAGTATTTGACGCTTGAAAACACTTGCATAAAACATGATGTTTATTTGCGGGGTGGAAAAACAGGACACCTAGGAAGCGACACTGGTCAAAGCCCTTCTCTTTAGGTGTTCTGCTGTATCTGCACACAAGTACATTAAACGCGTCGCCATCATCCTCACTAATAACCATGACAATTACTAACTTCATGGTCATCAACATGGATTAAGCTACTGCCTGGCTCCAGTTAACGGGATTAAAACTATTCGCACCTAGCAACTTGGCTCAAGGGGTAATGCTTCTGGCTTGTATTCGAGAGGTTCTCCTTTCGTATCTTGGCCGGGTCAGAGACTGTCCATTTTTCATGGAATTTCAAGCAGTCCTTTAGTTAGACCTTGTAAATATTTGTTTATTACTTCACAAGAGACTTCTTGCTCTTCTTTACACTTTTCCTCCAATTCATCTTTCATTAATTATCATCCGACGCCACATGTTTCGCGTTACTGACTGACTAAAACACTTACTCAGTCACCCACTCCTTGGAACACAGTGCTTCCATATAGCAAATAATAGATACTGTATATTCTGTAATTTTATAATCTTATAATTTGTATATACTTTTAAACCCCTATAGTCCATGCATTGTAAAATTTAAAAAATTTCATTTTTATGTGCAAGGAGAGGCTCCTGCCTTAACACTTTTCCTTTATATTTATGTCTTTTGCCTAATGATGGTGGCTTCTCGCGACCGAAACATGTCGCATTATAACAATAAAAATTAAGAATAAGGTGTTTTATTGTGTTTGTATACATCGGAAAGAGCTTCCTTCAGAAGCCAGTAGATCTGCAGCTTGTCAAGTATTTCCCCACATTTTATGGACCCCGAAATTTTATTGTACTTATACTGAAGCAAATGAATTCAGTCCACAGCCTCTGATCCTGCTTCTTAAAGATCAATTTTAATATTATCTCTCCATCTGTATATAGGTTTTTAGTGGTATTTCTTTCAGATATTTCCATCCCACAGGCTCCATAATTCTGGGAAAGACTGGAAGTGCAGGAGGCTGTAGTGAGCTGGGAGTGATTACACCAAGGAAAAGGAAGTCTAGAAATACAAGAGGAATTTTAGTGGGGAAACTTCTGGTTAGAAGTCTTATTTGGAACATCGAGAATGTGGTTGATTGATAGCACTAAAATATCCTGAGGGGTGTGGGCTATGAATATAGAAGGTGGCTGGAGTTGGCTGAGTGTCTTGTCCACACGTGGGGTTTGTTACTAGAGGCGCTGAAGTTTTGTGTTTTGCTCTTACAGTGTTAGGGCTCTAAAGTAACATAACGATGATGAACTGTTAATATAAACGTTTTTCAGTTGTTGCAATCTTCAGTCACTTCATTCCTTTCAATGTGACCAGAATCCTTTCCCAAAGATTAATTTTAAGATTCGCGTTTCAGCTGCCTTAATTTTGCTCGGCAGGTTTTTACCGGTTGACGTTAACGAAAATTGTTGTTGACTTTTTGTGTGCGCCTCGTGTCAGAGGTTGAACTCATGCGACCTTGATTCCCAGCGACAATGCAAGGAGAAACTTATGAATTTCCACGTCCGTCTGTAGAAATACTGTATGGGCGTTCAGCTGTCGGATGTGGAAACTCTGAAACATGAGGATCCTGACAGTAAGGATGACGGCATCATATTTCAACCTTTTTCCTCGACACAATCGAAAGAAAACTGCTGCTGGAAATTTGTTATAAATTGTACACATCGCCTGTGGCAGGTGCACAATGGGACTGACTGCAGAGTTATGTTATTGCTTGTTCCCCTCTCTGCAACCTACGAGGTCGCGAACTTTAACCTCTCTGTCAAGAGAGCAAGCAGCTACTCCGACACACTCCGGGCAGCTGGATGCACTCAACGGCTGACCCTTTCTTTAGTGGTGCTGGTGGTGCAATATGAGTAAAAATTTAATGGCGGTGACAGAAATGTTTGTAATATTGCAGTAGTTATGTTGGTACTGGCAGGTTGGTATTAATAAACTTAAGAGTAGTGATGATGTGGTGGTGATGGTGGTGGTGGTGGTGGTGGCGGTGGTGGTGGTGGTGGTGGTGGTGGTGGTGGTGGTGGTG